>CAWUFW010018547.1:0-217528 GCA_963921515.1 Calotriton arnoldi
TGTTGCGCGCTCTCTTTCACGTGCGGTGTCTCTTAGCCCGTTGGAGCCGTTTGTTCGCGGCATCGTAATTTATACGCCGGGCGGGGCGTGTTTAAATCCAGGCGGAGGTGTGTCAGTTGGGCGCGCCGCGCTCGCTACGTGCACGGCGCGCACTTTGATGGCCAGGCCGGTGTTGCTGGCTTGCCGGCGGTGTTTGGCCTACTTTTTCGCATCGTAAATTGGACGGGGCGTGTGGACTGCCTGCGTGCCGGCGGTAACTGGTGCTTTTTGCATCCGCCAGCACGGCGGTGGTGCTTCCGCCTGCCATCGTAATGAGCCCCTAAGTTAATATATATAAAAAAAAAAAATGCATGTTTATTTGGGGCTCATTACGATGGCGGGCGGAAGCACCACCGCCGTGGTGGCGGATGCAAAAAGCACCAGTTACCGCCGGCACGCAGCAGTCCACACGCCCGTCCAATTACGATGCGAAAAGTAGGCCAAACACCGCCGGCAAGCCAGCAACACCGTCCGCCATCAAAGTGCGCCCGTACACGTAGCGGCGCAGCCCAACTGACACACACCGTCCGACGAAACACGTCCCGCCCGGCGTATAAATTACGATGCCGCAAACAAATGGCTCCCACGGCTAAGAGACACCACACGTGAAAGAGAGGCGGTAACACCGACGCAGAGCACGGACAACGAAGAAGCGGCACCCCGAGCATGAATCCAGCACTGCAGGCCCTTCCCATGCTTCTGCTGATGCACCACCAAGGACGCAACGTACCGCGGAGACGCAGGTAGGCACACACACAACAAGTGCACGCAAACAGCGCACACAGTGCAAGGGCGGAAAAGCGGACAACCCCCCACCAGCGCGTGTACACTACACATCCACCATTGCATCCACATATGACACACAGGCCAAATCGTAACATCGCGGAACACATGTGTACACACCACCTGGGACTAGGAACCAACCACCCCGTCACGGCCCCAAAGCGCCGATGACGCCGCCACACATGCGCACAACGCAGAGGCCAACCGCAGCGCCATGCATGCGTCGCACACAGACACAGGGACACAACCAAGCAGCACACACATCAGCCCCACCCCGAACGCACATGACACGTGACAGGCCTGCTACAGACATGTCCCCAACGCCCAATTCACGGACAACACCCAACGCCACACAACCGACGCACACATGTCAGTGAAGTCACGCAACAGCAGGACACACCCCAGTGTAACAAACATGGCGTAGCACACAGCGGCGGCAACACCAACTAGGAGAAGCAGGGCTCCTTCGGGAAGAGGAACGCCAGTACCACACTGAAAAACCCATACCACCCTGCACATATGAACAAGACATATAAAACGGAACACCAAAGAGCACGGGGACCGACAACAGGTGGCCCAAGAATAACATTCACACACAAGGCCCAACGCAGAGCGGAAAGGCAGCCTGCCGCCCACACAAGGGAGAGCAGACAGCACTGAATGACCTTCCATTCCAACACCGAAACCACAGCCCTACGACAGAAGCCGGTGAATACAGCCATTGTCCAAGAATAGACCAACACAGGCATGCCGAGGAGACCGACCACAGGGCAGATAGCGCATATCACAGAAGCACACAACGGACGGGGAAGAAAGAAGAAAACACTCCCCCATGTCGGCCACATGCAAGTTAATTGGAAGGAGTCACACATCACTGACCTTGAACTGTCTGAGAAGCATGTGGGAAGAGGGCCCGTGTCCTCCAAACAAGCAAACAGAACACAAGTCCTGTCTCCCTACGACTACACAGAGCTCACAGCAACCTCGGAGCGTGCACATTGCAGACTGCACACACAGCCGGAGCACGCCACCACAACGCACCGCTGCGAAATGGCAACCGCAACACACCTACCCAACTACGCCGAACAGCTCAAGCTGTACAAAACCAACCTGTTCCATACATTGGGATGCGATCTCCTGTCCCTGCTGAACGTAAGTTACCGACTGACTTACCGCATCACATTGTTCAGCTGCGTCATGCCCGTCTTCTACTGTCGGAGGTGTCCCTACCAGCATCCCGTCGAGATATGCCTCTCCAACCCGGCATGTCTGAAGGCGGACCTGCTACCACTACTCCTCCCTCTGGACGCACACGACAGGGCCTGCTCTGCCTATGGGGGCATGGCGTATGTGGCCAACATCGCACCCGCACTGAAATGGGACCACTGTGCCTCCACACGACGGATCATCGAGAACAGCTACATCGAATGTCACCCAGCATGCCCCATCATGGTCCTCCAAGGGACAACTTACGAACAACACCTTGACAGCCACCATCCGCTACATTGGCTGGCAAACATGTACACCACCAATGACATGGAAGCCCTGCTGGACGGCATCGCATACCTGACAACCTGTAAATACGTCGGACCACAACGCAGGTTCCCCGAGTGACCTATGATGTCCAACCCCGCACCCATGCTTAGCTTCCGCACGGACTGGCCAGTCACCACCACAACAGCCATACCAAACGACCGGCAACTGTAACCACACCATCAACGACATCGCCATGACATCGGATATGACCGGGACATGCACACTGTTCCCCATCACATCCAGGAACACCGCATGCATCGTGGGAGGCAGTGGCATGGGCTCTGTGTATCGCACCCACATGGACGGAACTGCACGAACAACCAGGACACGACATGGATCCAGCGCCCATGGACACACACACCGCTCAGTGGACATGAATAGGTCGCCTGGAGTCTGTGGGTGCTGCACCCCTCCCACCCCCGCCCCGGGAATCCCATACCAGGACCTTTGCATGGACGTCAAGTGCATACAACAACAACACGACCCCAGTGACTGTGACATGTCCAGTAACCACCACAGTGCAACAACAAGTGGCACGCCGCTGCATGCACGCAAGCACATGCCCTGATGTCATCTCACATGCACGCGTGCATGAGGAACAACCGCAGCAAACCTGTCACATGGAACTGAGATGGACTGTGCCCATGATGCCAAGCGGTCTGGTAGGCTACATGTATACCGTCTGTGTCAAAGTCCGCAGCTCCGCAGCTATACGTAAATGTACATTAGCACAGCCTTGGCCAAGCAGATGTCACTCTGAAGCCCACATCCCACATGCAACAGCCAATCACATGTAACCCCACACCCTATCCCATTTGCAATCATGCTCAGTATATCCTCAACATGTATTCCGCTGCCAGTAGTGTCCACTATACTGCATCACAGAGGACAGAAGACTCAATATAATGTTTGAAACCAAAACTGTCTCCGCTGACTCATTTCACAAGTACGAATGAGAGAGGATGAGAGTATGTGAAGTACACGGCAGTCGTGACATGACCATGTAGTCCACTGGTATTGGATGTCAACGCAAATGAGTAGCACAACTGTGGAAGACACACATGTGTCGTGTGAAGTCGTATGGACGCAGTGCTCAGGTGGGTGGGTGTGACGGGTAGATGCGCACATGCCAAGTTGGAGCACGCCGTGTTGGGAGGGGTCATGAACAGTACACCACCGCTTCCCTGGGCATTGTGAGAGGACACCTGTCGGGGGGGAGTGAACACGTGTGTGCACAGCAGCCGGGCACACGTACAAAGCGGTACCAGGCGCACCTCAGCCCACCCTCTGTGGACAAGCTGGATCCTGTTGTGCGCCCGCCATGCCCCTTGGACAAGGCACACACAGCCCCAGTCGACCAGGTGTAACCCCAACATAGTCAATCCGCACAGGCGATACAGGGCACGGGATGGCAGTGGAGCATGGTGTGTGAGAGGTCTCCTCGCGCTCCTCCTGGTCATATCACGCAGGCAATAGAACCTCAACGTCTAGCATGGCAAAAAGTCAAATGGAAGTGTAGGGGGACGCACCACAGCACGAGCAGCACTGACGTCACGGGAGGTGGCTCGCACCATCCCATCCATTGCCCATCATACCAACCACGCCACATGCCATTGCGACTAAGTGCAAGCGCGTGCGCCACCACCCCCGAGCCCTCCCCAGAGAGGCCAAAGAGTGAATGTGTGGGCCATCAGCCACAGACGGACGCGGCCTGGCCGCAAGGGCAGCCACAGCCACTGGGTGTCGCAGGTGGCGGATCCGGAAGGCGAAGACTGTGATGCATAGTCCATGCAGGCCGGGTCTCCATTTGGGGCACCACGCAGGTGGACGGCGTCCCGCCACACATCATACCCTGAGACAGCCCACTCGTGCAACTGGACCCACACATACACTCCTTGCCCTCTCTGGTGCGAGCTTGGGGCTGCCTGTGCAAGCGCTAGCCTCGCAGGTGAGCATGCATATTGGGGGGGCGAGGGGAGGACATGAGGGCTGGGGCGAAGATGACTGTATCACTGTCAGTTAGTACAAGGGATGACCCAGATGTGGAAAGGAAGAGACGTGTCCCGTGTGTACTGCAACTAGTCGCCAATCCAACTACCCCCCATGTCCGGAATGTAAGCCCGCACCTAGGCCCGCCCATCCGCCACATCGAACATACCACCAGCACGACAACCTTCCCATTCGAAACACTGACTGGGGGTGGCGACCAGTGAACAATCATGTGTAGCCTACCCACGCGTACATGTGGGCCCTCCATGATCCATGTCACCTGCGGCAAAGACATGACATGCGCAATGAGGGAAGTGAGGAGAGCTGTCCGCCCCACGCACAGAAGGTGCATCAGCTCCACAGACCCAGCAGCGAGTCCAGCAGGGGTCACATGTGCAGGGGCAGCTGTGCCTGGTGTGAAGGCACATGCATATAGACAGCACATCGACCAATGTGTAGTCTGCCCACATCCACAGTCCATCATCATGCGGACATAGGAATTGAACACAGGGCAACACATCTTAGTTGGTGCACCCACCGTGACCAACAATGCGCAATCATCGACGTACCCGCCCTGTGCATGGCCCCCCACCCAACGGAGGCACATCCAGTGCCACCATCCCACACACACAAGCCTTCCACGGAACATGCTGTGTCCAATGGTCAGTACAGAGTCAGCGCCCATCTGGTGGATCCTGAACAGGAGACACATGCACACACATGCCAGCTCCCACTATGTACGTCTGCCACCTGGCACGTGCAATGTAACCTCTCACCTGTGACGTGTGACTGCAAGCACACAGCCGTCTTGGCATGGGGCTGTCAATGTGGACACCTGTCAATGTTTCGGGAGGTGTGATCCGTACAGTGCTGTACATAGGGTGCAGTGCTGACACCTACTACTGTCTCATATCCCCTCGTGCCACAGGTCCCACTTGTTTTGGCCGCTCAGCCTGTGCCCACATCGTCGTCGTCGTGTGCCATACTCATCCAGCCTCGGAAGCAGTTCCATGCTCAGCAGACACTCATGTTGCCGTGGCGTTGCCGCTGACGAATATGCAGTCAGTCCCCATCAGCACGCCCGCAAGTCATTGGGGCCTAGATCCCCATGTGCATGCACATGGCAGTGGTATGTCTCACTAGCCATTGCCATTGTTGGGAGACCTGTGTAAGTGTATTGTGGCCGTGCCGTCCCAGCTTGACAGCTGGGCTGTGGCTCATGTGCTTGCTCAGTCATGTCAGTGATGTGTATGCGAAATTGCTATGTGTTGTGTTGCTTTGACATGTGTCCTCTGCAATTTCCCTAGGCGGAGACCGAACATTGACCGCCCATACCAATTGCTGGTGGACATGGACGATACAGAGGTTATTAGGAAGTTTCGGCTGGACAGGCCAACCCTGCATCGACTGTGTGCCATGTTAGAACCCCATCTCCGTCCCCGCAGGGTGTATCCGACTGCTGTCACCCCCACGGCTAAGGTGATGGCCGCCATGCATTTCTTCGCCACTGGGTCATTCCAGCACACAGTGGGCAGTGGAGGAGGGATGTCCCAGCCCATGTTCAGCAAGGTGCTGAGGGATGTACTGGCAGCCATGATGCTGTACCGAAACAGGTACATCCGCTTCCCCAGGGCTCGTGAATTGGCGGCAGTGAAGGGTGCATTCTATGCCCTTGGCAGAATCCCACACGTCGTTGGAGCCATTGACTGCACACATGTTGGCCTTGTTCCACCACAGGCCACTGAGCACCTGTACCGCAACAGGAAGCACACGCACTCCCTGAATGTGCAAGTGGTGTGCCTTGCGGACATGGTGATCACCCACGTGTGTGCAAAGTTCCCAGGCTCGGCCCATGACGCACACATAATGCGCAACAGCATCTTGCCACGACTGATGGCCAATCTGCAACAGGATCGTGGCTGTATTGTCGGTGAGTATGTGGAGTGGTGTAGCGTGCTGGTTGTGCGATGCTGTCCCCTGTCCAGTTGGAATAGCAACGGTTCTCTGTGTCCCTCACACCCAGGTGACTCTGCGTACCCGAATGGGGCATGGCTGCTCAGTCCATTGAGGAATCCTCGCACCCCAGCAGACGATCGATACAATGAGGCACATGGGAGGACCAGACGTGTGGTCGAGCGTACCTTTGGCCTCCTCAAGTCCAGGTTCAGGTGCCTGGACCGCACCGGGGTGCACTGGCGTACTCCCCACAGAAGGTGTGCCAGATAGTGGTGGCGTGCTGCATGCTGCACAATCTGGCCATTCGGAAGCAGATCCCCCTCATTGTGGATGACGGAGATCAACCAGGGCCCCAGCCCGCAGACCAGGACAGCTCGAGTGAGGAGGACAGCGGAGAGGAGGAAGCTGGGAATGTGCGGCAGCAGCTCATCGCCCGCTACTTCACTTGACGGTGAGTGTCCATGTACGACGGCTGATGTGGCTGTATCTGTGCAGGTGTGTGTGTGCTGTGTCAGGGTGGCCGTTTGTTCACTACGTGCTGTGTGTCAACGCTCCATGGCCAGGGTAGTATGCCACTGTTGGTGACTGTGGCATTGTGCCCTATTGCTCTGTGCGATGTGTGTACATTGCTTGTAGTTGTTGACATGTACTGTGTGATGGGTGTGTGACACACTCATTGAATGTGCTCCTGTTCTGTCTCCCACCCCTAGGTCCCTACAGGCCCTCCGGATTCCATTGCCATGCCACGCATCAGGTGCCTTTCCGCCCAAGGTGGCCGTTGTATTCCGTACAAATAAAACACAGGGCACAAACAGCAGTTAGTGAAAAAGGTGCATTTATTACAAACTGTGACATGTGATTGTGTGTAAGGTGATGACAAAAGTGGTGCGTGCAGTGACAATGAGCTGTCGGTCATGGCTGCGTGATGCTCAGGGTGTACCCACTGGTTCTATGTCCATAGTCCAACACACACATGCCATCCAGATGGCTGTGTGGAGTGGGATCGTAGTCCAAGTCAATGCAGTGGCTGGTCAAGGAAGGCTGGCTGGCTGCCTCACTTGCGTTTGGAGCGTGCGAAGTCCTCCCGGGAGATCGGTTTCCACTTCGGACGGCCCCTTCCACGCTTGCGAGGGGGTGCCTGCTTGCGACATGCTGGTGGTTGAGGTGTGCTCACTGGCTGTGGACGCAGGGGAACTGGACACTGCTGCTCGACCCTGCGCCCCGGCAGGTGGTGGCGGAGGGGGAGCTGCTATCCCTGGCCGTGTCCTCACCGCCACCACCAGCTGGCCCATGAGGTCCACGAGTTGACCTATACGGGCGTCCATGGACCTCAGCACCCCCAGCACCTCCCGCGTGTCTGAAGCAGACCTGACCCATTGTTCTTGGGCCTCCTCATAGGCCCCAAGGACTCTGGCCATTTGAGGCAGGGCATGGCTCCCAGGGGAGGCTGGCGTTTCCCTGACCCTGCTCCTCCTACCAGTCCTGCTGCCACCGGCCTGCCCACTAGCCACATTGCTCACCACGGTCCTCGCTGTGGCTCCCAGGGTGGATCCAGTCGGCCGGGCCACCACCTGCGCTGGGGCTGGTGCCAGCGAAGACGTGGTGGTGGTGGCGGCGGTGGTGGTCGGTGCGGCGATGGTGGCGGTTGCGGCAGTGGTAGTGGCCGCAATGACCGTGGGTGTGGCCGCAATGACCGTGGGTGTGGCCGCAACGACAGTGGCAGCAGGGGGCTGGGACTGTTCAGCAGCCCTGGATGATGGGTTGGTGGGTAGGAGGGGTCCTGGGGAGCGGCTGGGCCCTGCCACACCAGATGGGCCTGCTTGGTGGTCCGTGTCCGAAGAGGAGGTGAGATCCTCCACATCCGTGTGTCCTCGTTGGGGGCTTGTGGGCTGGCTGTGCTGGCTGCTGTCTCCATCCCCAGCATCCGGCAGTTCGTCACCTGTGGAGAGAATGAGATTTGTTATTGTGTTGCACCTGGCGAAGTATGTATTTGTCGTCTGACATTGACAGTTCGTGCAATCTCGTACATGGGTTTCCCGGAGGCGTGTGTGTGGCTGTGGCATTTGTAGTTGTGTGTGCTTGGCAATGGGACTGTGTGCTGTGCACATGTGGCATGGGACGGATTGGCCATGCCGATGGGTGTGTTGCTGTGCCCCTACTCATTGTGACTCTGGTGTATGCGGGCTCCTGGCCCATCCTGGGTCTGGTTTGTACTTTGCTTTTGGTGTTCAGATGGGACGCTTAGGAACGCATATGGCAACATGGGGGCCATGCCCCAGATTCGCATTTGGGAGGGAATATGCTTTTGGGGTTCAAATGGAACGCTTAGGAACGCATATGGCAACATGGGGGCCATGCCCCAGATTCGCATTTGGGAGGGAATATGCTTTTGGGGTTCAAATGGAACGCTTAGGAACGCATATGGCAACATGGGGGCCATGCCCCAGATTCGCATTTGGGAGGGAATATGCTTTTGGGGTTCAAATGGAACGCTTAGGAACGCATATGGCAACATGGGGGCCATGCCCCAGATTCGCATTTGGGAGGGAATATGCTTTTGGGGTTCAAATGGAACGCTTAGGAACGCATATGGCAACATGGGGGCCATGCCCCAGATTCGCATTTGGGAGGGAATATGCTTTTGGGGTACATGCTGTGAGCCATGGGTGCCGAACGTGACATGTGTTGTGGCAGCATGACAGTGCATGGTTTGAGGTGTGTGCATGCTTGACATGGCCTGCATATTTGCTGTCTGTTGTGATTACTGGACATGGCATTGGACGCATCGTTATGAGTGAGTGATGGTTGTGTGTGAAAGCCAACGTATTGCAGTTGTCCCATCTCCTTGGTGTGCGTGCTGCCCTGTGCCATGTGCATCACTGCAGTGCTCGTGGGGGGTGTGGCCCATGTTGTGTGTTGTTGCTCACAGTGTGTCGTGCGCTTCATTGACTTCTGGCACATGGTTGGTCATGGGCATGTATCTTAGCGTGACTGCTGTATGTGTGGCAGCTGTGCGGATGACATGCCTTTCATGAGACTGGGGCTGACGGATGGGATGGATGGTATGTTGTATGTGCATGGTGTGTCTGTGTGTTTGATGGGTTCAGTGGTGTTCGTGTACATTTCTGTTGTTCCGCTCTGTTGCGTCTAGTGTTGTTTGTCTTACATAGGCGTAGTTGTGGGGTGTGTGGTTGACAGGCAGTAGGGGCTACATGGACAGGACTTCAATGGTGTTTCGGTTGTGTGTGATGAGTTGCACAGTGGCTGCCGTGTGGTACTATTTTCAGTGTGGCTTGTGTATGCAGACGTGGCTCCTTGGGTGTTGCTATGTCTGTGATGGGTCATGTGGGGTGTGAGTCTGTTGTTCATGTCCGTGTGCACATTGTTCACTTGTTCGTGACGGTGGGCGGTGCTGCGTGTTCGTCTGCTACGTGACATGTCCCATGTGTTGGTCGTGTACCGGTCCTCATGCCTCCAGTAATCCAGCCCTGTCCAGTTTCCCACCTGCAGGTTGTTCGTGCGTGCACTGTACTGGATGCCACATGGCTCTAAGCGGGGGGTGCTCCATGTTGCAGGTCTGTGGGGGTGGGGGGTGTTGTGGGTCGTGGGGTGGCTGGACACCCACTGACACCGATTGCTGTGGACCGTGATGTCTGCCTTTCGGCTGTCGTTGTGCACTGCGGTGGCTGACACGTGGCTGTGGGGTGTGGGGGATGCTCCTCCTTGCTGTGCTGTGGGACTAGGGGCCTGGTGTGTGTTGTACTTGGGCTGTCCACCGTCCCACCCACTGCACTTTGTGTTCCTGCCACTTACCTGTTACTTGTCGGTTTGTGCAGCTGTGGCGGACACATGGGTGTGGTGGGTGCTCGTTGTGGCGCTTCTGGCATATTTGGGGACCTGTTGGTGGTTACGTGGCTGGCTGAATGTACACATGTCCCCACGCATCTTACAGTTGTTCTGTTTGGGCTGTGTGTGGTGGTGTCTGTTGCATGTGTGTGTCGTGTATTGTGTGCTGGACATGGGGGTGTTTGTCCCTGGGAGCTGTGGCATGGTGGTAGTGCATGTGAGTACATAGCGGTGTGCTGGTATACATTAGTTTGTACTTACCAGCCTCCACTCCCCTGCTAATCCGGCGAGGATCTCGGGATGTATGATGACTCGCACCTTCTCCTCCCACGCTTTGAAGGTCTTGAAGAGCGCGGGATTCCCTCCGCCAGTGACGGCAGCCAGCTCTCTGTTTTTGCCCTCCTTCTTCTTGACCAGGCTCTTGACGTCATTCCACCGTTTGTTAATTTCGACTCTGTTCCTGGGCAGGGTCCCGACTGCATTGACCTGGTCTACGATCCGGTTCCACATTCTGTTTCTGGTGGCTAGTGGTGTGTGTTGGACCATGTTCCCATAGATTTGTGGGTGCACCTTGATGATCTCGTCGACCATGACCGTCAGCTCAATGGGCGTGAACTTGGGCATTCTTTGTGGTGCCATGGTGTTTGTGGTGCTGGTGCGGTGTGTGTTGTGTAATGTGCAGGGGGTTTGTGGTGGTGGTGTTTGGTGGTGGTGGTGGTGGTGGTGGTGGTGGTGGTTGTGATGTGTGCGTTTCTGTGGTGTGCTGCTGTCCTTGTTGTGTCACTGTGTCCTCTCCTCTCCTCTCTGGTTTGCAATGTTGCAAGGGGTTGTGGTCTGTGGGAGTGCTGCTTTTGTACTTACCTATGTGGGTGTGTCCTCATGGTCTGTTGTTTTCAGGTGTGTTGTGTCTGGGGTTCTGGCCTTTGTAGTTTTTGTTTGTCCGGGGGGTGTTTTCGGGATGTGTACTGTGCTTGTGTATTTGTGCGTGCCTTGCTGTGTGGACTTGTTGGCCATGTTGTGTGCTATTGGTTTTGTGAGCGGATGGTTTCTGTGCAGGGACGTGGGCGCCATGGCTTCTGCCGTGTCGATTCTCATCGGCGTAGTTTGCGCTGGCGGGCGGTATATTTGTAGTTTTCCCGCGCTCATGGCGGTGCGATCGTAATTTCACGTGCGGTGTGTCGGCCGTGAGGGCGGGCGGTTTTGTGTTGTCGTGCGTGTTTCCGTCCGTGGCGGGCGGTTTGACTCCGACTCGGACGATGGCGGGCGGTATTTTGTGTGATTTTTCGCCGATGGCGGTTTTCGGTTTGTGTAATCGTAATGGCGTGGTCGGTGTTCAGACTGTGTGTGCGGGCGGATTTTTGCCGCTTCCATGCCTGGCGGATTTATTTACGCCGGGTATCGTAATGGGCCCCTTTATTTTTTACATTATTTACTATTTATTAATTTTAACCTTTTTTAATCATTTTTAAGTATGTTTTACTTAATTATATTTATTATTTCATTAATTGTATAATACTTTTAAGACATTTAAAAAAGTCGATATTTTAGCAAACTATGGAGGTCATTACGATGGCGGACGGAAAAACAACCGACCGCCATGGTAGCGGGAAATCACCGCCCGCCGCTACCGCGGGAAAACCGACGGCTAGATTAGGATCCTCGGCGGTAAAAATCCAACCGCGCCGGAAAGGAGACCCGAGAAACCGCCGTTCGCCTGCGGAGAAGGCCCAAACCCGTCTGCGGCGGTCGGTTTCGCAGCGGAAACAGCCCAAACGACCGCAACCACAGCGGAGACACCGCCATCGAAATTATGATATTCCCGACATCCCCGCGGTGCAGTGCGATGTTTCCGACCGCCACGGTCGACAACATTGATGAATCAGTGAGACGGCGGAAGCGCCGTAGCCGAGCCACCACTGCGGACGCTCCGTTAAAAAAATGGCGGTTGCGAGAAAAACACACAACATGGCCACAAAGTGCACCAACCAAACAAGGCATGCACCCAAAAATAGCTAACACAGCCCAAAGACACACCCCCATGGGAAACTCCAAAACTACAAATCCCAGGTTCACACACACACCACACCTGCTACCAATACCCCATCCTGACACACCCACAGACACCAGTATAAATCCAGCCCCCAACAGACCACAATCCTTTGCAAAACTCCACAACTGAGGGGACATCCACCACAGATGACAGGAGAGGCAAATCTGCACAACACACACACATCACGACCACCACCACCACTTCCACACCTGCACCTCTAACACCTTTGCACAGCACACACCATACACATCACAACCACCACTACCACTTCCAAACCTGCACCCTAAACACCTTGACACATCACACACCATGACACCACAGAGAATGCCCAAATTCACTGAGAGTGAGTTGAGGGTCATGGTTGATGAGATAATCAGGGTAGATTGGAAGAACAGTCACACTCCTAGTGGTAGATGATGTGAATAATTTTCAACAATGCTTAAATGGCGGTTAGGGTGCTATAGAGTAACACCTCCTGTCCTTGAGGTGCAAATTGAAAATACAGGCTGATAGCCCTTCACAGGTTTTTTCTGTTATTCCCGCACCGAAGTCCCTTCGGCTTCCGAGAATTTCTACACACAGAACGAACCCCCTGAAGAAGGGCATGGCCCGAAATGCATTGGGGTGACCACATGTTGCTGTGATGTAACAGCTGATAAGCATATCAAGACGTTTATAACAGTCATTTGATTACGTTTAATGTACGAATTCACCAATTTATCAAAATTCTACAATTGGATAATGAGTGAAATAAACTCTTTCTGAACTACGGAATAAACCGCTTCTATTAAATTTTTTGAATTTTTTTTTTTGTGAATAGCGATTGTTTTCGCTACAGGAGTGCTCATTAGAGTCGGCTCTTCCCGAGTGAAGGGCTATCAGCCTGTATAATCAGGGTAGAACCACAATTGTTTGGTAACCAGGTCCAACAGACACCACTAGCAACAAGGACGCAAATGTGGAGAAGGATAGTAGAGAAGGTCAATGCAGTAGGGACCGTGCCACGCAATAGAGATGAAATCGTGACGAGGTGGCATGATCTGAAGGCAGTGGTCAAAAAGAAGAGAGCCAAGAACCATGAGCTGGCTCACAGGACAGGCAGTGGCCCTCCCGTTCCACTCAAAACATTCACTGAATGGGAGGAGAAGGTGCTTGGCATTCTACATCCAGAGAGTCTCTCAGGAATACCCGGGGAGTGGAGGCTGGTAAGTACAAACAAATGCCGAACATCACACAAATGTACTGTCTTGCACCATTACAAAATAATACCTCCTAGGTTCAAATTCATTCATGTGCACAACACTCCCCCTAACACATCTATCACAGATACAACAGACACTCCCCCTGAAGCCCCCAAAGGTAGTTAGCAACATCACCATGGGTACATGTGTACATGCTGCCTGCACTACAACTCCCACCAGGCCCCCTTGTCCCACAGCTGAGCAGGATGGAGCACTCCCCCACCCAGAAGCATGCCTCAGCCATTGTGTGCTTCACCCTCACCTAACAGGTAGGTAGCCATCTTTACAGGGAGGTGGGTGGGTGTTTGGGAGGCCTGCACTACAACTCCCACCAGGCCCCATTGTCCCACAGCTGAGCAGGATGGAGCACTGCCCCCCACCCAGAAGCATGCCTCAGCCATTGTGTGCTTCACCCTAACCTAACAGGTAGGTAGCCATCTTTACAGGGAGGTGTCTGTGGAATAGGGAGACCTGCACTACAACTCCCACCAGGCCCCCTTGTCCCACAGCTGAGCAGGATGGAGCACTGCCCCCCACCCAGAAGCATGCCTCAGCCATTGTGTGCTTCACCCTCACCTAACAGGTAGGTAGCCATCTTTACAGGGAGGTGTCTGTGGAATAGGGAGGCCTGCACTACAACTCCCACCAGGCCCCCTTGTCCCACAGCTGAGCAGGATGGAGGACTCCCCCACCCAGAAGCATGCCTCAGTCATTGTGTGCTTCACCCTCACCTAACAGGTAGGTAGCCATCTTTACAGGGAGGTGTCTGTGGAATAGGGAGGCCTGCACTACAACTCCCACCAGGCCCCCTTGTCCCACAGCTGAGCAGGATGGAGCACTCCCACCACCCAGAAGCATGCCTCAGCCATTGTGTGCTTCACCCTCACCTAACAGGTAGGTAGCCATCTTTACAGGGAGGTGGGTGGGTGTTTGGGAGGCCTGCACTACAACTCCCACCAGGCCCCCTTGTCCCACAGCTGAGCAGGATGGAGCACTGCCCCCCACCCAGAAGCATGCCTCAGCCATTGTGTGCTTCACCCTCATCTAACAGGTAGGTAGCCATCTTTACAGGGAGGTGTCTGTGGAATAGGGAGGCCTGCACTACAACTCCCACCAGGCCCCCTTGTCCCACAGCTGAGTAGGATGGAGCACTCCCCCACCCAGAAGCATGCCTCAGCCATTGTGTGCTTCACCCTCACCTAACAGGTAGGTAGCCATCTTTACAGGGAGGTGGGTGGGTGTTTGGGAGGCCTGCACTACAACTCCCACCAGGCCCCCTTGTCCCACAGCTGAGCAGGATGGAGCACTCCCCCACCCAGAAGCATGCCTCAGCCATTGTGTGCTTCACCCTCACCTAACAGGTAGGTAGCCATCTTTACAGGGAGGTGGGTGGGTGTTTGGGAGGCCTGCACTACAACTCCCACCAGGCCCCATTGTCCCACAGCTGAGCAGGATGGAGCACTGCCCCCACCCAGAAGCATGCCTCAGCCATTGTGTGCTTCACCCTCACCTAACAGGTAGGTAGCCATCTTTACAGGGAGGTGTCTGTGGAATAGGGAGACCTGCACTACAACTCCCACCAGGCCCCCTTGTCCCACAGCTGAGCAGGATGGAGCACTGCCCCCACCCAGAAGCATGCCTCAGCCATTGTGTGCTTCACCCTCACCTAACAGGTAGGTAGCCATCTTTACAGGGAGGTGTCTGTGGAATAGGGAGGCCTGCACTACAACTCCCACCAGGCCCCCTTGTCCCACAGCTGAGCAGGATGGAGCACTCCCCCACCCAGAAGCATGCCTCAGCCATTGTGTGCTTCACCCTCACCTAACAGGTAGGTAGCCATCTTTACAGGGAGGTGTCTGTGGAATAGGGAGGCCTGCACTACAACTCCCACCAGGCCCCCTTGTCCCACAGCTGAGCAGGATGGAGCACTCCCCCTACCCAGAAGCATGCCTCAGCCATTGTGTGCTTCACCCTCACCTAACAGGTAGGTAGCCATCTTTACAGGGAGGTGGGTGGGTGTTTGGGAGGCCTGCACTACAACTCCCACCAGGCCCCCTTGTCCCACAGCTGAGCAGGATGGAGCACTGCCCCCCACCCAGAAGCATGCCTCAGCCATTGTGTGCTTCACCCTCACCTAACAGGTAGATAGCCATCTTTACAGGGAGGTGTCTGTGGAATAGGGAGGCCTGCACTACAACTCCCACCAGGCCCCCTTGTCCCACAGCTGAGCAGGATGGAACACTGCCCCCCACCCAGAAGCATGCCTCAGCCATTGTGTGCTTCACCCTCACCTATCAGGTAGGTAGCCATCTTTACAGGGAGGTGTCTGTGGAATAGGGAGGCCTGCACTACAACTCCCACCAGGCCCCTTGTCCCACAGCTGAGCAGGATGGAGCACTGCCCCCCACCCAGAAGCATGCCTCTGCCATTGTGTGCTTCACCCTCACCTAACAGGTAGGTAGCCATCTTTACAGGGAGGTGTCTGTGGAATAGGGAGGCCTGCACTACAACTCCCACCAGGCCCCTGGTCCCACAGCTGAGAAGGATGGAGCACTCCCCCCACCCAGAAGCATGCCTCAGCCATTGTGTGCTTCACCCTCACCTAACAGGTAGGTAGCCATCTTTACATGGAGGTGTCTGTGGAATAGGGAGGCCTGCACTACAAGTCCCACCAGGCCCCCTTGTCCCACAGCTGAGCAGGATGGAGCACTCCCCCCACCCAGAAGCATGCCTCAGCCATTGTGTGCTTCACCCTCACCTAACAGGTAGGTAGCCATCTTTATAGGGAGGTGGGTGGGTGTTTGGGAGGCCTGCACTACAACTCCCACCAGGCCCCCTTGTCCCACAGCTGAGCAGGATGGAGCACTGCCCCCCACCCAGAAGCATGCCTCAGCCATTGTGTGCTTCACCCTCACCTAACAGGTAGGTAGCCATCTTTACAGGGAGGCATCTGTGGAATAGGGAGGCCTGCACTACAACTCCCACCAGGCCCCCTTGTCCCACAGCTGAGCAGGATGGAGCACTGCCCCCCACCCAGAAGCATGCCTCAGCCATTGTGTGATTCACCCTCACCTAACAGGTAGGTAGCCATCTTTACAGGGAGGTGTCTGTGGAATAGGGAGGCCTGCACTACAACTACCACCAGGCCCCCTTGTCCCACAGCTGAGCAGGATGGAGCACTGCCCCCCACCCAGAAGCATGCCTCTGCCATTGTGTGCTTCACCCTCACCTAACAGGTAGGTAGCCATCTTTACAGGGAGGTGTCTGTGGAATAGGGAGGCCTGCACTACAACTCCCACCAGGCCCCCTTGTCCCACAGCTGAGCAGGATGGAGCACTAGTCCCACTCATAGGCATGTGACGTCTGTGCAGCCGCACATGACACCATGCCACTTAGTCCACAGTCACCAACACAAATAATGCAAAACAGTTGTGTTGTAGTCACCATGCACAAGTCTCTGTTCAAAATTGACCCACATTGTGTACACTGTGCCAGGCATCACACACTGCAACACTAACAACGATCATGCTGCCCTGCAGCAGTGTCTGGCCGTTTGTTTGGCAAAGTGCAAATCACCCATGTCATACCACAGTGTTGCAATGTAAACAGTGGAAGTGCAGTGTACCCAAAAACTACACTGCAGCTGGGACTCACAATGCTAAACTAAGCACATCCCAAATGTCCTGCAACACACCCAGCTACCATAGTGCTGCACTGAATTGCAGAACAGCACCTTGTCTGAATTAAATTGTCAAAGGTGTCTTGTTTGGACCACCAATGTGTGTATGCATTGACAATGTTCACATCTCACACTGTCTGTCTGAACAGTGCTGGTATAGTCTGGCCCCAAAAGCACACATTGTCTGCACAGGGCTGAGTACATCTCACACACACACCACTGTTGACCACATGTCAGTGTGTGGATGCCCTGGAACAACTGCTTCACCAGTACTGTGCTCATGTTCTCAGGTCCACAAATACCATGAAACCATGACAGTGTGGAAATGTATGCTGGGTGAGATGTTCACCCTGCTGTATGTCACCACTGTGCTACGAGACTATACCCCTTGCCCTATTGTGCCTTCAAATGTCGGGGAGTGAACCCCACAGCCAGATAGCTGGGACAACAGTGATGGGGGCCTGACCCCATGACCAAATGTAATCTGAAATCAATGGGTACAAAAAGCCACACACACATTATGCTCACCACACGCACATTCCATCCAAAGATTTCTACCAAGTCACATAGCCATGTCATTGCTCACCTTCACCTCAAACGGTAGTTAGCCATCTTCACAGTGAGACGGTGTAGTGTGTTTGGCTATCCGTCCCACAAAATGCAACATGCATGCTGTTCCACCACTATGGAGGATGGGACACTACACCCCCAATAAGAAGCATGTGGCAGGCAATGTATGCTACCCACACAACTCACAGGTAGGTAACCGCATCTCACAGGTCGGGGTGTGTGGGGCTGGGAAGCTTGCACAACAACTCACACGGGCCCACCTGACCGCCAGCACACAAGACCCATTACTTCCTGGCACCAACATGCATGTGTCAGTCATTGCAATGTACACTTCAAAAGAACTGGCATGTGGACATATCATGCTGACTTGTCCCACACTGGACCAAGATGGAAGCCCTCATCATACACACACAGAGAGGTCTCTGAAATACAAGGAAAACACAGCAAACACAACATATCAACAGCCACAACATGCAGCCAGATATGCATTTAAAAAACATGTTGGCATAGGACACCAGGCCTCTCAATGCACAACTGCACACCCAGATAGCATTGGCAACTATAGTGTGCACACACCTAAGAAAATGAAACTGTGACAGCAACCAAAGTGTGAATGTCTGAAACACATGTAGATGGAACTCCGAGCACAACCATGCACACCACTACATGCCATCTGACAGTAGCAGTGGTCCACACCACCTAGGATCTAATTAAAGCAAACTTAAGCATGTCTGGAATTGCAAATACAGATATCTACACCACATTGAAAAGGTATGCATGAAACTACAATGTTCACTCACTGTGCAGAGTAAACCGCTGCAAGGGCTCAACAAGTGACACATACGCGTAAATGGATGACATATGATTGATCAATAACTGGATGCCAACATGAGACTGTCAATGTTAAAAAATTATATTGTGCATGTCATGTCTTGACAACTCCCAATATGGACAAGTAATTCATGTACAACAACAGCTTGTAATGCATCACTGGATGTCGGTCAATGCAAATTTATACAGTGAACAACTGCTGGATGTACAAACAGTTGATGTAACACTTCTAACACAAACTTTGATGGGTGCAACACAATGACCATTTCTCATCTGACCCACAGGTAACCAAGAACTCACTGCAGAGGATGACACCACCCTGCAGAGCCAGTCCCCCCCCCCCCCCCGGAACAGAGACAACTGGATGAGGACTCCCTGGATTCCTTGGATGAGGAGCTCCACGCTGGCCCATCTGGTGTGGCAGGCCGCAACCAGTCCCAGGCACCCATTGTCCCCCAACCACATCAGCTGCAGCCCCTGACCATCCTCTGACAGCTGCTGTCACGGCCTGTGTGTCAACCACTACCACCACCACCACCACAGCTGTCCGCAAAACCCTCCCTGCCCCAGGGGTTGAGCAGCCCACCACATCGACTGCGGCGGCCAGGGAGAGGATGCAGCGGGCCAATGTGAGGACCGGACAGGACCGTGGCAGCAGTGCAGGTGGTCAGGACAGGGTCATGCAGAGGGGGACTGATCCTGGGACGGAAGCCCTGGGCCACATCGACAGAGTCCTTGGGGCCTACCAACAGGCCCAGGGACGAATGGGCCGGTTAGAGGAAGAATCTCGGGAGCACCTCCTGCTGCTGAGGTCCATGGACACATGCATGGGACAGATTGTGGACCTCTTGGGGCAGCTAGTGGCGGTTCTGAGGGACAGGCAAGCGCAACCTTCTACCCCTCCGCCTCCCCCTGTTGGGCAGCAGGATGACACTTCATCATCCTCCCCTGCGTCCACAGAGGGGGGTGAATCCTCAGACACCACTGCCCCTGCAGCAGTGGCCCCTCCAGTCAAGCGCAAGAGGGGCCATCCAAGGAAAGGCCAGGTGGCCTCACGTGCCAAAGCACCTGCCAAACGCTAGTCCCCGAGCCAGCCATGATGGCAGACCACTGCACCACTGCATTGACCTTTTGGACTATCCTTCACCACACTGCCATGTGAATGGCATCTATCTGTTGGACTGGGTCTCCACATCATTGTGGGGACTACTCAAGTATCTCATCTACCATGACTGTCAACTCACTACTTCAATTCCCCCTTCACATTTTCTCCACCCTCGCATGTCACAGTTGTAAATAAATACACCTTACACACATGTTGTTGTGTCTGCTCCGTCTTTAATACAGGATGTGCAACCTTCACCGTGTAGGACATGGTCCAGGGGAATGGAATGTAGGTAACAAGTGAGATGCTGAAGGGACCTAGGGAAAACCGCAGAACAAGAGTCACTTGTATGGGTGTGGCATTGCACACATCACACAACACTTGTCAACAAGGTACTCAGATCTACAAACTTTACACAGAGCAACAGTCACCATAGAGACATTCTGTATCACACTAACCAATCACACATACATTGGCAGGCAGCAATGAGTCAACACCAAGCTGAAGTCAGCAAGCTCACATACACCCACACAGCAACTGCAACACCATCAGACCATTTTGTCCCTTCTACATCGTCACTCACCTTCAAGTGAAGTAGCGGGTGATGAGCTGTCGACGCATGTCGACCCCTTCCTCCTCTCCACTGCCCTCGTCACTGGATCCAGCTTGATTTGCAGGCGGCGGCCTTGGCTGCTCATCATCGTCATCCAGGATCAGGGGTATTGCCTTGCGAATGGCCAGGTTGTGGAGCATGCAGCATGCCACCACTATCTGACACACCTTCCCTGGCGAGTACATAAGGGCACCTCCAGTACGGTCCAGGCACCGAAATCTTGATTTTAGGAGACCAAATGTCCGTTCTATCACACGCCGTGTCCTCCCATGGGCATCATTGTATCGCACATCAGCTGGCGTGACGGGATTCCGCAATGGGCTCAGCAACCACGGGCGGTTCGGATATGCCGAGTCACCTGGGTGTGAGAGACACAGATTAACCTTGCAGTCCCAAAATGCCACACAACAGCATGTCACACACACACCACTCTAATCCACTATGCATACTCACCCACAAGCCATGCACGCTCCGGAAGCAGATTGGCCATCAGCTGAGGAACGATGCTGCTGCGCAAGATGTGGGCATCATGGGCTGAGCCGGGAAACTTGGCACACACGTGTGAGATGATCATGTCCGCCAGGCACACCACTTGAACATTTACCGAGTGTGAATGCTTCCTATTGCGGTAAACCTGTTCACGTGCCTGTGGTGGCACAAGCCCAACATGTGTGCAATCAATTGCACCAATGACATGGGGGATATGTCCAAGGGCATAGAAATCGCCCTTCACAGCCACCAACTCAGGCCCCGTGGGAAAATGGATATATCTGTCTTTGTAGAGCATCATGGCCGACAGGACATCCCTCAGCACCATGCTGAACATCGGCTGTGACATCCCGCCTGCACTTGCGACCGTGTGCTGGAATGAGCCTGTTGCAAAGAAATGCAGGCATGCCATCACCTTAGATGTTGCGGTGAAAGCTGTTGGATATGTCCGAAGTGGCTGCAGGTGGGGCTCCAACATGGCACATAGGTTCTGCAGGGTTTGTCGGTCCAGCCTGAATTTGCGGATTATATCCTCATTCTCCATGTCTGCCAGGACTGTGAACGGACGATGGATATTGTGCCTCCTCCTCCTAGGACAGATCACAGTGCACAGATGTCAATGCAGAAGACCATGAAATGTGCATCACATACATTTTTTCTACAGACACATTCCCAAGTCTTACAACATGCACCATTAACCGACAGGGCACTTCACAAGTAGGTACACCTGTCCCCTTACCAGCAGCAATTATCTGTGCACCCCTCCGGCTCATTCGCATGCACAGTGTGATATACTAACAGATATGTGTGCATACCTGTGAGTATGACCCCCAGCATATGTTACTAATTGCAATACTACCCGAACACACCATGTTGCTGGCCCTGATACACCTCCCAACACAGGTTGCACATGGCACACTTCAACTACACACTGACCACCGGCTGAGCATGGGGGACACGTGTGTGCATGTGCATTGGACAATGTGCCAGTTGCTGATTCCCCTAGTTCAGTAAATGAGACGACAGTGTGCGTTACATTGCACACACAGACATTGACCATTATCTACATATGCTATGCAACACATTAACTGGACAGTCTACATTTCATTACACAGCACATGTGACATGTGCGAGTGTATGTGCCCATGCAATGTGTTGGCGACCCATATATGGTATGTGTTGGTGACGTGGAGTGACATGTCCCTTTTGTGCATTTGCCCTCATGAGGACCCTTCAATTGTTGAGACACTGGGCACTGTACATGTTGGCCTATGCAGAGAGCTGGAGGACACGTTAGGTGCAGCACAGCTACTCCACAACTCCATTAACGCTCAATCCAGGCACTGTCTGGCAGACATATGGCGGTGCCTACCGCTTGACACCTGCGGACTGGCACCGCCCATAACCCAGGCACGATCGCGGGTGACACCGCCAGATATGTATGTGACAATGGCGGTCACCATGCACCGCTACCCAAATCACGGTCACT
This sequence comes from Calotriton arnoldi, assembly GCA_963921515.1. NCBI lineage: Eukaryota > Metazoa > Chordata > Amphibia > Caudata > Salamandridae > Calotriton > Calotriton arnoldi. Next base: position 22,217 of record CAWUFW010018547.1, read on the forward strand.
CCAGGCACTGTCTGGCAGACATATGGCGGCGCCTACCACCTGGCCCCTGAGGTGTGTCACCGCCCATTACCCAGGCACGATCGCGGGAGACACCGCCAGATATGTATGTGACAATGATAGTAGTCTTTATCGTATAGCATCAGTAAGGACCTAAAAAGTAATCTTGCATCTCTCCATTAACAGATTTGTAAATGGTCGACATCTGGATAAATATCGAGGAAGTAGTAACTTTTAGATTCTTGCATATATTACAAATACGCCTCGATGTACCCGCTATATAGGTACGCATTTTTAATCTATTGATTAAATAGTCTTGAATCCATATAGATAAGAATGCCTACATGCATTCTTTCCATTAATAATAAAACGAAATTGCCATTTGTTGATTTTATTTAATTATTCTGCTTACCCCTACATAGATACCATCTTGTCTACGCAGGATTCTCTTTTATAAGAGAGAAAGCTTTTGCTTATATTTACAACAGGTATAGTTGTTAAACATCTTACAATCATCATTTTGTAACCATTAAGGTTACACTTAGCAACGTATTGAGAGCTAGACTTTACTAGTTTGGGACATCGATTATTAAACACTTTTGCACTTTAGTATAAATATAGTTTTCAAGTTCTTTTCTTCCCTTCTCTTCACTCTGTATGCACAAACATATTTCTTTGTTTGGGATATAAGGATATCTGCTTAACAACCACGGTGACGGCAATTGAAACTCTGACATTGTGCGCTCCTAAAATCTCTTGTCTCATAGTCCAGTATCCCTTTACCGCACCTGCACAGCTCATTTGCTCACAATAAAAAAGAGTGTCTATTTCAGGCTAAAAACTAAAGTTTTTCTATAAATGTCAATTGTATGTTTTTGTTATAGAGAAAGTTGAGACGGTCATTCCTGATGAAGGCAATACTGCCGAAACGCGCGTAGTGTTCTTATCTACCGCCTGCCTTGGAAATTTCGTTAATAATTTACCTTCTCCATCTCTTACGTTATTGTGTTCTACAGAATGATGTATTTTTAATTATTTTATGTAATTGTTTGTATTTAACATGTAAGTTTGTCTATATATGTTTTATGATCGTGCATCATTGTATTGTACATATAACTTTGTATTAAATAAACCATTGAGAAAACATATAAATAACAAAATAAGAATAAATAATAAAAAGATTCCTTGGAACAACAAATAGGATTTTTTGGTTTTGTATATATATGTTTGGTCTTGTAATTTCATTGACATTTGTGTTGTTGAATTCATAGCCTGTATTGAAACACCAAGAACAAATGCATAGCTTGTAACTAGCTATATCTTTACCCTTTATGTGACAATGGCGGTCACCATGCACCGCTACCCAAATCACGGTCGCTCCAGGCACTGTCTGGCAGACATATGGCGGTGCCTACCGCTTGACACCTGCGGACTGGCACCGCCCATAACCCAGGCACGATCGCGGGTGACACGCCAGATATGTATGTGACAATGGCGGTCACCATGCACCGCTACCCAAATCACGGTCACTCCAGGCACTGTCTGGCAGACATATGGCGGTGCCTACCGCCTGGCCCCTGAGGTGTGTCACCGCCCATAACCCAGGCACGATCGCGGGAGACACCGCCAGATATGTATGTGACAATGGCGGTCACCATGCACCGCTACCCAAATCACGGTCACTCCAGGCACTGTCTGGCAGACATATGGCGGTGCCTACCGCCTGGCCCCTGAGGTGTGTCACCGGCATGGACCATGCCCTTGCAGCCAATGGGAAGCAGCCTCGCGCTAGCCTGATGCGAGTTTGAAAATCGCGGTAGGCGTGCACCACCCCCGCGGAGGCGGTCACTGGAGGCATTCAAAAGATGCACCACCGCGGTAGCGCGCGCCTGGACCCTACGGTGTGTCACCGGCATGGACCATGCCCTTGCAGCCAATGGGAAGCAGCCTCGCGGTAGCCTGATGCGAGTTTGAAAATCGCGGTAGGCGTGCACCACCCCCGCGGAGGCGGTCACTGGAGGCATTCAAAAGATGCACCACAGCGGTAGCGCGCGCCTGGACCCTACGGTGTGTCACCGGCATGGACCATGCCCTTGCAGCCAATGGGAAGCAGCCTCGCGGTAGCCTGATGCGAGTTTGAAAATGCGGTAGGTGTGCACCACCCCCGCGGAGGCGGTCACTGGAGGCATTGAAAAGATGCACCACTGTGGTAGCGCGCGCCTGGACCCTACGGTGTGTCACCGGCATGGACCATGCCCTTGCAGCCAATGGGAAGCAGCCTCGCGGTAGCCTGATGCGAGTTTGAAAATCGCGGTAGGCGTGCACCGCCACCGCGGAGGCGGACATTGGATGTATTTGAATGAGGCAGACCTGGTACACCAATTGCAGCACCCTGGGACCACTGACACAGCCCCAGGGGCCTATATATGTGTGGGAGGGTGCACCACATTCCCACAGCTACCAGGGACTGCTGACTGACAACCCTCCACCTGCTGCTGCTGCCTCAAGGGACTGCTGGCTGCCACCCTCCACCTGCTGCTGCTGCCTCAAGGGACTGCTGGCTGCCACCCTGCACCTGCTGCTGCTGCCTCAAGGGACTGCTTTCTGCCACCCTGCACCTGCTGCCTCAAGGGACTGCTGGCTGCCACCCTCCACCTGCTGCTGCTGCGTCAAGGGACTGCTGGCTGCCACCCTGCACCTGCTGCTGCTGCGTCAAGGGACTGCTGGCTGCCACCCTGCACCTGCTGCTGCTGCCTCAAGGGACTGCTGGCGGCCACCCTCTACCTGCTGCTGCTGCCTCAAGGGACTGCTGGCTGCCACCCTGCACCTGCTGCTGCGTCAAGGGACTGCTGGCTGCCACCCTCAACGTGCTGCTGCTGCCACATGTCCATTGTGATGTCGAGGACTCAGAAGATCCGTGCCAGTCCCTTCACCAGTGAGGAGCTTGAGGTCCTGGTAGACGGGGTGCTTGCACAGTACCCAAGGCTTTATGGCGGCCCTAATGTCGTGGTAAGTCTCCCAGACTGTGAGTGAGAGTGCAGGGTGGGCACACGTGAGGTGGAGGTGCTTTGGTATGTGTCAGTGGTTGTGGGACTCTGACATGCACTGCCTATCATGTTTACTACAGCGGGAAGGGCTTGGTGGGCTCTTTCACACGTTACCCTGCATGCCTATCCTGAGTAGAGGGACATGTCCTGTGGTGTCAGCCATACAGTGCAGCTGCATTTTGGTGATGCAGGAGTCTGGCCAGTTATCGTTTGTGTAAATGGCTGTGTTGCTCCCAATTTACCCACTCAGTGTCAGTCCACCTGCCCTGCACAGTCCCCGCCGAATGCCACATGTCCACATCACTGCATGTACAGTGTGTTCCATGTGTGTTTGGGTCACGCCTCTTCATCTAAGTCCCATCTCTGCCATGTAGATTGCACAGGAGCAAGCGTGGGAGAAGGGTGTGTGTATGACAGTTGTTGTCACTCTATGTGAGTTCCAGGACACAGTGAGGCTTTCACAGGGCTAGGACACTTAGGAATGCGCAGTGTTGGACACAGTGAGTCCAACAACAAGACACATGTTTTGCTATTTTCTCTATGTGTAGTTGTAGGTAACTGCAGACAGTAGCTGCGGCCAGACTACACGTTGCTTGCTGTGTTGGTATCCTGCATGTGAATGGGATGTGGAGGTACTGTGTCCACCATCGAACATGCATGCCTGTACGTCTGATTGACCAATGACATTGTACCATGTTCACAGCAATTGTTGGCTCTGTTACAGTTGTAGCTGGAGTTTTGGATGAGTCACTGTCGTGCTACTGCATTTTCGTTGTGTTGTCATTGTGCACTGTGTCACTGGAACCTCAGCCCTCTTGTCTCCCATGCCTGCAGCTGAAGGTCCACCAGCGTAAAGCCGTGTGGAGGGCCATTGCCTCCAGAGTCCGAGATCTGGGTGTGTCAAACCGAAGGCGCACCCACTGTCATAAAAGGTGGGACGACATCTGCCGGCTGAGCAAGAACGTGGCCGAGATGACGCTGGGGCTGCTCCCTCGGACTGGCAGGTTGGCTAGGCGCAGCATGACACCACTAATGGCCCGCATCCTGACTGTCACACAACCTGAGCTGGACAGACAACACCTATGCAGCAGCTCCCGTATGTGCAGAGGGAGAGGGGACGGACACCAGTGGTGAGGCTTCCAGTGCAACAGCCGCACCGGAGCAGACTGACACAGATGTGACCAGCGCCGAGGAGGGGGACAGGAGTCTGCTAGAGGATTCACAGCCGGAGACACAAAGCTCTACCTCATCTGACGCCAGCGGTGACACATCCATGTTGGGGGATACAGGGAACGGGGACTCAGCCTCCTCTTCCGCCACACAGCGTCCAGTGCCCAGCCTCCCTTCAACCTCCACTGGTGCTGCCCGTGTCCGCACGAGTAGGAAGGGAAGAGTCACCTTCACCCCAGGCACAGCTGCCCCAGCCCATGTCAGCCCTGCTGCCCTCAGTGCAGAAGCAGTCGAGCTATTGCGCCGGCTGTGTGTGGGGCAGACAGCACTTCTCAATGCCTTCCAAGAGCACGACAAAAAGTTGGGGCAGGTTATAGCATTCATGGAGGGCATACATTCCGACGTAGGTGGGCTACACCGGACTGTGCAGTCCTTGTCATCAACTGTGACAGCAGCCCTGCAACAGGCACATAGTCAGGGAGCGGCTCCCAGCACTCGGTCCGGCCCCGTGTCACTGTGCACCTCTGACGACAGTGACAATGCTCAACGGACCCCAACGTCCCGATACAGAACCCGCAGCACACAGGAGCAGCAGCAGCCCAAGCGTACTAGGGCTCAGACACCATCCCCACATAAGAGTAAGGCCACCCCAGAGCGCAGAGAGAAAAGCCCATCAGGCGACAGCAAGGGCCACAAAGCAAAGAAACAAGCATCTGGGTCACAGGCCTCACCTTCCTCCCCCGCCAAAGACTCCCCTGTCCCAAAGACGTCTTGCAGAGGCAAAATGACAGTTTCCACACCCACTGAGAAGGTGTTGCCTGCAAACATTACACAGGATGAGGGCCCCATGGATAATCCATCCTTGACCTCCACTCCCATCCCAAGCCCTGTGAAGCCAGCATGGGAGGACACTGTAGGGGGCAAAGCTGGTGGACAGAGGGAGGCAGGGCGGTGGCAAACACCAGGCAAGCACACAGCGGGATCCAGCATGTCCCCAGAGGGAGGGTCACCATCCACACCAGAATCAGCTTTGGTAGTGGGGTCACCTGTTGTGTCTGCCCCAGTTCCCCTCAATCCCCAGCCAGGGAAGCCTTTCAGGATTCCCAAGAAGTGGAGAGGCACCCCTCCACAATCTCCGGCACACACTGTGTCTCACCAGGGCATGAGTCCACCTCCCGGGCCACCACCCCACCTGGTCCAAGCAGCCCCCAGCTCCCACAAGCACAGTTGGCTCTTCCACAGTTATTACTCCCACTGCCCAGGGCAGTCCTCCAACTGACCCCAACACACAGTCAGCTCCAAGTCCGACAGACAGCCCCATATGAGTGGTGGTCACCCTCACACACCTGTCTGTCCACAGGGGTGCGTGTGATGCCCATTGTCAGGCCCATTACTCTGTTGCTGGGCATGGCATAGTAGAGTTGCATACATTCCCTGTGTAGCTTCTGATGTCACTACTCTGCACAATGTCTTTGCCTTTTTGTTCACTGCTGTTTGCCCCCTGCCTGTGCAGCTTCTCATGTACCTCACCTGCACTGTGTCCTGGCCACTGGCCTTGCTGTTCACTGCTGTTTGCCCCTTGCCTGTGCAGGGTCTCATGTACCTCACCTGCACTTTGGACTGGCCACTGGCCTTGTTGTTCACTGCTGTTTGCCCCTTGCCTGTGCAGCTTCTGATGCAACTACTCTGCACATTGTACTTGCCTTGTGTTTCACTGCTGTTTGCCCCTTGCCTGTGCAGCTTCTCATGGACTCACTCTGCACTTTGTCCTGCCCACTGGCCTTGTCGTTCACTGCTGTGTGCCCCCTGCCTGTGCAGCTTCTCATGGACTTAATCTGCACATTGGACTGGCCACTGGCCTTGCTGTTCACTGCTGTTTGCCCCTTTCCTGTGCAGCATCTCATGTACCTCACCTGTACTGTGTCCTGGCCACTGGCCTTGCTGTTCACTGCTGTTTGCCCCTTGCCTGTGCAGCTTCTCATGGACTCACTCTGCACTTTGTCCTGCCCACTGGCCTTGTCGTTTACTGCTGTGTGCCCCCTGCCTGTGCAGCTTCTCATGGACTTAATCTGCACATTGGACTGGCCACTGGCCTTGCTGTTCACTGCTGTTTGCCCCTTGCCTGTGCAGCTTCTCATGTACCTCACCTGCACTTTGTCCTGCCCACTGGCCTTGTCGTTCACTGATGTGTCCCCCTGCCTGTGCAGCTTCTCATGGACTTAATCTGCACATTGGACTGGCCACTGGCCTTGTTGTTCACTGCTGTTTGCCCCTTGCCAGTGCAGCATCTCATGTACCTCACCTGCACTGTGTCCTGGCCACTGGCCTTGCTGTTCACTGCTGTTTGCCCCTTGCCTGTGCAGCTTCTCATGGACTCACTCTGCACTTTGTCCTGCCCACTGGCCTTGTCGTTCACTGCTGTGTGCCCCCTGCCTGTGCAGCTTCTCATGGACTTAATCTGCACATTGGACTGGCCACTGGCCTTGCTGTTCACTGCTGTTTGCTCCTTGCCTGTGCAGCTTCTCATGTACCTCACCTGCACTGTGTCCTGCCCACTGGCCTTGTCATTCACTGCTGTGTGCCCCCTGCCTGTGCAGCTTCTCATGGACTTAATCTGCACATTGGACTGGCCACTGGCTTTGCTGTTCACTGCTGTTTGCCCCTTGCCTGTGCAGCATCTCATGTACCTCACCTGCACTGTGTCCTGGCCACTGGCCTTGCTGTTCACTGCTGTTTGCCCCTTGACTGTGCAGCTTCTCATGGACTCACTCTGCACTTTGTCCTGCCCACTGGCCTTGTCGTTCACTGCTGTGTGCCCCCTGCCTGTGCAGCTTCTCATGGACTTAATCTGCACATTGGACTGGCCACTGGCCTTGCTGTTCACTGCTGTTTGCCCCTTGCCTGTGCAGCATCTCATGTACCTCACCTGCACTGTGTCCTGGCCACTGGCCTTGCTGTTCACTGCTGTTTGCCCCTTGCCTGTGCAGCTTCTCATGTACCTCACCTGCACTGTGTCCTGCCCACTGGCCTTGTCGTTCACTGCTGTGTGCCCCCTGCCTGTGCAGCTTCTCATGGACTTAATCTGCACATTGGACTGGCCACTGGCCTTGCTGTTCACTGCTGTTTGCCCCTTGCCTGTGCAGCATCTCATGTACCTCACCTGCACTGTGTCCTGGCCACTGGCCTTGCTGTTCACTGCTGTTTGCCCCTTGCCTGTGCAGGATCTCATGTACCTCACCTGCACTTTGGACTGGCCACTGGCCTTGCTGTTCACTGCTGTTTGCCCCTTGCCTGTGCAGGATCTCATGCACCTCACCTGCACTTTGGACTGGCCACTGGCCTTGCTGTTCACTGCTGTTTGCCCCTTGCCTGTGCAGGATCTCATGTACCTCACCTGCACTTTGGACTGGCCACTGGCCTTGCTGTTCACTGCTGTTTGCCCCTTGCCTGTGCAGGATCTTATGTACCTCACCTGCACTTTGGACTGGCCACTGGCCTTGTTGTTCACTGCTGTTTGCCCCTTGCCTGTGCAGCTTCTGATGTAACTACTCTGCACATTGTACTTGCCTTGTGTTTCACTGCTGTTTGCCCCCTGCCTGTGCAGCTTTTCATGTAAATACTGTGCATATTGAAATGCCCACTGGCTTTGCTGTTGCCCAAATTTGTTGTCTCAATATGCAAATTGTGAATAAACACAGTTGGTCCTGCAGTGAGTTGTGTCAGTGTACTTCCTGAATAAAGTTGTTTCTGTGTGTGCATGGTTTACTGTGTCACAGGCTCAGTATGCCACTTCAACATTGCCAATGGGTTGTCTCACATTTCATTTTTTTTCAGGGGTGGGAGGCACTTCATTTCTACATGACTGTGATACTTATGGGTGCATTGCAGGTGGTTGGCAATGACATCTTGTTGTCATCTTCCTTCTTGGCTCATGTTATCTATGGTGGACACATGTCAGGTTTGTGGGCAATGGCAGCACAGGGTGGGAGTTTGGGCACAGGCTTACAGGCAGGCAGGCCAGGGTCATGGGGTCTGTGTGAGCTTCCTTTCTGTGTGCCAATCAGTGTCGGTGTATGGACATCTTGTGGTGATGAGTTATCCAGGTCCCATGGCTTACTTCCAATGTGTGCACTTGGGTGGTGGAGAAGTGTATGGTGTGAAGGGGGTGACTTTGTTGTGACTGTGGATGTGTGTGCACCTGCATTGTCAACTACTGCCATGTGTGACCCTGGAGTGGTGTGCCTGTATGTGTACTTGTTTAGCCCTGTGGTTGTGTTTTGTGCACATGGCAGTATTGTGTGTTGCTGTTGTGGGAGGAGGTATGTGTGACATATCCTACTTGTGCTTGGCTGTCATGTAGTGTGTCACTGGGCCCTGTGTGTTGTGCAGCAGACATTCTCTTGTCCAGTATTTGGATGCCTATGTGTGGCTGGTCAGTGTTTGAGTTCAGGGCCTTCCTTACATCCCTGTGCCTATACATGGGTGTCCTTGCTGTCTCCAGGAGTTGTTGCATTGGGGTGACCGTGGTTTGTGTTGACTGACTGTGTCAGCCATGTGTGCTGTGATGGGCTGTGTGTGTTCTCACATGTGTCTTGTCTTGCATGTGCATCACACATGCTTGATGGTTGTGTCACTGTCCTTCCATTTGTGAGCACCTCACTTTGGCTTTCCTATATGTTGTCCTCCATTACTGCTGGCATGTGGTGTGTGTATGTAGCTGTGAGTCAGGGTGGTGTGTGTGTGACTTGTCAGGTAGTGTGTGCAGTGAAGTGTTTGGTCCTCATCTGTGTGTGTGTACATTTTGTGCCTGGCCTCAGTGTTCTTGGCTTGTGTGTGATGTTGTTGTGGTGTGTGTGTTGGCTGGGGCCTGGGCTTCTGTGCTATGTGTTCCTGTGCAAAGGGTCCTGCTGTGGCTGTATATGCAGTTGTTGGGACGTGGGCCATGGTGTGGCTGTAGTTGTGTGGTTGTTGTGCAGGAGTGGCACTTGTGAGGCACATGTTGTGTCCCTTCAGGGAGGTAGCTGGTGTGTTGTGGATGGAGTTGTGGCTCTGTGCGATTTGTACGGTGCCCTTGGCATGCGCTGGCCCTGGGCTCTGCGTTGTGTGCATGGTTTCATGCACACTGACCGCGGCGGTGACGTGACTGGGACATTTGTTCATGAATGCGGTACATGGGTGGGCAGTATGTGGCGAGGTATTTTTGTCACAGGTGGGACATGTGTGTGTGCAGTGATGGCTGTGTGCCTGTCCCCACAGGGGTGTGTGGTGTTCCCATGTGAAGTTTTTCCACCCTGGAGCTGTGTATTGTGTTACTTGCACTGTTGTGTCTGTACGTACCTGCGGAGGCGTCCATGGCGGAGGATGACTTGCAGGTGGTGTATCATGTACAGCATTGGGAAGGCGTGTAGGGCAGGATCCATCGCGGTGTGTCCCGGGTGTTTCTTTTCTGTCTCCGCTGTTATGTCTCCGCCGTCTTTCGCTGTGCGGTTTCTCCGTCGCGGTGCGCTGCCATGTTTCCGGCATCGTGATATCTTCGGCGTACGGGACGTCATTCCGCATGGCGGTGTGTGGTGATTGGCTCACTCTGCCGCGGTGGCAGGCGCACTTTGATGGCGGTCGGCGTCGCACCGCAGCGGGCGGGAAATGGGCAATGTGTGGCCATCCTAATATGGCGGGCGTGAAGACCGCTGGCGGCGTGCGGTAAATGGGTGTTACCGCCACCGCCGGCACCGCGGTCGTGTCTCCGCCCGCCATCCTAATAGGCCCCTATATTATTAACAACGATATTTAGGATTCAATATTTTTGCTCTTACCTGTTTGTAGATAGGAAGTCGATATTCTTTCACTCGATATTTTTACCTCGATATTGTGGCAGGTCGATATTCTTCTCCTCGATATTCTGTCAGTGATCCGAGCAATATACCCTTAGGGAGGACAGTTTAAGGCATTGTCTGTCTTTTATTTTGATAATTCACTAGTCTAACCAGTGTGCCATGAGCTCAAGTGCAAAGAAGAAAATGGGTCCCCTTGCTGCTGTTTGATTTGTAAAATGCAGCAATAATCAGGGTTGAGCGGGCCCCTTAGGTCTCTGTGTCCCGGTGCCACAACACCTGCTGCGCCAATGGAAGCTACGCCCCTCTGTTGAATAAAGGACAGGGCCAGCTTCCAGATGACTGAAAAGGCCTGAAAATGACAGTTGGCAAAGCACAGAGAGCATCAGAGGCCAAAATTCTATATTTTTGGGAGAACCGAAAATCTTCTTAGTGTTCCTAGTTAAGGCCTCTAGGATTTTTTCTTAATAAAGAGCCAACGTATGAGAAAATCAAAGGCAATACTGGTCTTCCTCCTAGCTGTTTGCTGCCACAGCTGCCTCAGTGAATGTAATACCTGCCATGTTCTTTGCTTCAGGAAAGGGAAAACACATACCACATCCTTTACTCAGCCATACATGCAAAGCATTTGGGTCAGTATTATATAAGAGTTCTATAAGAATCACCAACATTAATAAATTAAAACTTGGTTGAAAATACAGCCCTGCCATACCTCTGACTGTATTGCAATGATATATCGCTGGCAGTGGCATATAAATCAGCAAACATGGTCCTGGAGGGCTTGTGTAAAGGATGTTTCAAGTGCAGTAGAGGGGAATATTGGGAGTTATTAAAGTTACAAGATTGGGTAGAGTACGATTTGGGGGAGGTTTGGATTTATGCTTAGGTTTAAGTTATTTAAAAGATTTGTTTGATGACACATGATTACAGGGTGGTTTTATTCAGTTTTAATAGGTATTGTTGTTATGATGCTGGGGTAGAATCAATGAACACGGGGTGTGTGTGGGATTATAAATTAGCTGTCACTCGAATTTGAAGTGGGTATATTATTTAAAGTATTTGTGAATTACACTGCGTGTTAATTTAAAGTGACTGATACATGTATATTTTCACATCATAGATACCCCTGACGAAGGTTGTTACCGAAATGCATTGGGTGTGATGGAACTCTGGCACAATTTGGAGGACTCGAAATTCAAACAAATGCTTATGTTTAGGCCTGGATAGGCAATCATGAAGTAATTACATGCATCAGTTTAAAATGAATTTCGTGGCTTTGGCGTGACAATGAGACTTGGATAAAACATGGAAATAAAACGGATAAAACTTGGAATAATTTTGGTGAAAGTGAAGTATTTGGAACACTATAGTTCATACAGCTGTGCAACTCGCGATGACCTGCAAGGTGCGGGCCATCACCCTTCATGAATTTAGAGTGGCATATAAATACCACCAGTGGTAAATATCATAAGGGGTAACAGCTGGCATGCAGTAAAAAAATGTAGCCTCTGCAACATTTATTTCCATGTATTTGGGAGCTAAATACATACTGCCTTAGATGAAATTTATAGTCAGGCCATAAAGATACTACAGCCCAAAAAATACCTTTTGCTTTCAAGTAGAAAGATTTTGCCTCTGTAGTAAAATATAGGGGGTGATTTCGGGTTTGGCAGACAGAGTACTCTGTCGCAAATGCAATGGAGTACAATCTCCTAAAAACTGAGTGTCTGATTTAGGGCCTAGAGGACTGTCAGCTTTCCGTTGACAGAGACCCCATTGGCTCCATTGATGGAACGCTAACTGATGGTCCAACAGAGTAGAGGCCATAGGAGTAAGGTCCTCATGCCTCTCACTCTATTTAGAGGGGATGGTCTGATGGATTTTTTTTCTTTCCATCAATGCCAGGAAAAACCTAGCGATGACGGTCAGATAAAAATACCACATCACCCTGGGGAAAAAACTCCCAGTTCATGGGGGTCATTAGCTTTATGTTTTTCAATAACAAGTTCACGTTATGAAAGTTTGTTTTAAAAAAAACACAAATGTTCAAAATTTGTTGGGTGCCCATCAAAACAGACAGCAGCTGTCTACCAAACGTTTTGTGCCTTGAAAGGAACCGTCTTGTTGATGGTTCTTTTTAGCATGCAGAAACAACCTTTGGGCCAGCAGCCATCTCTAAATAGGACAGACTACTCTCCATCAGAGTGGCATACTGTAAGTCCTCTGCCACCCTATCAGACAGTACACACAATAAACACACCTATCAACAACAACACTTCACTTCAAAGACACTAACAACCACCAACGACACTCATACAGAGGATGGAAATAAGGAGTCGTTCAAAAACTCAACTCCTATCTTAAAAGAATCCCGATAAATAAACAACCTTCTACAATTGGATCTCCAGTGCATTTCACAGACAGATACCAATAAAGACCACATCCAGGGTTAACCACAAAAAGAAAATCGCATGGATTAATGACAACATTAAAATAATGAAAACACAACTCAACATACTACAGCTCAAACAGAGAAAATAAAAAAATGAAAAATATAAAATTATACTCTGCACTTTAACAAAGCCTTCATAAAAGCCATCAAAACCACAAAAAGACAAAACTACTCCACACGCATAATTGAAATTGCCTGCCATTCTAAGGTACTCCTCAATCTATGATGCCAAACACAGAAACACCACTATCGCAAGTCTTCTGTGACAAAATCTCCCTGGAATTGATCTGAAAAAGTAAAAAGATAGAAAATTACCTTAAGATGAATACAGATAACATCACCCTAATAATTTACCCAACTAGTGTAGAAATGGGCAAAAGCAATTTCCCTTCACTAAATACTTTTAATACCCTCTCAGAAAAAGATTTCCTCAACATTATCACCACAAGCAGACCATCAGGATCACCTTCAGACCCAGCACCTCCAAAAATCTCTAACGATAACCTTCACATGACCTGCGCAGGGAAGTTATCTAGAAGCTTACATAACTAGTCCCTGGAGCAAGGTTCATTCCCACAAGAACTCAAAATCTCCTATATTAAACCGCTCCTCAAAAAGAAAATCCTCGAACCATCTGACCCAGTAAACTACAGACCAATATCAAATGTCCCATTCCGAGGAAAAATACTCGAAAGAGCAGTGTTTACCACACTTTTAAAATTTATGGAAGCAAATGACTTCATGGGAGACCAACACTCTGGCTTCAGAGCAGCCAAGAGGCTCAGAGGCACCTATCATGTGGGGTTACCCATTTGGAGTGACCTAAAAGTTACAGTGGATATGATTGGAGTGGCCACCCTATTGTTTCTGGATCTATCAGCCACATCTGACACTCTCCACCACCACTGCAAAGACTCCATGATCTCAGAATATGTGAAAATGCTCTAAGTTGGATTGCTTCTTACTGCAGAGATAGACGAAGCTGAGTATAGCTCCACCTTTCACTTCTGCTACTCTACCCCAACACTGTGGCATCCCTCATGGGTCATTCATGTAGAGGTGTGCAAATTTCACATCATTTGCTTTAGTGTAATTATATGAAATTTCAGCAAAATTACATAAAATGACACATAACTATGAGAAATGCAAATTTGTTTTGATGTGAGGACACATTTTGCGCTAAAAAGTAGTGCAAAAACAAAAACATTACGAACATCTCATGTTCTGTTCTGTGTTCCTGTAAATTTTACAGTGAAAGAAATATTTACAGTAAATTGTTAGCGTGAGTGGTGTACAGTTACATAAAGTCACATAATGGCATAATTTCAGGAATTTCACGTAACAAGCGTAAGGTGAAATTCCCAAAACCATGAATTGCGACACCATCATTTCAATTTCACCCAGGCCAAATCTTCTTGATAGACCATACATCCTTAGGGCGGTCTTCCCCCAAGTTTTGCCTTCCTCTTCCACTTTTTTTACCTCGTTTTACTCTCTGAGCACTTTACCACCGCTAACCAGTGCTAAAATGCATGTACTCTCTCGCTAAAACATGATAATATTGGTTCATCTCTAATTGACGTATTTAATTTACTTATAGGTCCCTAGTAAAATGCACTACATGTGTCCAGAGCCTGAAAAATACATGCTACTAGTGGGCCTGCAACACTCATTGTGCCACCGACTTAAGCAGCCCTCTAACCATGGCTCAGGCCTGCTATTGCAGAGCCTGTGTGTGCAGTTTACACTGCCATTTTGACCAGGCACGATAAACGTCTTGCCAGACCCAAACCTTCCTTTTTTCTACATATAAGTCACCGCTAAAGTAGGCCATGGACAACCCAGAGGGCAGGGTACAATGTATGTAGAAGGCAGCACATATACTTTTTAGTTTTACATGTCCTGGTAGTGAAAAACGCTCACATTCGTTTTTCACTTCTGCAAGGCCTATCTCTCCCATAGGATCAGTGGCATAGCTAGGGCTTTTGACGCCAGGGGCGATACCACAGTTTGTCGCCCGGTGTCGGTAAGAGCGGGGGGGGGTGATTTCGGGCGACTGACGACAACGAGCGGGGAGTGGCGACGAGCAAGAATACAGAAAAAACAAAAACAAAGCTTACCTTGCACTCAAAGCTCACCGCAGCCCCCAAAAAAGTGTTGCCCGAAGCGGACCGCCTCCCCCCTTGGCCACCCTAGGTACCCCACTGCATAGGATAACATTAGGATTATCTTATTTCATTTTATAAGTGTAATTCCAAATTGTGAAAAGATCGACTATTCAAGTTTGGTGTCTCTGGAATCACAATTTAAAATCTAAACTTATGGTGAAGTCAGATTTTAAATTGCAATTCTGAAAATGCCACTTTGAGAAAGTGAAACTAACAAGTGTGAGAGTGCGCTCCTTTCCTTAAATTGAAACCATTCTTGAAAGTCTCCAATTGAGTGTGCGTGCAAACAGTGAACCGTGGATCGCCTCTACCACAGTAATTGTAACAATAGTAAAACCAGGGCACTTGTCTCGCGCTCCTCACTGTTGCACTGCGAGAAATGGGATTGATCCCCGTATATAACCAATTCATCCCGGTACTCGTCAAATAATCCATTGATACTTTTAAATAATGCTGTTCCTTATTGTTTAACTTTTCCTTATTCAACTCGATTCATCACTACGGAGACAGTGAGATTCCATCTGTACTTTTTATTAAACTTTTCATCCACCAGTTGTATGCCTATTCCGGCTTTGTACATCGGCTCGTTTATTACAGATGCATCAATAATGGAGTAAACACAGCGTTTGCAGACCCAATGCATTTCGAGCCTTCAAGGCTCTTCGTCAGGGGTTTCTATGGCAAAATGGAAAGAACAACATAACTGACCAGTACATAAAAACAAAATAACGACCCATTGCTGAAAAAACAGTAAAAACACTGTGTAAGTAAATTAAATTAAAACGTCTCCCTTCTTCATGCGCTCACTATCACCCTCACTTCTTAAACCCATTACCTCCTAAATGCCGCCATTAACGGCCCCTCATGCTGTTCTCCAACAACGTCCTCTTTCAAGAAAATCCGCCCATATCTTCAATTCACTCTACCCTTCATGCTTTAAATATCCGAAACCCGTGACGGATTCCCGCCATTACTCTACTCCTGATAGCTACGCCCTCTCACTCAAAACTCCAATTCCCATAATGCTCTAAACAACCCGCCCTGCATAACCAACAAGCACTGATTTGTGTGTCCCCACAGCCCCAACTCACATGATGTACTACTCCCAAAATACAAATAATACTGTTGAAATGATACTGTACAAATAATAACCATTATCACATGTGTAACATTGTGCTGCAACTCAACAATAAAAATAACATGAAATAAAACGGATGACGTGTTCACAAGCTCCTAAGAAAAAACAAACTAAAAATTCTATTCACATTAATCAGTAATAATTGTTCGTATGATGTGCAATGCTAATAACCAAATTCCGCTCCATAATGTGCCTGTCTCCGAGGTGATAAAAACTCTTTTGTAGTTTTTCGATTCCTTAAACCGTCGATCCATCAATAGGGTGCAGACTCATTGAGGCGATAAAATGCGAAAGCCAAACTAACAAGTGTGAGAGTGCACTCCTTTCCTTAAGAAGGGTGAAAGTTCTAGTAAAGTGGGTTGCACATATGGGAGGTTTTTGGAGTGGGGACGTTGTGTAGTTTGAAGGATATGAGTGGGAAGTACTTATGGGTGTTTGTGTGTAGTGGGGAGACCACTGGGGCATGAGATGTAGTTCAGGAGGTTGTTTTGAGTCACGGGGAAGATACGGGAGGGTTATGGGTCGAGACGTTTTAATTTAATTTACTTACACAGTGTTTTTACTGTTTTTTCAGCAATGGGTCGTTATTTTGTTTTTATGTACTGGTCAGTTATGTTGTTCTTTCCATTTTGCCATAGAAACCCCTGACGAAGAGCCTTGAAGGCTCGAAATGCATTGGGTCTTCAAACGCTGTGTTTACTCCATTATTGATGCATCTGTAATAAACGAGCCGATGTACAAAGCCGGAATAGGCATACAGCTGGTGGATGAAAAGTTTAATAAAAAGTACAGATGGAATCTCACTGTCTCCGTAGTGATGAATCGAGTTGAATAAGGAAAAGTTAAACAATAAGGAACAGCATTATTTAAAAGTATCAATGGATTATTTGACGAGTACCGGGATGAATTGGTTATATACGGGGATCAATCCCATTTCTCGCAGTGCAACAGTGAGGAGCGCGAGACAAGTGCCCTGGTTTTACTACTTTTAGAAAGTGGGCATTTCCTTATTTTAGTCATTTGGTGCCTGTTGCCTGTATCTATTCACATGTCTGGGGCGAGTGAGAATTAGGCTTTTTGTATTCCCCCTAGGCAGCCAAACACAATGGGAGCTTAGGTGTGACTTCATAGGTCATCCTGGCAAGATGGGAGGGAGGAGCTGTACCCAGCCTTACTTACAACTAAACAGGCTGTGTCCTGCCCCCACACAAAGGGCTTCATACCTCTCTGTAGTGAGTCTGGAGCCAGGGCAGGAAGGGAGAACATCTGTGCACTTCAAACGCATGTCTTTGTAGTCTCCTCCACTTCAAAGGCAGAACTGGGTTATAAGTACTGGACCTCAGATACCACCACTTGAGTACACTTCTGGACCAGTGACTACTCTACCAGGAAGAAGGCCTGCTGTGCTGCTGAAAGGACTGGCACTCTGCTGGGCTGCTGCTTTGCTGGAGCCCTGCCTTGCTGGGCTGCCCTGCTGTTCTCCTGCCTGGGTGAGATGGACTGGACCTGCATTACTTGAACCCAGAGTGACTCCAAGGACTGGCTGGCTGGCCTCCTGATCTGAAGTCTCAGGGACATAAAAGTAGGGGTGGGCGGAATTTGCGTAGTCGCGTTACGCAAAGTTCCGCGAAACGGTAAAAAATCTCCGCGAACACGCGGAATTGCTTGTTCCGTCCGTTCGCGATGCTTTTTTCCTGTTCGCGAACGCTGTTTGCGTGCTCAATGGGGAAATATCTCGCGAACACGCACTTTGAAAGCGCGAACAAGCAAAAAATTCCGCGAAGCCGCGGATCGCGGAATTTTTGGCAATTCCGCGTTCTCCGCAAAATGCAAAATTACCCAAATTCCGCAAATTCCGCCAGCAGAACGGAATTTACCGCCCAGGCCTACATAAAAGACATCCAACCACCCTGCTTCTGCACCTGGACTCTGCAATCTGTGAGTCTGCCCTGCCAAGTGGTGCCACCCCAGTCCTGGACCCTTGGAAGTGGGCCCAAGGTATTTGCTCCAGTGGAACCGACACATCCTCTGTCCAACCGATGCTTCGCAGATGCTGCACAGATCAGAACCGGCGCATCTCCGCTGCAGCGTGGATCGGCACCGACGCATTGCCGCTGCTCATGGATCGGACGCAACTCATCGCTTTCAGAACCACCACTGCGCAATACTGTTCCCGGCGCAAGGTTGTCACATCCTCGTCGATAGCAGCCTCGAAGACAACAACGAAACTCCGCATAGCAGCTTATCTCCCTCATCGGAGCCGACGTACCTCGTCGTCTGCACAATGCATCCTCAACACCGGTTTTCGCATCACAAGTCCCGTAAACCGGATTCCTGATGCATCAGGATCTCGTACCACAGCCTCGCCGCATCTCAGAATCGGTGCATCGCCTCTGCTGTGTGATGCATCCTCAACCTGAACCCACGCAATGTTCCGCAACCCCGGGTTAAGGCAATTTTGTTCTACAGGCCTAACTGGGTCCCTGTATCCAGCCCATGCTCCATCGCGGTCAGCCTAAACTTTTGACTTTGTACCGTCCGGCATGACCACATATCCCATTTTAGTGCTTTACACTTCTTAACACTATTTTTACTTAAAACCTTTAAAAATCAATATCTCAAGTTCTACGTATTGGATTTTTGTCATTTTGGTCTTGTTTTATTTATTAAATTATGGTCTATTTTTCTAACCTGGTGTGGGATTTTGTGTGGTGTTTTCACTGTTTTACTGTTTAAAGAGTTGCAGAAATACTTTACACATTGCCTCTAAATTTCAGCCTGACTGCTCTGTTCCACGCTACCACAGGGTGAGCACAGGTTCATTTAGAGTTTGTCTTCTTCTTACCCAGACTAGGATTGTGTTTGTTGCTTGAATAGGGCTCATACATTAGTCAACCGACTACCCAATTTCTAATATTGGTGATCAGCGGTGAGGATAGAATTTGTGTTTGTGCAGTGCCATACAGTGATTTGGTGTACACTACTATTCCACATCCAAGACCAATTTGGATTTTAAATTCTCCCCAATTGCCATTTGTGATTTTTTCTCAAAATCATGTGTCTGGCTGCTGGATCTACAACCAAAAGCATGGTATTTGAGCTGGCCAACCTTAAGGAATACACTGTGGCCCAGCTCAAAGACTTCTGTATGGAGTTTGGACTTCCTGGCAAGAGCACCACCAGGAAGGTGAAGTTGCAAAAGGCTCTGAGGGCGTGGTCAGAAGCCCGCTCCTTACTGGATCAAATCCTAGCTGAGGATGATGGGCTAGAGGATGGCCTTTTTGAGGAACCACCTGCAGTGGAGGGGAAGAGTGTGATCCCTATTTTGGAGCTTCCTATCAGGAATTGGAGCAGTGTCTCTTCCCGTGGACTGTCCCCAGTGGAATTGGTGGAGAGAAGGAAAGAGAGAGAATTTAAGCTGCAGATGGCTAAATTGAAAATGGAGGCAGAGAAGAAAAGAGCCTTTGAGGAAAGGAAAATCTTACAGCCTCATGAACTGAGTCTTAAGGAGCTGGATATTAAGGGCCGGTAAGCAGATTCCAGCAGTGATGGTGGCTGCATACCTTGAGTACTTGGAGGAGAAAAAAGGGTTTGCATATCCAAGGATTTGGTGCCCAGTTATGTGGTGGGAGATGACATTGACAAATGGTTTTCTGCCTATGAGGTGCACTGAGGATTTACAAGGTACCTGAAGAGCACTGGGGGTGGTCTGTGGAAACACATGCCTGCTGTGGGGTGGGACATACTTCTGACACTAGAGATTGGGGACCAAACCAAGTACAATCCCAAGAAGGCCATTTTACTTGCCAAATTTGGGCTGACCCCTGAGAAGTATCGCCAAAGATTCAGGGACAGCCAAAAGCTCCCCAACTAATCCTGGGTAGATTTTGTGGATTACTCCAACAAGGCACTGAATGGATGGGTGCGGGGCAGCAAAGTTAATGATTATGTTGGGTTGTACAATTCATGAGAGAGCACATGCTCAGTATTTGTTTAACAGAGTTTTACAGAATTGCACCAGCACCTAGTTGACAGTAAGCTGACTGATCCCAGGAAGCTTGCCACTTAGACCTGTGTGTCCAAAAAGGTATCTGGGTGACTCCCACAAAGGTGGTCAGGGTTCCAACCAGAAAAAAGAGTGGGGAGAAAAACTTAAAAGAAAGGAGTTCTCTAAAGGCCCCCAAAATAATTCTCAAGGGAGTAGTGGTAACCAGTCTCAGTATGATCCTAAGAAGAATGGATTTTCATCACAATACAGGGAGGTTTCTACCCCAATGTACTGAGTACTACAAGTACAGGCACTCCAAGAGCGACTCCAAATGTCCCAAGAGGGCACAGCCCCCCACTGGTGGACAGACACCTGGGATGGTGAGTGTAGCGCTCACCGGGGAGCTAGTCTCAGTTAGCTTTGGGGAACAGACAGAGGTGACCCTAGTTTACCTGGGGGATAAAGAGATGGTGCCAAAAGCCCATATGGCTGCTAATACTTCCAAGTATAGGCAGTAGGTCACCATCAATGGGCAATGGGTGAAGGCTCTGCGAGACACAGCATGACTACTGTGAAGTGTCAGCTTGTGTCTGCAGAAAAGGTCCTTCTGAACACATTCTACCAAGTCATAGTCGCCGACAATCATGAGAGGCATCTATTGGTGGCCCTGGTTCCCTTTCAGTAGTGGGGGGCTCAGGTTCTCTGAAAGTAGCTGTGAGCCCAGCCATGCCTATAGATTGTCTGTTAGGAAATGACCTGAAGCACACTGCCTGAAGGAAGGTAGAGCTCAGGTAACACTAGGAGATGCTGGGTATTGTCTGAGTGGGGCTGTATGACCACACTGTCCATGGCTGTCCATAAAGGGAGTCAAGACTGTCTGGAGCCTGGAACAATGGCCCAGACAGCTGCCAAGGAGAGGGACGGGGGAGGGAAACCAGTCACTGAAGTTCTCACGGTTGAGGTTCTCGGGCCCACGAGGATGAGGCCTCTGAGCCAACTGTGGAGGACATTGCCACCCTGGGTGACCTGCCTGAGCTTGCTGACTGGCAAATTGAGGGTTGGCCCACCAGGGAGGGATTCTGCAGGATGCAGGAGTGTCCCACTCTTGAGGGGCGGAGGTGGTATGCCACAGCCCAGGAAGCAGATGAAGCAGGTGACAACTCTAGGGATCTAATCTACTGGGAGAATGATCTCCTATATAGAGAGCCTCAGGCTCTTGGTTCTGGGGCAGCTTGTCTGCTGGTGGCCCCCCAGTGTTACAGGACCTTCCTACCGGGTTTGGCTCATGACATACCCCTGGCAGGGCATTTAGGGCAAGACAGGTTCTTCACCAGGCTTGACTCCCACTTCTATTGACCCAGAATGAAGACAGCCTCAGATTCATTCTGCAGGACATGTCCCACCTGTCAGGCCAGTGGGAAATCAGGGAAAACGCACAAGGCTCCCCTGATCCCACTACCAGTCAATGGCACCCCTTTAAAAGGGTAGGCATCGACATCATTGGACCTTTGTACTCCGAAACAGCCTTAGGCAACATGTTTGTCCTGGTCTTGGTGGACCATACCACCCGTAACCCAGAGGCCATCCCTCTGAGGACAGTGACTGCACCCTTGGTGGCTACAGCTCTGATGTGGATCTTTACCCATTAAGGGTTCCCCAAGGAGGTAGTGTCTGACAGAGGCACTAACTTCATGCCTGCACACATGACATACATGTGGGATTAGTGTGGGGTAACCTACAAGTTCTACCAATGGTCTTGTGGAGAGATTTAACAAGACCTGGAAGGGCATCATTATGAGCCTGCCTAAGCCCATGAGGCATAGGTGGGAAGTCCTCCTGCTTTGCCTACAGCGAGGTTTCACGGGAAGAAGTAGGTTTTAGCCTCTATGAACTCCTCTATGGCCACCCTGTTAGGGGACCTCTGAGCCTTGTCAGGGAGGGGTGGGAACAAGCTCCCAGGAAACCTCCCCCCAGGATGTTTTCAGCTTCATGCTGGCCCTCCGCAGCCAGATGTACAGCTTGTGGAAAAAGGCAAAAATTAATTTGGAGGCCAGTCGAGAAGTCATGAAACTCTGGTACAACCAGAAGGCCAGCCTGGTGGCATTTCAGCATCGCCAGAAAGTATGGGTCATGGAGCCAGTAGAGCCCAGAGCTCTCCAGGATCGCTTGACCTGCCCATATGAAGTAAAGGAGCGAAAGGGGAGTCCATCTACTTGGTAGATCTCCAGATCCCTATGAACCCCCTAAGGGGGCTCCTTGTGAGCTGGCTTAAGCCTCACTTCGAGAGGTCCGAAGTGAGCATGCTCCTTGGGACAGATGAGGGTAAGTAAGTAAGTAAGACTTTATTGTATAAAGTTAATTAAAACTAATACACAATTAAGGATAAAAGGAGTGCAAATGATGCTTGAGAATGGATAAAACAGATAATTAAAAACAGATAAAATCATTTGGTGATTAAAAGTTGCAGGGCAAGTTGCCAGGAGCGTTAAGGCTAATGTCCACAAGTCCTTTGGTTTTACACTCTAAATGCATTTAGTGTTAGCTTTTCAGCCTGCGTGAGCAGAAATTCACATGGGTTCCAGTGGTCGTGTGTGCTTGCCCCGCTTAAGCAAGGTCATTCCAGCATTTTCCTGTGGTTTCACCAACGTTGCCCAATTTCCCGTCTGTCTATCCGTGCTAAGAATTTTACTAGCTAGCAGTTCATCTGTGGATCATCTGGATTGAAACGGGCTATCACAGCTGGCCTCCGTGTTCAGATACCTCGCTGGTTGAATTGGTGCTTGAGCAGGCAAGATCTTTCCCTTGTCAGGCTGGGGCAAGTGCATATCAGGTGAGCCATGTCCTCGACTCTGTTGTTGCACAGACAACAATATGGAGGTGCTTGCCCCCTCAGCCATAGTGGTAAGTGCTGAATGGCTGACAGTTTTCCTAATCGATGTTTCAGGAAATTCTCCTCGATGGTTCTGGAGTAACCTGCACAGAAGTAAGATTGTGGGCTGAGTGATGTGTAGCCATTAATTACCATCCGTGCGTGTTTTCTCTGCGTGAAGGTGGCTTTATCTTCTACTTATGACATGCTCCTAATTGTCTACCGCACGAGTTTCTTCATGCCAGCGTGTGTGGTCGGAACTTCCCAGGCTGGCTGAGACCGATGTTTTTTAAGGCACTGATATAGATGTTTACTTGTCGGGGCCACTGTTCCCTGTTGAAGCTCTTGCCAGAGAAAATGACTTAAGCTGTTTGGGGGGGCGTTCTTGATCTTGTGCCCTCATATTACGTACGCCCCCTGCCTTGCTAGCAGTTGTTTTATAAGGCCAAATTCTAGCCGGATCTTGGCAGCCGATGCATATGCGGGGATATTGAACATGATTCTATAAGCCCTTACTAGGGTACTATCCAGGGTATGTGCATCTCTGCCTCTTAAAGCTTCACTGCTGTATGTAATTGTGGGCAGGATTTTGACTTGCGCAATCTAGAGGAGTGGAGAGAGCCTCGGGCCCGTAGCTGGGATTTTATTTGCCTCAGAGATATCGCAAGGGCCGTTCCTTTCCTTTTTATCGTCTCTAGCTGACTTGCGAACTGGCCCCTATTGTCAATGATTACCCCTAAATATTTATAGTTTGTTGTATTTTGTATTTGAGTGTTCCCCAAGTGCCAGTAGTGGGGCTTTTCCCCTCATCTTTTGATGGACATTGTCTTGGTTTTTTCCAGGTTGACTTCCAGAAAGTTGTCATTAGAGAATTTTTAAAGTGTGTTTAAGAGGCGTTGCATACCCACATGCTTGTGGCTGTTTAGCACTACGTCGTTGGCGTACAGGTTGCTGGATAGAGCCTTGCCTCGTAACCTTGGGGTGTGTGCGTTGCATAGGTCAAGTGTCTGCGTCAGGTCGGCCATATAGAGATTGAACAGGGATGGGGCGAGCACACAGCCCTGTTTGAGCCCTTTGGTTGTTGGAATACGCCTTGACAAGCGTGTGCGGTCGCCCAGTTTTACCTTCACCCAGGTATCAGTGTGTAGGGATATTAGTGCGCCCAGCAGTGCCTGCGGGATCTTCCAGCTTGCCAGCTTTCCCCAGAGATTAGCTCTCTCTATGTTGTCAAAGGCAGCCTTGAAATCCACAAAGCAGAGGTGGAGTGTCTGTTTTGATGATGTTGCCTTGTCCATGAGTAGTGACTGTTAGGATGTTAGTTAGAGTCCCTGTGTTTTTGGAGAAGCCAGTTTGGTTGAGTGGTATGATTCCCTGTTCAACTGTCCATAACTGGAGTTCTTCAAGTAGGGTGCCCGCAAAATATTTGGCTTTGTTGTCTAATAGGGCGAGTAGGCGATAGTGTTTAGGCACAGATTTCTCACCACTTTTATAAATGGGTGCTATAATGGAGGCTTTCCTAAGGCCGGTAATTGTCCCAATTGTCTGCCTGGAATAGTGGAGCCAAGGCCGCTGCCCAAAAATCAGAGTCCTGCTTAAAAAGGGCTGGGGGAATCCCGTTAGGCCCTGGGGCTCTTTCTCTCCTGCCTTTGGCTATCTGGCATTTAATTATTGCAATGTCAGGTGGCACTTCCGTTTCCTTGTGGTGTGTGTCGGTTTTAAAGATTTCATTTAACTCAGTGGCTTCCTTAACCTTTGGGGCGTATATTTCATTGCACTGCCTGGACGCGTCCTGATGGTTGAAAGGGATTGTCAAGCACTCCGACCATGCCTCTTCTGCAATGTATGAGGTTAAGTCGCCATGTGGGGGACGCATTATATTGTTCACCCTCGACCAAAAGCATGCGCTGTTTTGGGATTTGGAGTCATGTAAAAGTTTTGCCCAAAGCTCCTCTTCCATGAATCTTCTATGTTCCCATTTCAGCTTCTTGAGAGTTTTCCTCTGTTGTTGCAGAGATAGTTTGAGGTTAAGATCTTCTGGTTTAAGCCTCAAAAGTCTCAGCGTTTTGTTTAATCCTTTTTATTTCCTTTAGTTGCTTTCTTTGGGCTCCCGCCTGTTTCCATAGGGTCGTTTGGCGGCCTGTATTTGGCTACTGTTGAAAATGTGCTTGATAAACTAGAGGTTAGTTGTTCCCATTTGGCAATGGTACATGTTGTATGAACATTTGGGTTCTGTAGTAGAGCTTTTGTGACCTGAAGCACCTCCCCAGTATTTACTAGGGTGTATTTAATTCTTTTGAGGTTGATTGTTTGATTAGAAAGGGGGCCCCCTGGTAGGGGCTCAAATGTTGGTGGTGTTGCCAGGAGAATGATTTCCTGTGGTCGGTGGTCGCTATCCTCCTTGTTACCGAGCCAGAAAGTTACCACACTGTGAAAGAATGAAAGGGAAATCAGAGTCTAGTCCAGAGTTGAGGATGCCCTTTTAGAGTAGAAGGAGGTTGCGGGTGGCGAGTCATCAAAGAATCTGCCGTTGAGGGTCCTGAGGTTAATGTGCTCCAGATCTTCCAGCAGGTGTTTGGCTGTTGTGCTCACTCTGCATTAGGGTTTGTAGTTTTGTTCTGGGTTGTTCCATGCCACGGGCTAGGCCTGAGTCTCTCTGTCCTCTGATGAGCCTAAGAGGTGAAGATTAAAGTTCCCTGAAAGCACCAGGTTCAGGGTATCGTGTTTTGTTGCATGTCAGTATGCAGTCCACCAGGAGTTTTGCATCTTTTGATATCTTTTTCGGGTTAATATAGGTATTGAAGATTAGCGCCTCATTCCATTTCCCTTTGGAGTTAAGGTTGATCTTAATCACATTGACATTTAAAAGGGTAGCAGGAATTTCTTTTATTTCGTTTGAGCTACGTATTGATACGTAAGTTGTCAGCCCCCCTGATAGGTGGCCGAATTGTGAGGTCCTAATTGCTGGTGTGTGGAAACAGATGTAGCCCTGCATTTGCAGCGGTTCAGTTGTCCATGTTTCCTGCAATAAACGTATATCATGTGTTCTGAGGTATTGATTGGAATCTGGATCTGCTATTTTGCTTTTTAGGCCATTCACATTCCATGAGCAAAGACTGATGGTTGAGTTGCTCTTTGTAGTTGTCCTAGGTCTTGCTTAGTTTGCCATTGGGGACCCCCAGTCCTGTAAATGGTTCTGGTGATTAGCTCTGATGCTCGGCGCATGGGTGATTGTCAAAGGGAATGCTGGCCGTGGCTGTAGCGATTGCTTCTTACAGGATCCCTCATAGGAGATTTGTCCCGGGCCCCCTTGAGTACTGAGGTTGTCTTCTTTTTGTGGCCACTATTGTTACCTATGTTAGTAAGGAGTGGAAATGGATATCCTGTGCTCCGATAGACAGATATAGTTATGCCCCATGCCTTGAAGATGTCTTGTTCGTCAAGGACTTTGTTGGCCAATGCCGGTGAACCCCACTTAGCCTTGGTAGTCTTGTGCTCAGAGAGCAGATCTGACTTGATAAATTCTATTGAGAGCAGGTCGGTTGATCTTATTTCCCTTAACGTTGGTATGGTTGATATTAGTTGCAGAACGTTACTTCTGTTCAGGGTGTCCCAGGGCCCTTTGGACTTGAATTCTGGCTTCAGGAGCGTGACACAGTTGTCAGTTGGAGAACTATAGAATTTGCCCTTGAGCAGTCTTGTCCCCGCAGTGGTCCTCCAGATGAGTGACTCGTTCTTACCTCCCCGCCGAAGTTTGTTTGAGCTGTCAGATCCAGATGAGGGACACTTCAGAAAGGCCTAACATCCGTTGGCCGGTGATAACGGGGTGATCCTGATTCTTCGGTTCTTGGTGCTCGCTTCATTGTGGAAGTTTGCCGGGTAGTACTTGGCACATAGTTGTCCGTAATGTCTACGGCAGCGCTCCTGAAAATTACTTGTGCTGTCGTTGTGGTCGTGCTGTCCCTGTTTTCATTTATTGCAATTTCTCTTGAAACTTCTGGATTTTTTATATGGGCTTGCCGAGTAATATGGACTTGGCCATTTGATGGACTGCTGGAGGAGGTGTGTGAGATTATGAGCGGTGTGTCTTGCACTCTGGTCAGGAGAATTGGGACCTCTTGGTGAGTAGTATCTATGGTTGTACTGTTTGCTTCGATGTTAGCTTTGCTTTGCATGGTGACCTCTGTTGGCCCTCCATTGCCACAGCTAGCCCCCTGGTTCGGGCTTGGTCGCCTACTCGATGTTTGAGGCATTGAGTTTGGGGGTTTCCCAGGCATATGTCTTTTCCTTGGGCAAAAAAGGGGATATATGGTTAGTTGTTTTGGATCTGATCTTTTACTGCAACCTTTCCTCTAGAGTTAAGGGTAATAGTTTATTTTATTTGATTAATTAAAACCATTACAAAAAGTACACTTAAAAATTCATACTTTTTAAGATGAGCGAAAGAAGAGGAAAGATATTAAGAAAAAGAGAAGAAAAAGGGAAGGAGATATTTTACAAAATAAGTTTCTAAAAACCATAAAAGTCTCAAGTGTAAAGGCGCCTTGCTTGGCATGTTCTGAAGAGGTTCGAATGGCTGTGCTTAAAGTTTTCGATTGTATGAGATGAAACTCCTTTATGCTGTTTATGCATTTGCAAGGGGTGCAGCACTTCCTTGCTTAGTTTCTACTAGTGACAGAAATGTCACTAGTTTCCCATTTAGCTGCGGATCCTTGGAGTTGAAGCATGTGATCACAGCCTGTCTCCGAGTTCGAATCCCTCGTTCGTTAAAGTGCACTTTGAGTAAACCTACCCTTTCCTCCTTTAGATTAGTACAGGTGCAGATTAGGTGTGCCGTGTCCTCAGTACCGTTTCCACATGGTCTACATGTGCTGGCACATTTCCCCCTCTGCCATGGTGGGAGGTGCGGAGTAGCTGGCAGCATTCCTAGCCTGTATTTTAAGAATTGTTCTTTTGTCTTCTTGGAATACCCCAAATTAAAATATGCCTATGGACCAAGTGATTTGTAGCCACTCATTATCATCCAGGCGTGACTCCTACGGGCAAAAACAGCTTTGTCTTCGACAGGGGAGATTTTCTTTATTACTTTTTTTACTACTTGCTTGAAGACTGAATGGGTAGTTTAAGTTTCCCACAGATCAGATGGCCCGGTAGTGACTAGTGAATCCTCCAAATACTGTCTGGCCGGCGAGTTGGATGTATTGCAAAGTTCTTGCCAGAGCTGGTGATTCAGTGTGTTGAGGGGAGAGCTCCTAATTTTGTGCCAACACGTTATGTAAGAGCCTTGCCTTGCCAGAAGTTGTTTGGTTAGACCGAACTCTAGCCGAATCTGCGCTGGTGAGGAGTAAGTTGGAAGATTGAACATAACTCTATAGGCCCAGGCCGGGATGGTGTCCAACAATTTTGCATCCCTGCCCCTCAGTGCTTCACTGCCATAGGCGATGGTGGGTAGAATTTTAGCTTGTGCTACCCGGAGGAGGGGGGAAAGGATAGGGTCTGTGAGTTATGTTTTTAACTACCTTAGTGTTATTGCCATTGCCATCCCCTTCCTTCTGATTGCCTCAAGTTGGGTGGCAAATTGACCACCCTCGTCGATGTTTACCCCTAAATATTTATAGGCAAGGGTATTCGCAATTGGTGTTTTTTCCAGGTACCAAGTATGGATCTGTCGTTTGCCGTTTTTAATTGTCAGGGTTTTTGTTTTGTTGAGGTTCACTTCTAGGTGGTTTTCCACAGCGTACTCATGCATTTTGTAGAGTAAGCGTTGCAAGCCAACTTGGGTATGGCTTACCAGGACAAAATCATCGGCGTACGAGATACTGGAAATGGCTTTGCCACCGAGTCGAGGGGCATGCGCGTTGCAGGTTCCTAAGACTGATGTCATATCTGCAGTATACAAGTTAAACAATGTTGGTGCAAGCACACAACCCTGTTTGAGTCCTTTGGAGGTTGATATGCGCCTCGAAAGATGTGAGCCATTGCCTAGTTTTACCTGTATCCATGTGTTGGTGTGGAGATATATTAGAAGGTTCAAGAGAGCTGACGGAATTCCCCAAAGTGCCAGTTTCCTCCACAGTCTTGATCGATTAACATTATCGAAGGCTGCCTTGAAGTCGATGAAACAAAAGTGAATCAACTGTTTGGTTGATTTTGCCTTGTCGATGAGCAATGACATGGTTAATATGTTTGTTGAGGTTTCTGTGTTTTTACAAAACCGTGTTTGATGAGGGGGAATTATTTCCTTCTCTTTTGCCCAGTCCTGGAGCTCTATCAGTAACGTACCAGTGAAGTATTTTGCCTCTATGTCTAATAGTGCAATAAGACGATAATTTTTTGGTGAGGTTTTATCGCCGGACTTATAAATCGGGGAAAAGATAGAGCCATTCCATGAAGCTGGTAGGTGCCCGGACTGTCTGACGGTATGAAAGAGGGAGGCCAGTATTTCTGACCAGTGCTCCGGATCTTGTTTAAAAAGGGCTGGTGGAATCCCATTTGGCCCCGGAGCCCCATCTCTCCTTCCTTTCAAAATTTGCTTCATAATAGTTGTTGTCCCAGTTTCTTTATCCTCTTCCTCTGGGTTCCATTCAATTTAGGTTGGGGGGATCGGTTGGTAATCCAGGTTTGCATTTGATCCAGGCGTTTGCTGATTGAAGTGGGATTCCAGAAAGATTGTCCATGAGTCCTCTGTGATGTGTGATGTCAAGCCTCCATGTGCCGGGCGCAGAATTATATTAAGGGTAGCCCAAAAGCGTGTGCTGTTGATTGCTTGGGAGTTATGGTAGATTTTGCCCAAAATGTATTTTTGTTGGACCTGTTGATGTCCCACTTGAGTTTTTTAACTATGCCTTTCCATTGACGAAGTAGTAAGTTTAAGTTCTCGTCTCCGGGGTGAAGCCTCAATGATCTGAGAAGTTTGTTTACAGATTTTTTATGTAGTTTCAATTCGATCCGCTGTGCTCTCGAGGCCCTCCCTACGTCCACTGGGTCATTAGGTGAGGTATATCTGGCTATAGTTGAAAAGGAGATTGCG
Organism: Calotriton arnoldi; assembly: GCA_963921515.1. Classification (NCBI taxonomy): domain Eukaryota; kingdom Metazoa; phylum Chordata; class Amphibia; order Caudata; family Salamandridae; genus Calotriton; species Calotriton arnoldi. Next base: position 51,904 of record CAWUFW010018547.1, read on the forward strand.
AGTGTGGCTGTGAAAATTTCCCATGTGCTAGTTGGGTTGTCGGGGGAATTAGTATGATCATGTAGCAGTATTTTTGCAGCCTGGAGAACCTCACCTGAGTTTACTAGGGGCGTCTTGATTTGTTTTAAGTTTATTGTGTGGCATGCATGCCTATCGGCTAAATTGAACGTCAATGTATGTGGAATAGCTTGGATTGAAACTTCCTGGGGCCGATGGTCGCTGTCCCCTTTGTCACCTAAGCGGAATCCTGTTACGTGGTGAAAAAGCGGAAGGGAAACTAGAGTGTAGTCTATGGTAGAGTGTGCGATTTCCAAATAGAATGAGGCAGCCGGGGGGAGTCATCGGTAAATCTTCCATTCAGTGCCCTTAGATTTGGGCTGGTATGTTCCAGTAGAAGGACTGAGCCTGTACGTCTTCGTTTTCTGATGTACCTAGGATTTGTTGGTTTAGATCCCCGGAGAGGATGAAATTAGAAGTATTCTGCGAGCTTATAATTGAGAGGAGATGGTCAACTAGATCTCTTGATTCCTGTTTTTTCCGTTTTGGGTTTATGTACGTATTGACCACTAGCACCTCCTCCTTGGAACCATTGAGGTTTAAGTGGATTTTGACTGAGTTTACTGATTGTAGGGGGATAGAATTTCTTTTGCAGTGTCAAATTTTGTTATGGCGATGTAAGTAGCTAGCCCCCCTGATAGATGTCCATATTTTGATTTCTTCAGAGCTGGAGTGTGGAAGCAAATGTACCCGTGTAGTTGGTATGGGTCAGTTGACCACGTTTCCTGCAGAAGGACAATGTCAAAGGATTTTAAGTATGTTAAGAACTCAGCATCTGCTGCTTTACTGTTCAGCCCATTGATGTTCCATGAGCATAATCTCAAAGGTGTTTTGCCCTGGTGTGCCTGGTTTTTGTATGGGATGGTTTGTCATTGTGTCGATCTAGTTATGTTGACGGTTCTAAGAATCTCGGAGGTCGCCGGAAACGTGGGGTGGTGGTGATTATGGCTTGTTTGAACGCAAAATGCCTGCTCCATTTGGGGCGACCGGCCTAGTGCTCCCCTGAGCACAGATGTTTTTCTCTGTTGTCGAGGGTTCCACGCCGCTTGATGGCAAGTAGTGGTAGGGTGTATCGGGTATTGTGGTACGGTGAAATATGTATGCCCCATGATTTGAAGATTTCCCATTCGTTCAGAACTTTCTTTGCAATTTGGGTTGAACCCCAGGTAGCCTTGGTGGATTCCCTGCCCAGGGCCCAGTCAGCCTTTGTAAATTCTATAGAGAGGAGATCAGTTGTGTTAATGTTCCCTCTGTTCAGAGTGTTGCAGTTCCCTTTCGAGTCATACTCTGGGGTAAAGAGTATAGTGCAGGAGTTTGTTGGCTGCCAGGCTGGGGTTGCTATGGAAAGATGCTCCCCTGAGGGTTTTTGTCCAAGGGGCCATGAGTACTGCCGGTTTGGCCTGTTGTAACTGTTGGACCCTGAACTTTCTAGGCGGCAGTAGCCCGAGAATCCTTCTGTGCCGGGTTCTATGTTTTTATTTTGGTGTTGCGATGGGAGAGGGTCCAACTTTTCCTGTCTTTGTTGTTATCCCATGGGGCTTTCCCAGTGCCTTAGCTAAGGCTAGGTTGTCCCCGGCGTTTTCTCTCTTCACTTCCCTTGTCGCTGGCGTTGGTGACTGGGCAGGGCTAGGTACTGAGGTCTCTTTTACCATTATAGTTGTATTCTGGTAGATGCTCTGTGGTTGTGGTGGGGTTAAGTTGGAAATTGCCTTGTCCCGTATATGGGCCCCATATTCCATCGGGTATTTGTTTAATACTCTCACCTGCTTGTGTTCCTGTATGAAAGGTGTCTCCCTCTCATCTAGCGTCGATGGGTCTCTGCTATGATTGCTATGACGCTGGGCCTGTATAACTGTATTTTTGATATCTAGTGTATCAGGCTTCCCGAAGCCTCCATAGCGAGTCCCGGCAGGGAGCTGTTACTGGTTGGTCCGCAATCGGAGTTGTAGCACCCGGAAATTCAGTTGACTGGTTAGTTGTTTCCTGTTCTGTCTTCGCCTGTCGCTGTTTTTTAGTGTCAAAGAGAGGGTATACGGCTGCTTGACTGAAAATGATTGTTTTATTGCGGCCTTTCCTCCGGAGTTGACGTCGTTGTTTGGTGTTTTGAGCTGTAGTTGGTTCCTTTTGTGGCTGATTTGATGATGTGTCATAGTCGCCCACTGGACAACTCGCAGATTTTGAAATAGTAGGGCCTTTGGCAGCAGGTTCCTTTGTAGTTGCCTTCATAGGGGCATATTCTCAAGGAGCTACAGCCGAGTTATCGGCACTGTAACGCATCCAAAGTCGCGCTAAATTTATCGCCCCATTCACAAGCTGGTGCTAACAGCCCATAACACCAGTTTCCCTGCGAAAGCAGTCGCAAAAAACATCACCACAGATGACCCCGGCAACTAACGCTAATGAGATGCAGAGTAGGCGTTCCCGAGCAAAAAGCCGCGACAACACCACAACGCAACATTCTCAACGACCAGCCACATCTGCGATAGGAACACAAAACAGGCGATACGGCGCGTTACCAGCAGGAAATTAACACCTGCTCTGACCTGGTGCAAACTCGGACGTCAACCTGCACAAGAAAAGGGAGCCCAGCCCACAGCCACACCTGAAGGACAACAGATGCCATGGAGCCACTTACCATGCACCCCGGAGCCCCCAGAGGGCAACAACACCCACCGCCACCACCCCCAGGACCGCCACCCCCAACGGACCCCCCGCCCCCGGACCACCACAGAGGCACCGCAGACAAAGACAGTGGACCTCCAGGAAATGCACCAGCCCCACAGACCTAACACCAGACAATGCCAATGCCCACTACAGGCCCAAAAGGACAACCATCCTCCGCATCCTGAACATCATTGCCCACAGGCTGACGGTACCAACACAGCGGACAACCAACATCCGTCCGCAGTCAAAGCTGCTGGCTGTGCTGCACCTGTTGGCCTCTGGTACCCTCCCAAACAACAACCGCCCGAGTCGGAGGAGTCTCACAGCCAGCCCATCCAAGTTCCTCACACCTGTCCCAGATGCCCTCACCAGCTCGGGACCCCAGCACCCATACGTCACCCACAATGCGCAGGAACAGCTGGAGACCAAGCAAGGACTATACGCCATGGCTGGAGCCCCGCACGTGCGGGGGCAATCCACTGCACACTTGTCCCACTTGTGCCCCCTGCCAACACTGCACACAATACCCCAACAGAAAGTACACGCATCCCATCAACGTGCAGGCAATAGTGGACCACAGGGGACTCCTCACCAATGTCATGGCCAACTACCCAGGCAGTGTGCATGTACCCTTCATCTTCCGACAGTCCAACATCAACTAGCGCTTCCAGGATGGCACCCATGGGAATGCACTGCCCGTTGGCAAGTACCAAATGAACACACCACACACCTCAACCCCACAATCATGCAACTCACAACTCTGGCACTGCACACGTCACAAAACCACATACAACATGCCAAACAACATGCCCCCCCACCAGACACGACAGCACAACTTACTGTGGCAACCTTGGTCAGCCATGTACATGAGCCATTGATGGCATGGCACCTCAGCCACACAATACCGGAATGTGGGGAGAGGTGGGAACCAGGCATGTGCAAAGGAGGCAAGTGACCCATGAATGAGTATGTACACAATGCCAAGTGTGGGGGAGATGTGCTGGACAGACTGCAGTATGCAGACCACAGACACAGCCATGTCTACATGCACTGCTGGTGTCTGGAGTGTCGTGGACAGTGGACGCAACCATGTCACTACAGCCAGTGGGAAAGATCGCGGAAATGTAGCTTGTGACGTGCCCCCCGTAAGCGAGTGTGGAGTGAGCTGGCCCGAGGTACGCCGGGCCAGCGCAGGGGTGTGAATAAAAAGCATGTAGCACTGGGCGTGGTTCTCTTCCGGAATGCCCAACGCGTCTGCCAGGGCGGCGCCTCCCACCCCACCACGAGGTCGACGCCGTCGCCATGAGCGGTGTGGCCTGCGACCCTGTGCGCCTGCTGCACCCCGGGCTGCTGGTCCCCGGAACCGTCATGCCCGCCCCTGCGCAGCCAGGCCTCACTGCTCACCTGCCGATACCGGCGTGTGTCAAAGAGGGCCCACCACGTGCCGGTGCAAGCTCCAAGCCCGAGGCCTGCGACCTTCGCAGCCTCCTCAGACCATCACGGCCTCCGCGACACAGGCCCGCTTTACTCCTTTTTCGTTGACGTACACCACCGCTGCCTCCGGCCTACACTACGCTCAAGTAGGTCACACATTTGGAACGGAGTCGTGATTATGCTATGGCAGAGTACACACTTTATGGCAGAGTTTATATCACTATACTCCCTTCGATGTAGTGACACAAAGTATGTGCATGGCATCCCAACCACACATGTCTGTGGGCCCTTGATGACTACGCCTTCGGACTACACTGCGGTCCTGCAGGCCCCACACAATTCCATGCCAGTCCGTACCAGGCAGGACACGGCATCGTCGCTGGCCAAACACCCGCTCAGCTCTGTCGCTACTGCCTCGGTCAGCCACGAGTCATCCCCACATGCCATTCCAACGCCGTATGTCAGTGTTCCAGGAGGAGCTTGCTGAACAGCGGTTGGCCCGCGCTGGCCGCTGCCTCTCGATCACACATCGGGCGATTAGTGCACACATTGGGAACTCAGTCATGATTCATTGTGGCAGACCTGATATCATTGTACTGGCCTCGTTGCAGACTGCATCCCCTGTCAGCTCCGGTGCCACTAAGTCTGTTCCCCGACAATCATGGACACTTTCTTCTTGAGATTTGTTGGCGACTGAGTCCATGGACTGGGGGTTGTCTTCATCATCATGTCGGTGATACTGACTTTGTGGCCAAAACGGGGCTGTAGCATTCCACTCCTCCATTTGCCGCTTCCGGCCGGCTCCTGCCCTCTGCATCATGCCCTGGAGGACACCTTCCACTGTCCCCCGCAAACCTCCGCTACATTCACCTTCGACATCGACGAGGACCCGCTCACCTCGCGTGGCCCTATCTCACTGCACCGCAAGTCACCGTCCCGTGGCGGTGTGCCTGTGCCGGCCGCAGTGCATCCAGGGCCACTGACTCTGTGCAGCTCAAACCATGGCCCCGGTCTGATGGCATGTTGGATGGCCTCTGGGTCGATGGCCTGGGGGTCATCAACGCCATGTGTCTGTGGCCCTGCGCTGTCCACTGCCTCCGGCCTCAACTGTGGTCCACCTTGGCTCACACATCACATCAAGTCCTGACCTGCCCGGACGTCGCATCACCGCAGGATGCACACGCCACCACCGCCAGGACCGACTCCAAACGACAGGTGCTAGAGTCGGAGGTGTCTTACTGCCAGACTGTCAGAGTTGCTCACACCTGTCGTGGGGGCCATCATCAGCTTGATACCCTGCTCAGCTCTTCAGATGCCACTAACTCAGTGCACCACAAATCAAGGCACATTCTGCTTGCATGTTGGGTGAACACTGTACTCCCTCCGGCTACCACCATGATGCTTCACAGTTGTTTCTGTTGTGCTGGTGTTTTATGTTTCAGTTTCAATTGTGATCACTGTTCAAGTTGTTGCCAGCACCAACGATTTCATGAGGGCTGGCTTACACTCACCCCACACACATCCAGCACATGCGTCACTGTACATGTGACCATGCCAATAAAGGTGTCGAGCGCACGTGCCCGTGGCCAGTTCAACGAGCTATCTGTGTGTGTCCGTGTGCTCATGATGTATGCATTTGTGCCCCGGGCACTACAACATTACATTGTGCCGTGTACAGAGGACGCAGCCATGTCACCGCAGGCAGCGGGTGAGACATTGCACATGTAGCTTTGTCGCCCCCCACTCAATACGTAAAAGGAGTGAACTGGGCTGGCATACGCCAGTCCGGCGTGGGGGTGCAGATGATCATCCCGTGGCTCTGGGTGTGGTTCAGTACTGGAAATGTGCATAGGCATGTGTCTCTGTCGCAGTGTGGGTCTCCGTTGGGGAGTGTTGGTGGGCCCTGATGGGACTTAGATACCCACGTATGTGATCTGGTTCGGCTTCCATGAGGTAGTGGCCCACCCGCACATGTTCGGCCACCCCCTTCTGGCAGTCTGACACCTGGCCTTGGAATGCGATGTGTGCTTGGGTGGGCTGCTGGGAGCCAGCCGGGGTGGTGGGTGCATCCAGCTGTGTTGTCTGTGCAGGGGGTGGGGTGTCCTCGATGCAGCAGTGCTGCCCTGCTCCTGGAGGTCGATTGCCTTAGATGTCCATGGACTGTTGTGGGGCGTAGGTGTCAGAAGTGTGGTGGTCCTCTTCAGCATCACTGTAGAGTTGTCTGGTCTGTTCTGCTGGGGGTGTTGTTTGTCCCTCTGGAATGTGGGGGGAGATGCTTGTTGACATTGTGTTGGCATGTATGTTGCCACATTGTTCACCTTTACATTCAGACTTCCTGACAATGTACATTGTGACTGATTGGGAGGGGCGGACTATTTGATGCAGGACAGTGGACATTTGGACTACATGACGTAGGTGAGGTTGTACACGTACCTTTGCATCTCACAGTTTCCTGCTATGTCAGATGTGATTGGCCATTTTCTACGCACATGCGGACCCAGTTGTGTCCTCTGTTCTGCAGTGTAGGTGTTGGGCTGTGTACCACATTGTCGTCCATGTGGGTGTGCTGTAATTGCTATGTGTGTGTGCTGCTTTGTGTGGGAGTCGCACCTGCAGCTGTGATTTTGCTGCCCCTTATCCCTTGGAGCGGTGTGCCTTTGGCTTTTGTGCTTTTGAGGTGCTGTGATGTTTGCGACTTGGGTCATTTGTGCTATTGGACGGTTTTTGTACTCTTGTGCATTGTTTGTCTGCAGATGTGTTGTTGACGTCAGTGGTTGTTTGTGCAGGTGGATGTGTCAGAGTGTGACCTGCTCCTTTCCGGATGTGGTCCACACTCAGCCACCTCAGTCTCGTGGCGTGCACAGTGTCATTGTGATTGTACTCCAGCATGCTGCTGGTCATGTGGTGTCACTTGCATTGTCAGTGTGGCTCCCACATACGCATCTTTGCTGTGTTTCGCACGGGTGCATGTGTGTGTTGCGTAATTGGTGTTGTGTGGGGTGGGACCCCTTTGGGCACATGGTGAACAGGGGCCTACTAGATGTTTGTATGTGTGCTGCAGTGTGCCATGGGTATCAGGGACATGGCCCAGGGTTATTGTGGGTGTGAGGTGTGCTACACGTCGTTGTGCATGTGTGCCATTGTGCCCGTCCCCCCCATCCCCACAGTCCCTGTTCGTTACTCACCCTGTTGCTGTTGTGTCAGGTCATGTCGAGCAGTGTCCGGACTCCTTGCACCGTCTCCACACTGATGACTGTGGGTGCCATTTGCTCCAGCTCCTCCTGTGGCGCAGGACTCCCACCTCCATTCGCCGTTGCTGCCTTCCTGTTGGCAGCGGGTTTCTGCTTGGTTTGACTTTTGATATCGTGCCAGCGCATCTTGGCCTCCTGGGCACTCCAACTGCATTCAAGATGGGATGCCATTTTTCCGTCTGTATTGCCAATGACACGGTGGTGGTGACAGACAGTTGTTTGTGGTGCTCTGTCACCTCCGTGACGACGATCGGGTTTTCCTGCGGACTGTACCCCGTCTTCCTCTTCCTCTTCTCCTTGGCCTTCCCCACCCCGAGGTTCATTGCTGGTGGTCTGTGGGGCTTGTGGGGTTCGCGTTGACCTGGGCACTCGTTCCGGGTGCATCCATGTTGCTGCGCAGTTTGATTTGTTCATAGTGTGTTATTCTTGCTCAGCTTTTATGGTGCATTTTCCCACCAGATGCGTGGGGATTGCAGGCCTATCGCTGGTTGTCGCTGTTTTTTTTTTCGTGGTTGGCCTCATCGCAACTTTATTCGCATTGGTGTTTCGCATTTTTTCGGCGTCGCGTTGTTTTTAACGCGGTCATTTGACGCGTTATCGTGGGACTATCGCATGGTGACGCCAGGTTGAGAATGCTACGTTAACACGGCGTTGTTTTCCCGCGATGGACTGCGATGTGAGAAGTTGCGTTAAGCTAAACTTGCGGTGGTTATCACACGTTCTTGTGAATATGCCCCATAGGTGCTTCTTTTTCTAATTTAGCGGTGTTTGTTTTGTTATTTGATTCCTTTTGTAAGCCCTCTAGAAGTGTGGACACGATTCAAGGGAGTGAGGACAGTTTGTCAGTGATGGGTCCGCAACTACAGGTCAATTTGGCCTCCTGTTGGGCTCTGCTGATGAGTGAGTTTAGTTGCCCCAGTTTTTCATCCATCTCCCTACAAAGAGAGCCAAAGTATTGAGTAATGTCAGTTGCAGGTCGATTTTGTCGGAATGATATTTAGGACGTCGACAGTTCTTTGCATAGTGTTTAGTAGGGTGTCCCAGGTGTTGGAAGATCAACTCAACGAGTCCGTAGTATAGGTTATGGTCCTGTGACAGGATGGGGTTGTGCTGTTTACTGCTTTGCGAACCTGGCCTTGGTCTACGCATATACTACCTGTGAGCGGGACCAGGGACCAGTCCGGGGTATAAGAGGCAACTAAGTCGGCCTACTCCTGGAACCCTAAGTATGAGAGAGCATCATGCTCGCTCACCCGGGCTTTTGGGACCGCTTTGTCCCCCTCCATCGTTACTTCAGAATGATCCATTACTGCCATGTTTGCTTGCAGCTGTATGAGCCGGTCTCCTGAGTTGTCTCCTTTGTTTGCCATTTTGGGCAGTTTCACCGGCTTGAGTTGGTGTTAGTCCTACTGGGGAGACCTTGTCGGGTGGGCTTCTTATGTCATCTGTGTTTAAGTTTTTGACCTTTTCTCTTGAAGGGTTTTGTGTTTTGGGGACTTTAGGATCTCTGTTCGGTGCATTGTTGCGAGATCTCATTTCTTTTTTCAGGTCCTCCACGAGGTCAGTCAGTGCAACTGGAAGGGAGGATAGCTTCTCGACAACTTGCCCACAGCCACAGATCAGGCTTGAGTTATTAAATTGTTGAGATTCACTAGTTTCTCACTTATACTACCCACATATATGGCTATGGTATTTAGAAGTCACAATTGTATGTCCATCTTTTCTGATTGGTACTGGAGAGCTTCCACTGATCGTTGCATGGTGCCTAGCAGGGAGACAAACACACTTTCCCTTTGCGGTAGAGCTGTGTTATTCGGCGGGGTTCTGCTGTTGGGATCCTTTCCCGTATCCTTTCCCACATTGGCTTTGCTGTCTCTGCCGGGGTTAGTTGAAGGTGATCTAAGCAGGGCCCTTTTTGGGGAATCCAGCGAGTATGAGGCCACCATGTCAGCCCATTCCTGGGTGCCAAGATAGGAGAGGACTTCCTGATCGTCCTCTTGCTTCTCTTTTGGACCGGCCTCTATGCAATGCTTAGGGTTGGCTACTTGAGGTGATGTTTCCAACTGGCAGTCTTGAGAGTGGAGATGGGTCTCCAATGGACCGGGGGCCGGTGTTTGTAAGGCCTTTTCTAGTGCTGTGACTCCCACCTCTGGCTCCATGTTGCTGTCGACCACTGGTACCACACAGAGGGTTTCTGGGTTGTGAGGGAGAAGCTTGTTGAAAAGATTTAGGCCCATCTCTTGATAAGCAGCTGTATTCTCTGGGGATGGCAGGTCTTGAAAGTGCAGGTGCATTTGTGCTGAGGTTTCCCTTGGATCTGCGGGCTCACTCCTAGGGTGTGAGTCCTGGCATCCCGGTCCCGTTCCGTTGCAGTGGTCCGTTCCTCTGGCACCGCCAGCTCTGCTGCTGTTGCAATTAGTCAAGAGTGCTTTTCTGGTGCCGTTTGCCTAGCTTGAGATGATCTGGACATTGTGGACAATGGGCTAATGGGTTCCTGAAGACCATGTATCCCGCTGCTAGAAGGGAAGATAGTAGAAGCTGCGTCCTTTAGAAAGAAACATTTTGTATAAATTTTTGGTTGAGAGAGGGTCCGGCGTATCCCCTCCTGGGCCTCCTGACTCATAGGTGGTAAGTCCTGTGTGGCTAGGTCGAGTAAAATTAGCGGTGTCTGCGGCTGTATTACCTCGCTTGTGTTCTCCGAAGCCTTCTTGTCTTTCATCCCTCTGGGCTGTGTGGATCTGGGAAGCGTGGGAAGAGGCCCCCTTATCTTCCCTGACCTCATATCCTGGTCGCCTGGTTACCCTTGGCTGGGCCTTGTGCTACCTCGGCTGCCTTGTGGCCTTGACCTGAAGGCTCTTTCTTCACCAGTGCCAAACCTAAGGCCGCAGAGGCCACCGGGCACTTTCTGAACTCTTTTTGCCGCTTTCTGGAGTCAAGAGTGCCCTGAGCGTGGAGGGTGAGTGCTCTGGCAGGGATTCCTGGGTGGGCTGAGGGGGGGGTGACAGCACCCCTAATCAGCTAGGGTGCCCCCCTCTCAATTGACCCTTGCCATCACCCTACTCACCCCTACCACACGCTGTCCTGATGTCTGCCTGATGGAGGTGCCCCCAAACCCCTTCTTAGCGAGTGCGCAGTAAGGGTCGGGGGGAGGGGTGGCAGGAGGGGGACATAGTTTGGAGTCAGGGCTGGGCAGGGCAGGGCAGGAACAGCCCTAGGCAGGGGAACCGGCACGAGCAGAATAGGAGGGCGGGGTCACCGTGAGGGAGCAAGCCGCCTCAGCCTACCATTGGTCGCTTCTGCCCCCCCATGTCCTCCGCGGCCCTGAGCCTTACCTGCTTGATTACTGCTGGGTTGCTAGGTTGCTGGATTGCTGCTGGGTTGCTGCTGCCTCTCCCTTCACCACGGCTCTCCTCCTCCTGTTCCTGCTAGGCCGGTGGCAGACCTTCTGGTGGCTGGAGAAAGCAAGACAGTGTGTCCAAGGCTGGGGCTGGTGCTGAGAAGGCCTGACGCCTGACGTGCCGCTCCCACTCCCGTCCTGCTGTGCCAGTCACTCCAAAGCCCTGCTAAAATCTTGCCTCTGGTGACCAGGCGGTCTGCTCCAGGAACCAGTTAGCAGAGCTCCCTAGTCGAGTGAGATGGGGGCGGATGAGAGGTGCCACTGCAGATCTGATGAACACCCGACTCGCGAGCTGCACAGGCCTGATGCCGGCCGCCTTTGCGAGATCGGGTGGAGCTGCAGCTCCTGACCCCACTGCCACTTCGCTATGGCACTGCCAAGCTGGTTCAAAGCTTGTCCAGAATTGGTTCAAAGTTCCCCACGCTTTCTGGGGCGTAGGATGGCGAGGGGCCGGTTGCAGGCTGCAGGCACCTCCGCAGCCGCCTGCTTCACGCTCCGCTCCGCTGTGCTCATTCGGCTCTGCTTGTTCGGCTCTGCTTGCAAAAGGTAGAATGTGTGCGCGGTGTGTGGGGAGGATAAAACAGGGCTACGCATTTTCCACAGGAGGACTGAAAGCCAAATGAGGGAGTGGAAGAAGAGAGCGAACCTCTACCTGAGCTCCTCTCTGCCCAAGAACAGGATGAGTTAGTGGAAGGTATCAACCTCCCTTCTTCCCTGACCCCAGAGCAGTAGGGCAACTGTTACCAGTTACTAGGACAGTTTGCCTCTGTGTTCTCCCTCACCCCTGGACTCACACACCTGTGCGTCCATGATATTGACATTGGAGACAGCTTACCTGTGAAGAACAAAATTTACAGGTTGTCAGATAGGGTGAGGACCTGTGTCAAAGAGGAAGTCTCCAAGATGCTGGTGTTAGAGGTGATAGAGCCCTCCAATAGTCCTTGGTCCAGTCCTGTGGTGCTAGTACCAAAGGCTGCACACCGGGTGTCACTCCAGAACTCAGGTCCTGTGTGGACTACCGAGGACTCAATTCTGTCACCACGACTGATGCACACCCCATCCCCAGAGCTGATGAGCTAACTGACAGACTTTGCGCTGCCATATTCTTCAGTACCTTTCATCTGACATCAGGGTATAGGCAGATTTCTCTGACCGAGGGAGCTAAAGAGAGGTCAACATTCTCAACCCCAGAGAGCCACTTCCAATTTCAGGTGATGCCCTTTGGCTTGAAGAATGCCCCTACTACCTTCGAAAGGTTGGTTAACAGGATCCTGGCTGGTAAGGAGGCCATTTGTGCCATCTACTTAGACAACATTGCTGTCTACATTTCTAGCTGGGAGGAGCACCTGCATCACCTCCAAGAGGGGCTTCAGGCCCTGAGACAAGCAGGTCTGACCATCAAGGCCATTAAGTTCCTGATTGGGAAGGTTCCGTGGTGTACCTGGGTCACCTGGTAGGTGGGGATAAGGTTCAACACCCCCAGGCCAAGATTGAGACTACCATGACCTGGCAACCACCTAAAACTGAAACAGGTGAGAGCCTTACTGGGCCTCACCAAATACTACAGAAGATTAGTTAAGGGACATGGCACCATTGTTGCGCCCTTAACAGAGCTGACTTCTAAGAAGCAACCCAGAATGGTTAAATTAAAGCATGTCAAGCAAAACAGGACACTGCTCTAGGATTGCTCCATTGATCACCACCTTTCTATAAGAAATCCATAGAAGGCACTGCTTTCTCAGTAAAAGCCACCAAGCTCTGAAACTCACAACCAGTCAACATTTTAAGCATTCAGAAGTATATGCATTTCAGAAGAGAGTTGAAAATCTGGCTATTTCAAAAATAATTCCATCATCCCACAACCCTGTGAGAGAAACAGGAATGATAATCTAATCATACCTTCAAGTACAATGTACAGTTTACACCCCTTCCAGCACACTACTATCTATATAAAGGTGAATTTGAAGGGCTGGCCTGTGGCTAGCCTAGGCATTATATAGTAATGTCAATTCATGAACAACCGTTCTTGCTCACACTAATACTACTACCATGACACTCAGTGGTCGGTAGCCGATTGTAATTCATGGAGGCTGCATAATACCTCCCACATTCTGCTAAATCATCTTACACTCACATAAGACATACCTACTATGGATCTTGTCTATCACCTAGTACTGTACCAGCCCATAAGCCAGCCATCACCAACTGAACAGGTATACAATAATTGAAGATATCTGCCACATACTGATGACCAATCAAAGGGCTCTAATCTAGTTCACCACTGCAGATTTCAACTAGCTACATACTATTAACACTTATTTGCATCTCACAATGAAAATCAGATAAGGAATGATAGTAACATCTATTCCAGCAGATCTCCCTATCATATCCCTCTCCAGCCAAGCCTGCACAGGACCAAAACAATATTTCTCAGAATGGACAACCCAGTGCAGTAACTAGCTGAGTGGACTATGATCATAAGAAATACAATAAAGGTACCTCCAGAGCTGCCCAATGCTGCCAGCTGATTGGAAACCATAAACGAAGTGTCACTGTCTCACACCATTTCATCCACCACACTGCTAACTGCTGCTTCCCATAACACGATAATATCCTCTCTGTGTTCATCATGTATAATATGGAAACTCTTCGCACATAGGATCAAAAACAAAGATCCTTCCAACCACACACCCCATATGGACTAGCATGCTGCCTATGTGCGCAAGCACATTAGTGCCCCACATGGGGGTGGTGAGCCCTACATAAATGGTGCAGTACAATATACAATATAATACAACAAATACATGGGAAACAACTTGGAAAATGGATGTACCTTTCCCAGTAAAAAATTGTGAGTACTTATCTCTCTCCGTTGAAGTTATCAATTCTTTGAAACTCCTTTTTTCTCTATGAATTCAACATACAGATACTACCAGTATTTTCTGCATCTCAACAGTATTGCTATTGCATTCTCTGTTCATTTGTAGTTGTGAGTTTTGTTTATTATTAAGCTTTCTGCAAGGGCTTACATTTCATGAGTACCTTATTCAATTTGCCTTCTAGTTCTAACTGGTCAGATGTGTGCTTGTTTTTAAGTTTGATCCTTTTGACATTGAGAGATTCTCTGAAGTGCCCCGACTGTAGGATCACAGAGCATGTATTGCAGTTAGCCACCTGCTGTTGTTCTCTGCTGCATAAGAGGGAAGGCGATTTGAATTAGCTGATCAGTTTGTGGAACACTGTTTGGGGGAAGGAGCTAACTGGCTTGTGCTCTTGTAGGAGATTGTCTTGCCTATGAATACAAAGGATGATTCACCTGGTATTTGTAGGTTATTAGGGTGCCTGGGCAAATGGAGTTCTCTTGAACCAGAGGGTGCCTTGAATTTGACTGAGGATTTTGTTTTGGCAGTCTTTTACCATTGGAAGCCATTTTTTGGATTGAGAGTATTTTGTTGTGATTGGTGTGTATAAATGTAGCAGCAGTGATTAATTCATGCCTAAGGGATTTTAGGTTGCCATTAAATTGCCATATCGTCTTTCTGGAAGTTGTGTTCACTTGAACTGAGAAGTTAACAGGTGCAGTTGTGGTCATGTGATTGAAAGGAATTCTAGGTTTTTTTGAGGCTCAGTTCTTCTGGCAGGTGCTTGGTCAGTGGAGACTCTAGTCTCTGCTTCGCTTCTGTCTTGTGGGATGATAATTTTAAGGGTTTTAAATTATGATGTATGCGGAATAGGGCAATATGATAGTGCTTTCTTTTCTTTTGAATTGATGGGTTTTCAGTTCCTTGAGCCGGTGTGAATTGTGAAAGATTCCCTGTGAAGGTGTGTCTGTGAAAGAAAACTCTGTGAAAAAGTTGTGGCTGTCATCAATAAAGGTTTATGTTATTCTTGGGAAAAAATGGAATGGGCTCAGTGTCTTAGGTTCTGTGGAATGATCTAATCCCATTGCATATTACCCATGTCATTTGTCTAGAGGGAAGAGTGTAAGAAATTGGAGTAATATTTGAAGAGGGAAAGTACCCCACTTCTAGTAATAACAACAGACTTTGTCAGGATGAAGCCTTAAAGTTACTCTATTAACCTGAGCTCAACTCCCTAGTAGCTATGGCACAGAGCAGTCATGGTTAACTTAGAAGGCAATGTGCAACGTATTTTTGCAGTACTCAAATAGTAATAAAGTCAAAACACAACACAAGGAAAGTCCCAAAACAATTTAGATAAATAGAGTAAATTATATAATAGACAAAAATCCAATAAGGGAAACTGATATTATGAATTTTTAAAGATTAAATATAGAAATAGTGCCAAAAAGCATTAAGCACCAACTGTGGTCATCTGGTTGTGGTTGACTGGTACCTAGGCGCAAGTTAAAGCTGATCACGATGGAGCCCGGGTCAGATATAAAAACCAGTTTGGACCCGGTCATAAATTTTACCTTCGAACTTAGCCTATGAAAAGGAAGTCAAAAATCCTCAGCGGGCCACGGCAGCTGGCTGTGACCAGAGAGGGCTTCATGTAGTCGGGTAGCCACTGGACGAGCTCAAAGTGAAGCTGTTGCCTTTGACAGGAAAGCTCGGAGTGGGAGAAATTAATTTGAATTTCATGCCCAGAGAAGGTCCCTCACTGGCCGGATACTTTTCATGCCTTCGCCCAGTGAAGGCTTCTACCTTGGGACTTAGTACTTTTTGGAGCTCAGATTCTTCCACCAGGACAAAGCTGCAGGCTGTAGCCAAAAAGGGCTCCACTAGTCCAGATGCCTTCTTCGCGAGGTCCAGCTTAATCAAATTTGCAGTTGGGGAAAAGCTGCCTGCAGGAGCAATCTGAATCTTTGGCTCAGTGGCAACACACCTTCGTCGCATCAGCTTGGCAGGTTGGGGCTAGTCCTCCGGAGGTCCTTGAAGCCAAGTTTCTAAGTCCCAGGATTTAGGAAAAGTTAGGAGGTGCAGACTTTGACACCAGCCGAGGTTCCAGGACCTTGGTGAGAGCACTTGAGTACAGGACAGGTCAAGTAGGAACTGCTCAGTTAAGTAATTGCAAAAATAGCCTCTTGTAGCTTGTTGTTTAACTGCAACTTGAATAGGAGGTCAGCCTTAGAGCCTTGGAGTTCACTTCTTTGTACTCGGTACAGTAGAGATATCAGTTCCAGTCTGCAGTGCTCTTTACACATCACAGACAGCAGGTCCATTCCTCTTCTGTTCTTCCAAAGGTCCAGAAGGTGTTCTGAGTAGGGTACATTGAGTGTCACATTTATATCTGACACCACCATGTGGATGTGGGAAACCTCTGGCCACTTCCAAACCAATGGGGTAAATGTTCCCAGTTCCCATACCCACTTTTGCATCATATCCTGTGTGTCCTACTGCAAACAATCCCAAACTGTCCTCTCTACCTAAAATTGAGATGGCATAACCTTTATTCTCCTGTGCAGAGCCCCTGTGCCTATCCTAGAGGTGTGCCAGGAAAATGGGCAACCCCTCCTCTATCGTCACTCAAAAACAATTCTGGGGGCAACTCCTTTCCCAATGGGATTGGTGCCTGGCTGACTGGATGGACAAAGGATGGGGCAAGCCCAGTTTTTAGCTACATCTGTCTGTGATAGGGTAGGCCTCTTTGAAGTTAATTAAGTACCTGCATAGGCCAGATTGGTCCTCCTGTCAGAGGATCAGAACACCTCACCACACCCATGGTCTTCCTCTCAGCTCTGGGAACACGTTCACACTGCTTTAAAGAGGCTATTCAGCTCCTGGGTGGCAGTTACTGCTCATGCAAATGAGTTTCTAGAGGCAATAGGAAGGGAAAGGTAACTTTCTAAAAGTAGCTCTTCCAAAATATTCATTACAAATCCAACTTCACCAATGAATTGGGCTTAAAATAAATATTTCAAAAAGTCCAAAAAATAACTTTGTAGCAGCTTCCTAGCCAGAGATAGCAAGAGTAAATGCAATAATTTATCAAAATGCTTTCTTATGAATTAGCCAACCCTGCTACAGTGAAAATGGCTTTTAGGGCCTTTTCACTGTAAGGACATGTTTAACACTAAACTGTTAGATGTCCTACTTTTAAGTACCATGCACCCTGCTTTATGGGCAGTAAACCCTACTTAGGGGTGACGAATTAATATTCAAATGGAAGGTTTAGGCCTCTCTGGAGGAGGAGGGGGGTTATTTTGACCGGTCGAATTTGCAGTTTAAACCTGCACAGCCAGTGTTTACATGTAGTGGATGTCACAATGGGTGCTGCAGTCCACGTGTGACCTGTATACACTTTTGTACCATATACCAGGATCTTATAAGTAAGTTAAATATGCCCGTCAGGGTAAGCCAATACAGATCAGTTGAAAGAAGCACAGGCACTTTACCATTAGTTAGAAGGGGTAAAGTGCACAGAGTTCTAAAGCCAGCAAAAACAGTCAAAGCAAAAAATATGTAGTGACACCATGCAAAAGATGTCTATTTCCAATGAGTATTTGGGTGGTAAATGCAATGCATTCGGAGTCAGTGCAGTCTGTAGCTGGTTATTACTATAGTATCCAAAGGGACTCTGTCTTCACATCCTTTAGGGATTTGTGTTATGGAACCAGTGATCAGATTCGCTCATGATTCTCTCACATTCTCATTGTTGGTTTGAATCATCCCTGTACCACAGTCAGAGAGAATTATAAGAGTGTCAGAACTGTTCATTTTCAATGGAAATGTGCTTGTATGCAAAAGATTTGTGTCTTGTCTGTTATTCTGTCTTGTTTGTCATCTTGAGGGTCTCTAGTATACATTCTTCTTGGAGGTCTACTCAATGGTAGCTATACCTGTAGAGTTTTTTCGTACCATATGATGTGAGTGTGACTGGTGCATGTGATTTTGTATACAGTAGTGATGGAGTTCTTTAGTTCTCATATTAGAACTTGTGTTTTGGATTATTATCATTGTTATTTTGTAGCAATGAGGTACCTGTTGTTTTGGTTTGGATCAGGGGCCTTGTTTATTTTACATGGCTTGCTGTAATGGGTAGGTGGCAGGAGAATCTATGTGATAAGGATTCACAAGGACACAGGACCAGAGAGTACAAGCAGATTGACTGACTTTGTTGGAGGGTCACAGCTTGGCGGCGATCTTGTGTTCCTGTGTAGGTTACAAGCACATCCACAAGTTTATTACAGATAGACCTGCCAGTAAAAGCCAATTTCATAGATGCTGATGCTTAGCAGACTACTGCTGTTTATTTTGAAATGTGGTTGCTTAAGAACTGAGTCCATCAGAGCAATATCATTATATCCAGATTCCTGATCTGGATTATGGTTCCATTTTACACCTCTGCACACCTTTATTGGGTGCCCAAGGAACAAACCAGGCCCACTTAGCACCAGTGCTGGAGAGCACCAAGCAGGAAAATGCATAACAGCAATTGAAACTACAGCTCTGTGTTTCTCTGCAGAAGTCCCTCCACAGCTATCGACAACAGCATTGAAGGCACTCAAGAGATTGGGTGCAGTTATAGATAACAGGAACTGGAACTTGTTTTTATATAGCATTTTACAATGACATTTGCTGTTTCCATGTGCTCTAAATACCAGCTGTTATTATTACCCAATGTAATAGTTCTATATTTACTGACCTCAAAAAGATATAGAACTGAGTTGGCCTCTGAGATTTGCAGGATCTGCGGATCACAGTACATTTGAGCTCTAACTCTCTGAGCCATTTTTCTGGATGTTACAGCAGCTTGTTAGAGTCTACAGGGCCCTGTGCAGACACAGGGGTGCAAGCGATGCCAGCAGCTACTCTGAGTACATGGCTCTTGGAGCACTGTTGATGCCTCTGTAGGTGCACCCCTAGAGAATGTTATGTTAAACTTAATATGTTCTGTAAGTAATATCTGTTTTAGGTAGAACTCTATAAAATAAACCAAAATCATTGACAGAGTCATTCTTTTTCTTTATTTCAATCTCTCATCCTCCATCTTTCCATAGAAACAAGGATACTATGAGAAGCCTGAATCCGCAACCAAGTCAATGAATGGTGACAAAAAGTTCAGAGATACTGAATGACCTATCTCACAAGGATTCATATTTTTGGATTAGTGTTCAATCTTTCCTGAAACACCAACTTGATCCAGTTGCATGCAAGTCCAGAATCTCACCCAAATCTCTTATCACATGTGGGTATTCTAATTAGCAAGTGAGACATCTTGAATGGGATCTAATCAATCAATCAATCAAGATTTATAAAGCACAGCAAATTACCCAAGAGGGTCTCAAGGTGCTGAAGTTGCTTGCTGCTTCACGGTGCTCTTCGTCATTCGAACAGCCGGGTCTTGAGTCCCTTCCTGAATTCCCAGAGCAATGAGACAGTTCTGAGGTGCAGGGGAAGGTCATTCCAGGCTTTGGCCACCAGGTGAGGGAAGGAGGGTCCTCTGCTGTTGGCTTGGTGGATCTGGAGGGTGTCTGCGGAGGAGAGGGAGGTGGATCGAAGATGTCGGTTGGTGGAAGGTCATTCGTTTGTTGATGTATGCTGGTCCTTCGTTGTGTAGGGCTTTGTATGCGTGGGTCAACATTTTGAAATGGCATCTCTTCTAGATCGGGAGCCAGTGTAGCTTTCTGAGGTGTGAAGTGATGTGGGTTCATCTGAGGAGGTCGAGGATGAGTCTTGCCACTGAGTTTGTATTGTCTGTAGTCTCTTCTAGAGGAATGCAGTGAATCCTACAAAGAGAGTGTTCCCTTAGTCCAAACTGTTGATGACGAGGGCCTGAGTGAAGGTCCTTCTGGTGTTGTTTGGGAGACACTTGAAAATTTTTTGGAGCATGCGTAAGGCATGGAGGCAGGAGGATGAGACTGCATTCACCTGTTTCTGCATGGATAACTTGCTGTCCAAGATGATGCTGAGGTTGTGGGTGTGGTCTGATGGGGTTGGGGGTGGGCCACGTTCAGCAGGCCATTAGGGGTCATTCCATGGCAAGGTATTGTTCCAAAAGATGAGGACTTCTGTCTTGTCAGAGTTGAGCTTGAGACAGTTACTTTATCTAGTCGGCGATGTTTATCATACATATGTGGAAGTTGGCTCTGGTGGTGAAGGGGTCTTCTGACTGTGAGAAGGGGCTGGGTGTCATCAGCGTAGGAGATGATGTTGAGTCTGTGCGATCTGATGGTGTCGGCTAGGGGGGTCATGTACATGTTAAAGAGGGTGGGGCAGAGGGACAATCTTTGTGGAATGATTTATATGAACTTCTTGGGTTCCAAAGTAATCGGTCGGAGGCGGATTCTCTAGGTCCTTCCAGTGAGGTATGAGGCAATCCATTTGAGGGCATCTTCCTGGATTCCGATGTGATGTAGTGTGTTGATCAAGATGTGGTGGGAGACGGAGTCGAAAGCACCAGACAGGTCCAGGAGGAAGAAGGCTGCTGTTTCGCTGTGGTCCAGGAGGACCCTGATTTCGTTGGAGGCTGGGATCAGGGCTATCTCTGTTCTGTGGTTGGCTCGGAATCCGGATTGAGAGGGGTCCAGGAGGTTGTGGTGTTTCAGGTGTTCAGTGAGCTGCTGGTTGATTGCCTTTTCGAGAACTTTCGCCAGAGAGTAGAGCAGGGAGAGGGGCTGGTAGTTCTTCGGTACTGCTAGATCAGTAGATGGTTTCTGTAGCAGGGGCCTCACTTCAGCATATTTCCAGTCCTCAGGGAAGGGGGCAGTGGTGAAGGAGGTGTTCAGGACTTTCTAGAGCTTGTCACCGATCTCTAAAGGTTCCTGTGAACCACCCAAATAGCTTGCTTAAAACCAGTGTCATTAATTTTGTGATGAAAATGGCATCAAAGAAAGTAATTACAATTCATTTAAAGTTCCTTGCCGGGGGGGCATGGCCAAGATGGCGGCAAGGTAGGACGCAGGGTTTCGAGCTCCTGCCCGTCGCCTGCCCAACACCGCGTCTTCACGGGTTTCACCCGAGCTTGATGGCTGTCCAATAAATACAAATACACCCGGGAGGCCGGGGGCTCCTGAGCTACTCTTTGGGGAGCCTGTGAAGAGCCAGACTGCTCCGGTGCGGGACTGGGCGCTCCCCGAGGCCTACTTGTTGCGATCCTCCTCTGGAGCCGCAGGCCGTGCGGAGTGGGAGACCTGCGAGGCGGCTCTCTCGAGGCCAGCATCAACGAGCTTCGGCTGCGGCTCCCAGCAGCTGGGACGGAGCGGCGGGGGAAACGCGGAGATCGGACCCTGCCATCGCAGCCCACCGTGACGGGCCCCCGAGGACCCGCCGGCTCAGAGTGCCTGATCTTCCCGGCGATCACGCCCGGCCCGGGCTAAATTTGTGGGCCGGCCCTCGCGAGCCACCTTCAGGCGTCACCCCCTGCGGCCCAACCATTCATCGGGACTCTTCCCCCAGCTGTTGGCCCTCGCCGCCCCTCTCAATCTACTGGCGCTTCCCTGAGGCGCTGCTGCGGGGGTGAATGCCTTGGGCCACCGGAGTGGGCCGGAGCCGAGGATCCCGATGGAGGACTACACACCTGGTGAGGCTATTGCGCCCCTTGCCCCCCAATAGCACAGCGGATCGCAGGGCTTGTGTTGGCCCCTGGGGGCATTGCCGTCCGCTGCCAGGCCGTAGCGCATTTGTGGAGATACCGCACAGCCCCGTGCCACCCGGCTAGGAGGTGGCCTCACCCATGGCGTTGATGCCGCCACGAGGCTAGCAGGCCAGATTGCCGAATCGGCGCAAGAGCGTGTGGCCTCCCCTGAGTCAGGACATTCCATAGCCCTCTGAGGGCTCCTGCAGCAATACCCGCTGATCAGTAGCTCTCCAGCGACGCAACCGGGTGGGAGAGAGCGTGGCCACCATTAGGATGCGGCCACCAAGAGAGGGCAGCGGCGGTCTGCGGAAGCGGCCCAGCTAGGTCTGGGTGCGGTTTGCGGACACGCTGAGGCCCCAGCTCGCTCTCACCCTTACCACAGCCGAACTTTGGCCCATTTCACAGGCGACTGGTACGTGGACGGCTTTCGACTGGCGATCGGCCGGCCTTCACCGGGGACGTTCTATTGCTGCCACCACAGACAGGTACGGGGGCACGGGTGACTCGGCGCAGGGGTTACAGCACTTATCAACTGCGATGAGCGCTGAGTTAGTATGACACCTCTGACCCCCTGTGCGGCCTCCCCCCCTGGGCACTGGACCTTCTCCGCCCTTTAATGGGCGAGCGCCCCCAGCAGCTGCCTCCTTGCGGCCCACCAGCATCTGAGCCCCGCGCTGTCCCGGCACCTGGGAGCAGCCCCCCTTTCCAGCAATCTCCAGGGGGTTACCCTCCCATTGCTTCGTCGGTGCCCCACGAAACAGATAGCATCCTCATCCACACCTGGGAGAATTTCACAGGTGGTACACACAGTCTGGCACACCAGAGGTGGCTTGGCCGCTAGCTCCTTGGACCTTTTGATTGGACTGATAACAGCTTCCCTCTCCCTGCCGGCCCCAGGGTCCAGGCCTCCTGCTGGTGGATCACAACTCGCCTTTGCTGGTCGCACCCGGGTCACCAATTGCCCCACACTACGAAGGGTGGAGAGCTGCCAGGAGACGTGAGTATGTCCTCTACGAGGGCGAAGAAAGACAAATCCCTTAAAGACATATTCGCCCGCCAGCAGGCCAGCTCCATGATGGCGCAGTCCGCTCAGGGAGACTCTGCTCGTATGCAGACCAACGGCACCAGCGAGGAACCTGTGACTTGGGCCTTCCTAGAGTCCCTCTTCTTGACACTGTGAGAGGACCTTCAGACTGTGAAGAAGGACCTTACTTCAGAAATCAAGGACGTGCGTCGAGACATGGACAGCATTGGTGAGAGAGTCGCGGCCCTGGAGGACAGTGGGGTTTGCAGAGATACCGAGCTGGCCACCCTCCAGCAGGAAGTCATCCGACTCCAGGATCAGAATTTAGATATGCAGATCCATCTGGAGGACCTCGATAATCGCTCCCGGAGGCATAACATCCGAATCCGGGGAGTGACGGCCACAGCGGACACTGATGACCTTTTTGCCTTCTCAAGAGAGCTCTTTAATCACGTCCTCGGCAACCCCCCCGAAGCAGATATCAAGCTGGACCACGCCCATAGGGTTGGGCCCCCCCGGTCTGGTAAGGCCCCACCAAATGACATCCTTGTCTGTGTGCATGACTTCAGGACCAAGGAGGTGATTCTTACCAAGGCAAGGTCCATGCACCCCATCTCATTCAAAGACCAGACTCCAGTGCTCTAGCAAGACCTGCCCCTTTCCACACTCCAACGGCGGCAGCAGTTTCGACCTATCACTGACCGCCTGCACCAACAGGGCATCACCTACTCATGGGGCCATCCGTTCCGACTTATCGTCCGGCAAAATGGCAAATTGCTCCAACTGCGATCCCTCCCAGAGGCCGGCCGGCTGCAGGGAGTCGAGCTACCCCCGGACGAGGATTCACACCGAAGTTCCTCTTCCGGACCTGAGGTTTCCCCGTCAGGCTGGCAGCGGCAGGGTCGCAGACGCAGGGTTCAGCGCCCCGATCAAGCGGAGATCGAGAAGAGCCAGCAGGCGGTCCTAGGATCTATGTTGGAAGCATTAGCGAAGACGCACTCTTGATCGCTCCTGTAAGGGATGTGGTCCTCCACTCTCATTAACTGCTTCTGGGGTGGGCGGCGGGCGGGGGTAGAGGGCCGGCACTTGGTCACACCACGGACCCCGTAGTAACTGTTTCCCGGTCATCGTTGGATGCCGGACTACTCTACTTAGACCCATTTGGTTCATATAGTTATGTTCTTGACCGTTTGTTTGGGGCAGTTGTAGTTTTGTTTTGGGGTCCCTCGTCCACTGTTTTTATTCGCTCTGAAGTCCTTTGGTATTCCTTCTTTGACACTAGAGGCTCCACTATCACACCCACAGTTACGGTTCAAGCCTTTAGTCACTGTGGTATCTCCGACCTCATACCCCCCTGATGCCCCCCACCACACTTAAGATTCTCACCCTGAATGTGCGGGGACTCAATAATCCGGTTAAGCGCAAGGCTGTCCTCTCCTACCTGGAAAATTCCAAAGCTGATATATGTCTTCTGCAGGAGACGCGCTTGCTGCCGAAGGATTGCCACCGCTTAAAGTCCCGACTGTTCCCAATCCAGCTATTTTCCTCCAGTTCCACTAAATCCGCGGGCGTGGCCATTCTGGTGTCCCGCACGTTTCGGGGTAGGGTGCTTCAAAAAGAGGCAGAAATCAAAGGGAGGCTCCTTACATACCAGTTCGCCTCAGGGGGCCAGACACTTGTCATCGGGTCGGTTTATGCACCTAATGAGGGACAAGAGAAGTTCTTACATGAAGCACTTACAGAAGCCATAGCGACAGATGAACGTAGGGTTTTATTGGGGGGGGATCTGAACCTGGTCTTTGATAATGTCTTGGATAGATCGGGTCAACGCACGGGCCAGACGGGCGCAATCTCTTCGATGGGCTTAGAAAGGCTGAAGGATCTGGGGCTCGTAGATCTTTGGCGCAGCTTTCATCCACATAGTCGAGAGTATTCTTTTTACTCAGGCGCACACAAGACTTTCGCTAGGCTCGATTATCTTCTAGGCTCCACATACCTTCAAGCACTTGCCTCCGAGGTTGAGATCCTAGTGGCTTCCTTGTCAGACCACACCCCGGTGGTAGCTACATTCACTCTCCCCCACTGCAGCATCCCTCCCGTCAGTGGCGGCTCCGCGATACTCTTTTGCACTGTCCAGATGTAGTCAAACAGATTCAACGCGCCATAAAGGACTTTCTCCTACACAATGATAACCAGAACACTTCCCTTGCGACACAGTGGGCAGCGCTTAAGGCGGTTATCAGGGGGGAATTTGAGGCTATTTCAACGGCGGACAATGCAGAACGCCGCCGTAAGAGGGAAGACCTCACTCTCAGGACAAAAGAGCTAGAGCAGATGCATCAGCGCACGGTGGCACCCAGGATATGGCATCAATTACGGGCCATGCGGGCGCAACTCGCCGCACTGGACCAAGACAGAGTGGAATACGCAGCTCTCCGTCTTCGCCACTCTTACTATACTGGGGGGGACAGATGTGGGCGTCTGCTGGCGCACAAGCTGCGGGAGTCCAGGCAGAAACAAGGGGTCCAGGAAATCCGCTGCGTAGGGGGTACCTTGGTGACAGACGATGCAGGCATAGCGGAGACCTTTTGCGACTTCTATGCAAAACTTTACAAAGGGCAGCAGCTGGATAACACCTCTAGCGATGCCTATCTCTCTGAGTCTAGCCTCCCTAGCTTGACGAGAGAACAAGCTGAATACTTAGAGCGAGAGATCCGAATCGAGGAAGTAATCGCAGCGATATCTCGCCTTAAACTGGCCAAGTCCCCTGGACCTGACGGTTATTCGGCGGCTTTCTACAAATCATACTGCCCGCTGGTGGCCCCTCTGTTAACGCAGCTCTTCAATTCCTTTGCATCAACGGGAGCAATCCCGGAGGATATGCTAGAAGCAGCGATTGTAGTCATCCCGAAACCAGGGAAAGATAAGTCTGCATGCGGGTCGTATCGTCCCATATCTCTCCTCAACCGTATGCAGACATAATATCGATTTTTTATTATCGACCTACACTAATATCGAGTTTTAAATATCGTAGGGACAGAATATCGAAGTCAAGAATATCGGTGACCAAAATATCGACCTTAATGTAAGTAATATCGTTTTTTTTAATATCGAAGTAAGTAATATCGAAGTAAGTAATATCGTTAGCAAAAATATTGTTGTTAATAATATCGATATTTATATTAGTGTTATGTATTTTAGTATGTATTTTATATGTATCTGTTTAACAGTTTTTGTAATGTTTTTTAATTATTTTTAAATATATGTATTAAATGTTTAGAAATTAGTAATTTTTTTAAAAGTAAATTTTGTGTTTTAGTATTAGAGCGGGTTGAGGGTTTATAGGGGAATAGGGTGGGAAGTCATTTAATTATAATTAATTAATTAATATTTTTAATTTATTTTTATTGATTATTAATTTATTGTTAATTAATTATTAATTGGCAATTAATTTTTATTGATTGATTATTTTATAATTATATTAAATATAATTAATTTATTAATATTATTTTTTTATTGTTATTGTTAAATAATTTATTGTTAATTAATTATTAATTGGTAATTAATTTTTATTATTGATTAGTTGATAATGAAATTAAATGTGTTATTTTTTATGTGTAGCGGGTTGTGGGTTTATAGGGGAGTAGGGTGGGAAGTAATTTATTATAATTGAGTACATTTTAATTTTCATTAATTGGTATTGATTATTAATTTATTGTTATTTAATTATTAATTGGTAATTAATTTTTATTAATTGATTATTAAATTAAATGTGTTATTTTTTATGTGTAGTGGGTTGTGCGTTTGAAGGGGAATAGGGTGGGAAGTAATTTAATGTTATTTAAGTAAATATTTATTTAATTTTATTGGTATTTATTATTAAAAATTTTGTTAATTAATTATTAATATGTTATTTATTTAAAAAAATTAATAAGTATGTTAATTTAACCCCTACGCTATCCTACATTTTCCACACTGTTACACTCACTGGAGTTGGAATAGTAATTTTAACCCTAACGCTATCCAACACTTTCCCTACTGTTGCACTCACTGGAGTGGGAATAGTAATTTTTACCCCTACGCTATCCAACACTTTCCCTACTGTTGCACTCACTGGAGTGGGAATAGTAAATTTAACCCCTACGCTATCCAACACTTTCCCTACTGTTGCACTCACTGGAGTGGGAATAGTAATTTTTACCCCTATGCTATCCAACACTTTCCCTACTGTTGCACTAACTGGAGTGGGAATAGTAATTTTTACCCCTACGCTATCCAACACTTTCCCTACTGTTGCACTGACTGGAGTGGGAATAGTAATTTTTACCCCTACGCTATCCAACACTTTCCCTACTGTTGCACTCACTGGAGTGGGAATAGTAATTTTTACCCCTACGCTATCCAACATTTTACCTACTGTTGCACTGTTTGGAGTTAGAATAGTAATTTTATTCCCTCCGCTATCTAATATTTTTTGTATTATTTTAGGTAATGTAGTATATAATTAATTTAAAAAATATTAAAAATAATTGTAATTTTTTTATTTGTTATATATATTTATTTAAGTTTTATTTATATTATTGTTTTATGTGTAGAGATGTATTTGTAATTTATAAGATATTTTTTAACAATTTATAAGTTATTAAAATAATTATTAAAAAATATTATTAAGTAAGTATATATATTATATATTATATGTATATGTTTAATTTATTTTTACATTATATATATTAGTTATAATTTTTAAACATTTTAAAATATTTTTAACTATGTTTATTTTAATTATATGTATTATTTACTTTATTTTACATTATTTTTGTCACTTAAAAAAAAAACGATATTTTTAACAACGATATTTTTGACATCGATATTATTTTTTCGATATTTTTGTACTTACCATAATGTAGATAGGATGTCGATATTCTTGACTTCGATATTTTTGCGGCGATATTTCTGTAGGTCGATTTTCTGACTCTCGATATTCTGTCAGTGATTCCTCCTCAACATAGACCTAAAGTTATACACGGGGATTCTTGCTTCTAGACGAGCGGCCTATATGCCAGGCCTGATAGACCCTGACCAGGCGGGTTTTATTCCCCAACGCCAAACGAGCGATAATACCAAACAGGTCCTCCACCTCATTGAGAAGGCCTCTCGGACTCAAGGGGAATATATGTTGCTCACCGTTGACGCCGAGAAGGCCTTCGATAGGGTCCACTGGCCCTACCTAGAGCAAGTGCTTATGCGGTTTGGGTTTGGGTTTGGGGACAAATTGCGGACCCTCATCCTAAACTGTTACCGATACCCTACGGCTTCCATCCGGGTCAATGGCCACTCGTCGAGCCGCTTCCCTATCGGCAGGGGCACTCGGCAGGGGTGTCCATTATCACCCCTGCTCTTCGCGCTCTACATGGAGCCTCTGGCCCAATGAATCAGACAAAACCCTCTTATATCAGGGATTCAGTTTGGGGGCGACGTACACATTATCAGCCTCTACGCTGATGACGTCTTGGTCTCGCTCTCGAACCCTGTACCAGCACTGCACGCCTTTTTTTCCGAATTGGACTGCTTTGCGCAGGCCTCGGGCTTCAAGGTCAATGTTGAGAAGTCCGTTGCACTTGACCTCTCTCTATCGCCTCAAACACTAGAGGGTCTCCGAGCGCTGCATCCTATTCAATGGGCGGAAGACACTGTTACTTACCTGGGTTTTCAATTGGACTCTACCCTGCCTGTAATAGTGGCCACCAAGTATGCTAAACTACGGTCGCAGATCCGCAAGGAGTTGCGGCAATGGAAGCACTATCCGCTCTCCTGGCAGCGTGGCTGCCTTTAAAATGACCATATTACCCCAAGTACTATATTTATTTCAGACGCTCCCCCTGCGACCCCCCTGGGGTGGATTCAACAGGTGCAATCAGAACTGGCACAATTTATTTGGCAGGGTCGCAAACCCCGACTGAAGAAATCGATAGTGACACTTCCTCCCGAGGAGGGCGGACTCGGGGTCCCAGACCTTCAGCTTTACTTCCAGGCGACACAACTACGTCATCTAGTCAAATGGAGTAAGCTTGAATCGGAGAAGCACTGGCTCTTCCAAGACCGTGCAGTAGCTGCCACGTCTCTCCAGAAGGTCCCCTTTCTCCGAAGTCGCATAGACCGCCCAATCTCTATGCGTCTTATATCACCAGGGTCCTCCTAGAGACCTGGGATCAAACTAATGTAAAACATAAACTGACCACGTTTCCCTCTCCACTCACCCCACTTTTTGATAACCCCAATTTTTCGCCGGGAATGGGTGACTCTGCCTTCACGCTCTGGCATCCCATGGAGTGCCGCGCCCTGTGTCATATCTTCGACATTGACGGGATCATCCCATTCCCGCAAGTTAGGGTGGACTACGGGATTCCGGAGTCCGAACGACTACGGTACATTCAGCTCTGCCATTGGACGCTGCAGCCCCAAGTCAAGCTGCATGTACAGCGTCACCTTACTCCATATGAAAAATGGCTTATCACCCGTACCTCGGACAAGAAACTAATATCCGACCTTTATAAGATGTTGCTCTCCAGGTACACTCACACATATAACGCTAGCCGCACGCACTGGGAGCGTGACTTAGGCCGGATACTTAGTCATAAGGAGTGGGATGGAGTGTACCATAGGGCTCGTCATTCTGCATACCACACTGGGCTGACTGAAACACTAACAAAGGTCGCCACCTATTGGTACTACACACCGGCCCGCATCCATAACATGGACCCACGGCAGAGCGCAGACTGATGCCGGGGATGTGGGCAGTTAGGCACCTTAGTCCACCTCCTCTGGGACTGCAAGCACCTCCAACCCTACTGGTCCCAAATACTCGACGAGGTCGATAAACACCTACACACCCAAATCCCGAGATTCCTCGCTTATGTTTTACTCGGCATCCCAAACCCCTTAACATATCCCCTTAAATTCAGACGGGGCCGCTTGATTGCGATCGCCCTTGGCTCAGCGATCCAAAACGTTCTGATCCATTGGCGAACTTCTCGGACCCCTACGTTTACGGGTTGGTTGCAACGTCTGTGGCATGTATTGAGGATGGAGAAGATGACCCTTACACTAGCAGGGAAGGGCCCCGCTTTCGGAGAACTCTGGGAGCCGTTTCTGTCCCTCCTTGCCTCCGAATTTCGAGAACTCACCTGCCCACGGTACTTATGCCTCTTACGTCTCACTGACACACAAACTCCGGCAGCACAGAACTCCCCGCCGCACAATGAGACATAGTGGGAATCTCCGTTTTTAGTGGCCACGGGGGTCGGGGTAGTATAAGTTTCATTTTTGTCATTGTCCTTTTATTTCAATTGTTCATGCTCATTCACTCTGGGTACTAGCACCCCCGCCTTTTTCGGCCTTGGGATGATTTGAATTTTGATTTAGCAAGCATGTTGTTTGTTGATAAAACTCAATAAAAGATTTAAACCATAAAGTTCCTTGCCATTTACCAAATTAATGGCATTTATTTAGTTTGGATTACCTATTTTCTACCAAATAGAGTGGACACTTCCACTCTCAGTAGAAACCTCTCCCATCAGGAAGTCCCACAGTGGACTGCAATAGTGCTGTTGCTGTCCAATTAATACCTGAGCCCTTTCTATGGAGAAAACACTCAGCTCATCTGTTGGCTTCTCAACTAACCCTCTGAAAATTAGTCTGATTTTCTATTAGTATTAGAAGCCTCTAAAAGAAGGATGAAGTCGAATGTTTTGAAGTTAAATCCCAGTAAAAACAAAATTCTTCTCATATTTAAGAAGATCTGTAAGTGGGATCCATCCTTATAGTCTTCACACTTAGCCCATGTTCGGACCTGTACCTTTTGACCATAATCTTAGTATCACTCTTGACACTAAACTTTCACTTGAACCCCAGATATCTGCAGTAACAAAATCTTGCCTGCAGAGAATCTTCCTTCCCTTTCGTATCTCTTTCTCACAATAATAGTTGCTAAAGCCTACATTTACTCAAGGCTGGATTTCAGAAACGTGGCTTATTTTGGCCCCCATTTCACACTTTGCTAGATGATCCTTCAGATTCCTCCCTCATGTTCTTTAAAGAGTGGCGCATATGGAAATAAATCATTCAGTTAAGTGTCATTTTGTGTCATTTACCATTGTTTAATCTCTTTAATTTTGTTTGAAAGTATGAAATATGTTTAAATGTGCTATTTTAGCTGGTTCAGAAGTAATTCTCTCCATTTGGGTAGAGCATTCTCCTATGCTTCTTGTAAACTTGTTTTATACTCCTTTCTATCTCTACATTATAGTTAAGTCTCATCTTGCTCTCTTTAGAATGAAGTTTCAGGGAAGGGAGCACGTGCGGCGCCGCCTAAGATGGCCGCCTAGATACGGAGCTCCATACCGCG
Source organism: Calotriton arnoldi (assembly GCA_963921515.1). Taxonomy (NCBI): domain Eukaryota; kingdom Metazoa; phylum Chordata; class Amphibia; order Caudata; family Salamandridae; genus Calotriton; species Calotriton arnoldi. The sequence continues at coordinate 82,677 of CAWUFW010018547.1, forward strand.
TCAGGAATGCTGCTTCGTTTTATGCGGTTCCTGCTTACCTGACAACATGGAAATGGGCAATTAAGGGGTCGATTCCGATTCCGGCCGGAAAACGTACCGACCGACTCGGAGCCGGAATTAATTCCGACCGACACGTACCGGTGCAGCCCGACCCGCAAAGTACGATGAGAAGCGTGCAAAACCCGACCGACTCGTACGGAACACAAGCCGAACGACCGAGCGCGCGGAAAACAGCAATCCGGCCGGAAAAACACGCAAATCTAACCGACCGACACGCACCCGGAACAATCCCGAACGAAACGTACCCGCGAACTCCTACCCGCCAAGTACGATGCAACGCGTGGAAAACACGACAGAGTCGCACGGAGGACAAGTCGTACGACCGACACTCATACAAAACTGCGAGCCGAAGCAACACAAAACACCGCGACCGACGCGTACGCAGCATAGAAAACAGCACAAACACAGCGTGAACGAATCGGAGAAGCTCGTACGAGACAACTGCAGGGTCCGACTCGGTCATAAGAACGTCTCCTACATGCACGAAAAGTACAAAGGGAAAATACACAAAAAAAGGCCAAACAAGCAATTACAAAGCCAATAAATACTGGGGGGCAGGGAACAAAGACACACCCACAACTCCACCCATATAAAGGACACAAATCCCTACCATGATCCTTTGCAAATTCAAATTACCTGCCAGCACTCAACAGACAGCAACCATACACCCACAGCTCATCCATCACACAAGCCACACACCATCAGCATCTCAACAAATAGCAACCTCACATACACCCAGCAAAACACACATTCACACACCTTCACCTGCACACCAACACACACATCACTCACCATCACCACCCATCACCATGCCCCAAAGAAGAATCATAAGTTCCTACATAGTGAATTGGAAGTCCTGGTAGATGAGATCCTCAGGGTAGAGCCACAGCTGTTTGGTACACTGGTCCAACAGACACCCATGGCGCAGAAAACCAAGATGTGGGAGAGGATCGTCGACAGGGTGAACGCACAATCACCATGTTTGCGCACAAAGATAGACATCCAGAACAGGTGGTATGACGTGCGCAGGAGGGTCAGGGAGCTGTTGAAGAAGGACTACCTCGTGAGCCAACACACCGGCAGTGGCCCTCCTGCCAAGCCAGTATACCTCAGGCCCTGGGAGGAGAAGGTGCGGGCCATCCTACCACCAGTGAGCGTATATGGACTAGAAAACATCCCAGAGCCTGGTGAGTACACAACAAATGTACACAATATTGTGCGCACAACACACAGACATCGCTGTCAAGGGAGAGTCAAACCATGCACCCTTAGCAAATACACAGCAACCAGAACAGAATCATCCCAAAATGTGTATGTCAGTCAGATAAACACAACACATGCCATCTCATAGTGACATGTAACTGTCTCATCACATGTACAAACACAACTACAACTACAGCTAGGCAGTGGCACAAATACAACTAGCAAACACATCCAGACATGTAGCCACCACTACAACACAACCACACAGTGAAGCCCACTGAAAGAAAGGAATTCTGTGTATGCTGGGCAAGTCAGTGTAGCCAATAGCATCATGGGAGTCGTAGTCACAGATATTGCCCACCCTCACAATGCGCACATCAACACCACCATGAACCATGCTCACATCACAGGGAGTGGAAAACAACTGACAAGATGGCTGACACTGGCTACTGCTGTGGGGAGCACAAGGCCCTGCTGGCAACTGTGCACCAACCAACAGCAGGACACCACTGACTGACATCCTGAAAGACAACTTGCACTCCCTGCAATGGAAGCACGTTCCATGGTGGGATATCTGGCTGGGTGGGAAGGAGGACTCACAGCACAGACCATAGTCACCAGCAGCTCCACCCACACACCCCCTAACACAAACTCCACACAACTCACCTGGGAGAATGCATTGCCTCACACTCCAATCAAATATCCCACAAAAACCACAACCCTGGGTCATGCTGTGTGAAGCACAGGGACACACATGGGACCTGTAGCAGAACTAACCCCAGGATAACACTGTCAGCCATCTTGTCAGCACAGGCACACAACCCCACAGGGAAGCAGAGTCAAGGGAAGGAAGCATGGGCATGCTGGGAAGGGGGTGGAGGCAATAGCATGATGGGAGTGGTAGTCACAGCTCAACATCCCTCACCCCATGGCCCAGCAAGCTCACACCCAAGCATGCACACACCACAGAGAGTGGAAAGCCCCATCAAAGATGTCTGACACTGGTGCTCTGTTGTGGGGAGCACAAGGCCATGCTGGGAACTGGCCACCAACCAACAGCAGGACACCACTGTCAGCCATCTTGCCATTGCTCTCACACTCACACACACACACAGTGAAGTCCACCCAAAAGCAAGTAAGTATGGGCATGCTGGGAAGTGGGGTGGAGGCAATAGCATGATGGGAGTGGTAGTCACAGCTCAACATCCCCCACCCACATGGCCCAGCAAGCTCACACTCAAGCATGCACACCCCACAGAGAGTGGAAAGCCCCATCAAAGATGTCTGACACTGGTGCACTGTTGTGGGGAGCACAATGCCATGCTGGGAACTGTCCACCAACTAACAGCAGGACACCACTGCCAGCCATCTTGCCATTGCACTCACACTCACACACAGTGAAGTCCACCCAAAAGCAAGTAAGTATGGGCATGCAGGGAAGTGGGGTGGAGGCAATAGCATGATGGGAGTGGTAGTCACAGATATTGGTCACCCAATTTTGTTGCCTGAGGCGATCTCCCAGTGCTTCTAGCCTCTGAACTTTTTCCTACAAGTGCCGTTTGGGCAGACTAATCCCGCCAGCTAATAGCAGCTCTTCCTCCCATTGCAATATGCACTGGGCCTTTTTGTGCTGACACTGCCCCCCATTTGGATGCTCACACCTGAGATACCGATTCATCCTCATTTTGATGCTTACATCTGAGATACCGATTCATTCCTTGCCCCTGTTTTTGTTGCCTGAGGCGATCTCCCAGTGCTTCCAGCCTCTGAACTTTTTCCTTATTTTCCCACTTGGGGTCCCTTCCTACACGGCCACAGTACGAGTGCCGTTTAGGCAGACTAATCCCACTAGCCAATAGCAGCTCTTTCTCCCATTGCAACATGCACTGGGCCTTCTTGTGCTGACACTGCCCCTCATTTTTGATGCTCACACCTGAGATACCGATTCATCCTCTTTTCGAAGCTCACACCTGAGATACCGATTCATCCGTATCTCCTATAGCCACTAGAAAACCTTGTTTCCCTTGTAGCTCCTGGCTTTTCTACGTGCACCTATGCACGTATTGCATTTTCCCCGCTTTCCTACCCAGTACATATACGACTTCCCGCGCACCCGGTTAGTTATTCTTATTTCCAGAACGGACAGTTCATTACCTACTTTGCCATCAGGTATGCGTTCTTATGACCTAGTCTCCCTTGTAGAGACTCGGCAGGTTTATTTCAAGCGCCTTTTATGTATCCTCATCACTCCAGGCGCCTTTTGTATTCATAACAGTTATCACGCCGGTTTCCACTATATCTCTGCGCCGGATTCCCCAGCGACTGTATTGGCCCCTTTGCCCCGACTCCCACCCCAGTGTACAGTTCCTTACTCGCTTGCTGTTACCTGTAGTTACTATTGACTATTTTGTTTTCGTGTCCCAGCGCCTTTTGGATTCTTAACAGTTATCATGCTGTTTCCCCCTGTTTCTCTGCGCCGGACTCTCGAGCGCCAGTCCCGGCCCTCATGCCCCGACTCCCGCCCCAGTGTACAGTTCCCTACTCGCTTGTTGTTTCCCTTAGTTAAAATTGACTGTGTTATTTTCTGTTACTAGCTATGTGCTTTCAGGCACATCCACGACTTTTTGAGTGCCTTTCACTCACCCTACCTCGTTCAGCACACAGGCGATTCGCTGCATGACGTTAATTGCCAGTTGCCTTGCGATCCAACCAGTGAGGCTTTTATTGTCACGGAATGTGCGCACAGGCACATCCCTAGCACAACTCTTACCCCCTTCATCTGTCACGCTTTTATTTATATTTACTTTTATTTTTATTTATTATTATTTTTTACTTTTGGACTCCCCAGTGCCTGGTTTTGTCCACAGACCATGACCATCGCCCCGCCCAGTGCACAGACCTTTTACTGCTTGAGATTTTCCCCATTCTACAGTTCTATACAGGCTTATGATCTGCTTCTACCGTCAAGTACTCATAGGCACCCTTATGATTTTTTTCCCTTATTCTGCCCCGCTCAGCCTACAGGCTTTCTTTTGCACATTACTTAGATTGAGCCCCCTTTTCTTTACACTTTCCTTTTGCTTTTATATAGGTCATGTATTCATATGTTCTCTTTCTCCTTACAGACTCACCGCATACTGGCCCTTATCAAGGAGGCCCACGCAGCCTAGATTGCACACATATTTTGTCCCTTCCAGGACCAACACTTTTTTTGGTATGTACATGTCTTTGTTAAGTGCTACCCTTGGTTGCATGCTTTAGCTCTATATATATATTTATATAGTTTTGTCTTTGGGCCATTTTTTGGCTGAGGGGCCCCTAGATGCCCACATGATTTAGCCTTTTATCTATGGGGAGTGATTTGGTGTGACTATACACTCCATACCAGACACACACACACTGAGTCCAACATGTGCATGCACTTCGCATACGCTTTATATGTAATTTTGTAATGTTTTATGTTATGCAACCCTGTGATATCGTTCTATCTGGTTTGGGCATTATGATGCGCCCAGTGTTTTAATATTTTAATATTGTACTGATGCTGTTGTCCCTTCGGGGACAATATAGAACTTAGCTCACGTACTCTAGTTTTACTCCCCTGCTCCCCTCTCTCTCCTCCCCCCCCTTTCTCTGGCTTCCTTGCCATGCTTTGATCTTTTAGCACCACGACTTCTTTTTCTTTTTCTATTACCCCTCACGTCTCCCCTTCTGCATCACTGTTCTTTTTTCTTGCCCATTGCTCTACCACAAATGTGTTTCTTTGTGTTTTGTATATATGAATGTTTGTTTGTGCACATATATTTATGTGTTTTATATTGATATTTACAGCCCTGAAGAAGTTCATCTTTATGAACGAAACGCGTTGGCTGGTATATTTGTATTTGGACACCTATGAAAATAAAGGATTGTTTAAGACAACTCTAACAAGACCATATTAACTAGTGACTTATTTGACTAACAACCTTTTTAATATCGAGTGGTGCACCACTCCAAAAATTTGGGTTTTATTCATTATCTGCATTGCAGTTAGCACCCAACAACGGCAGGTGCTGGAGGAGGTTGTGCATACTCAACTGGATTGACTGTTTAAACTAATACGAAGGGAACATAGCAGGGGAGTGCGGTCACAGCGTCCGCCGTTGCCCGTAACCATATCTTGTACCCCCACAACTGTCCCATCAACACCACCCTGAACCATGCGCACATCACAGGGAGTGGAAAACAACTGACAAGATGGCTGACACTGGCTACTGCTGTGGGGAGCACAAGGCCCTGCTGGCAACTGTGCACCAACCAACAGCAGGACACCACTGACTGACATCCTGAAAGACAACTTGCACTCCCTGCAATGGAAGCACGTTCCATGGTGGAATATCTGGCTGGGTGGGAAGGAGGGCCGGATGTCAACCAAATACAACCAATGCAGACCATTTACACACCCCAACATTCACATAAAAATGCCCCACTAATGCAGGACAATGTGCTACACCAATATCAACCCCTGACTGTGACAACTTAGGACAATGCAATGTACAGGCCCGCATCCAGAGGCACAGTCACAACTGTCAGGTGTGTCAACCAGTGATGCCTGCAGAAACATAACATACATTGTGTGTGTCTCCCAAAAACAGGTGATGATGGGGACACAGCAGCAGACGCTGAGGAGTCCCCGTCACAGGCTCAAGAGGATACGGAGCTCACTGATGTGGAACAGCCTCTGCCCTCCTCGGATGAAGAAGACCCACCTGGCACCTCCGGAGCAAGTCATCATGCAGCACCAGCAGGACCACCAGCTGCACCACCTGCACCCACCCCTCCAACGACTGTCAACACACATACCACCCCTGCCGACATGGACAGACCAAGGAGCACCACCACCACCAGCACAGGGACCCTGGACCAACGTGGGGCCATGTACACCAACACCACGAACAACCCCCAAGGTGACCCAGGGTCACCTGTGCGTGCCACCTCAGGTACTGCACGTGTCGCCAGGGGTGGTGGGAGGGGTGGGAGACATAGGTCGCTGCTCGCAGAGGGGTCTGGACTGCATGATGACCCACAACTGACACGCATAGCCGATGCGTACCAGTCCAGCACCGGAGAGTTCAGCCAGGTAGTGGGGCTCCTCAGGGACATTAAACAGCAGCAGGCTGCCCATCATGCCCGCTTGGACTCACACATGTCCCGCGTGGAGTCCAAGTGGGACACACTGCAAGAGATGACGGCGGTGCATAGGGACATATTACAATGCCTCCGCCAGATGAGCAGCAACCAGTCAACACCTCCCTGTGTGCCCACAACATCTGGTGCTGAAACAACTGCAACTGCCACAGGGAGGCAGGATGACTCTGGCGGAGAGTCCCCTGCACCGCAGCAGCCTGCACTTGAGGGTCCCCCCCCAAAGAAGAGGGGTCGTCCGAGGAAGGACAACTGAAAGGCTGATGGCCATGCACAACCACCCAGTAGGCACAGGGTCAGACTGATTTGCATATAGCCATGTCTGAACTGGGGTGGTGGAGTGAGCTAAAGAATGATGATGGATTAAACCCAGATCAGTTGACTGGGGGTGAGTGTTTGATTGGCTCAGCTGCTCCGTCCATCATCCCCCTTTTGTATCGCTTTGGTTGCCCTCAGTTGGCGGGGGTATGCCCAGACGTGGTTCCCTTGCTCACTTTGCCACTGGATTCAAGCAAGCCTGGCTGATGACGGCTGAAATGCCAGAAACCGGTCCTAGGATGCTTGTTTCCGGTCCAGGGAAGACATGGCTTGGCAGTTCGGGCTGGACTGTTCCCAGTAGGCACAGGGTCAGACTGATTTGCATATGGCCATGTCTGAACTGGGGTGGTGGAGTGAGCTAAAGAATGATGATGGATTAAACCCAGATCAGTTGACTGGGGGTGAGTGTTTGATTGGCTCAAGCGTTCCGTCCATCATCCCCCTTTTGTATCGCTTTGGTTGCCCTAGTTGGCGGGGGTATGCCCAGACGTGGGTCCCTGGCTCACTTTGCCACTGGATTCAAGCAAGCCTGGCTGATGACGGCTGAAATGCCAGAAACCGGTCCTAGGATGCTTGTTTCCGGTCCAGGGAAGACATGGCTTGGCAGTTCGGGCTGGACTGTTCCCATGAGGCACAGGGTCAGACTGATTTGCATATGGCCATGTCTGAACTGGGGTGGTGGAGTGAGCTGAAGAATGATGATGGATTAAACCCAGATCAGTTGACTGGGGGTGAGTGTTTGATTGGCTCAAGCTGTTCCGTCCATCATCCCCCTTTTGTATCGCTTTGGTTGCCCTAAGTTGGCGGGGTATGCCCAGACGTGGGTCCCTTGCTCACTTTGCCACTGGATTCAAGCAAGCCTGGCTGATGACGGCTGAAATGCCAGAAACCGGTCCTAGGATGCTTGTTTCCGGTCCAGGGAAGACATGGCTTGGCAGTTCGGGCTGGACTGTTCCCATGAGGCACAGGGTCAGACTGATTTGCATATGGCCATGTCTGAACTGGGGTGGTGGAGTGAGCTAAAGAATGATGATGGATTAAACCCAGATCAGTTGACTGGGGGTGAGTGTTTGATTGGCTCAAGCGTTCCGTCCATCATCCCCCTTTTGTATCGCTTTGGTTGCCCTAAGTTGGCGGGGGTATGCCCAGACGTGGGTCCCTTGCTCACTTTGCCACTGGATTCAAGCAAGCCTGGCTGATGACGGCTGAAATGCCAGAAACCGGTCCTAGGATGCTTGTTTCCGGTCCAGGGAAGACATGGCTTGGCAGTTCAGGCGCTGGACTGTTCCCATGAGGCACAGGGTCAGACTGATTTGCATATGGCCATGTCTGAACTGGGGTGGTGGAGTGAGCTAAAGAATGATGATGGATTAAACCCAGATCAGTTGACTGGGGGTGAGTGTTTGATTGGCTCAAGCGTTCCGTCCATCATCCCCTTTTGTATCGCTTTGGTTGCCCTAAGTTGGCGGGGTATGCCCAGACGTGGGTCCCTTGCTCACTTTGCCACTGGATTCAAGCAAGCCTGGCTGATGACGGCTGAAATGCCAGAAACCGGTCCTAGGATGCTTGTTTCCGGTCCAGGGAAGACATGGCTTGGCAGTTCGGGCTGGACTGTTCCCATGAGGCACAGGGTCAGACTGATTTGCATATGGCCATGTCTGAACTGGGGTGGTGGAGTGAGCTAAAGAATGATGATGGATTAAACCCAGATCAGTTGACTGGGGGTGAGTGTTTGATTGGCTCAAGCTGTTCCGTCCATCATCCCCTTTTGTATCGCTTTGGTTGCCCTAAGTTGGCGGGGGTATGCCCAGACGTGGGTCCCTTGCTCACTTTGCCACTGGATTCAAGCAAGCCTGGCTGATGACGGCTGAAATGCCAGAAACCGGTCCTAGGATGCTTGTTTCCGGTCCAGGAAGACATGGCTTGGCAGTTCGGGCTGGACTGTTCCCATGAGGCACAGGGTCAGACTGATTTGCATATGGCCATGTCTGAACTGGGGTGGTGGAGTGAGCTAAAGAATGATGATGGATTAAACCCAGATCAGTTGACTGGGGGTGAGTGTTTGATTGGCTCAAGCGTTCCGTCCATCATCCCCTTTTGTATCGCTTTGGTTGCCCTAAGTTGGCGGGGGTATGCCCAGACGTGGGTCCCTTGCTCACTTTGCCACTGGATTCAAGCAAGCCTGACTGATGACGGCTGAAATGCCAGAAACCGGTCCTAGGATGCTTGTTTCCGGTCCAGGGAAGACATGGCTTGGCAGTTCGTGCTGGACTGTTCCCATGAGGCACAGGGTCAGACTGATTTGCATATGGCCATGTCTGAACTGGGGTGGTGGAGTGAGCTAAAGAATGATGATGGATTAAACCCAGATCAGTTGACTGGGGGTGAGTGTTTGATTGGCTCAAGCGTTCCGTCCATCATCCCCTTTGTATCGCTTTGGTTGCCCTAAGTTGGCGGGGGTATGCCCAGACGTGGGTCCCTTGCTCACTTTGCCACTGGATTCAAGCAAGCCTGGCTGATGACGGCTGAAATGCCAGAAACCGGTCCTAGGATGCTTGTTTCCGGTCCAGGGAAGACATGGCTTGGCAGTTCGGGCTGGACTGTTCCCATGAGGCACAGGGTCAGACTGATTTGCATATGGCCATGTCTGAACTGGGGTGGTGGAGTGAGCTAAAGAATGATGATGGATTAAACCCAGATCAGTTGACTGGGGGTGAGTGTTTGATTGGCTCAAGCGTTCCGTCCATCATCCCCCTTTTGTATGGCCATGCACAACCCCCAGGAAGCCAACACCTGTTCTGGAAAATCACCTTTGTGCCCAAACTGTTCACCCTGTCGAATGCAACACAACTCTCCCACATGACATGGGGAGCTCAAGTTGGACCAATGTCTCAGATGACTGTGGACTTTACTCTGGACATTTCTGCTACCAGGACTTCCAAATCATCTAGGAACTTTGGATTACAATCACAATGTACAGCACCCACCATCCTGTGCACTATACTCACACATGTATGTCAATAAACTCACTAATACACCATACTTGCCTCTGTTGTGATTCCAACGTTGTCTCTGAAGTGGCGATGATGATCTGGGAAATGACACTGTGCATGCTAACTGCTACAGCAAGTACAACACCGGCATGTGAGTCATGGCGACGTCACACATATGAGGGAGACACACCACCAGGGCTACACAACACATACACACCAGGGCCATCTGACTCATCGCCTACACTGATGTTGCCAGGAAATACGTTGCATTGCACAGACCCAACACCTATTCACAGTCTGTGTTAACTAGCCCACTGGTGCAGTAAGCAAATGTCAGTCAGATGTGTGACCACAGACAACGCACATCACAAAGTGAAGCACAGGTTTATTACACATTTGCAACATGTTGTAACCACCACAGATGCAAGGTAATCCCACCTGGCAGCGGGCACACAGTCAACAAGTGTAGAAGGAAGGAAGTCCATGGGTGTGGCGCACATCACCTGTATGGACACGACAGCTACCACCCTGGAAGTCGAATCACGGTGTCGGGGATCACAGTTGACCAAACTACTCTGAAAGTACCCTGTGAAGGACAGAAATGACACACAGTCAAAAGCACTGAAGAACAGGACAGAACTGCAATACTCATGCCCAATACATGTCACAAGATACCCACCCAGAACCAAGTTAGCATGTCAACACTGTTGGGGAGTACAGACTACCTATAAGGACACATCGCTACACGCATACAGTCATGTAGCCCATGGACACACTCAAACAGCACCAGAGCACCACCAACACATATCATGCAAACTCACATCATTGACATGACATCTCTGGATACTCACATTCAGCTGAAGAAGTTGGTGATGAGCTGTGTGCGGACATCACCATCATCATCATCACTGGCATCGTGGTCTAGGCCAGGATCCTCCACAGGTGGCGGACGTTGGTCATCGTCATCCAGGATGAGAGGCAACTCCTTCCGCACTGCCAGGTTGTGTAGCATGCAGCAGACGATGACAATCTTGCACACCTTTGCTGGGGCATATGGGAGGGACCCTCCTGTCTTGTCGAGGCAGCGGAAGCGGCTCTTCAGGAGACCAAATGTCCGCTCAATCACTCTCCTGGTCCGACCATGTGCCTCATTGTAGCGCATCTGGGCTGGTGTCACAGGGTTTCTGAGGGACGTCAGCAACCACAGCATGTTGGGGTATCCGGAGTCACCTACATACAGACAATTGCACATTAGCTGAGTTGGAAAAGAGGGTGGAACACTACATTGCAGAACACACACAATGGTACAAAGTCAGTACACACCAACAAGCCAGGCACGCTGGTTCCGCATCTGTGACATCATCCTCGGGATGCGACTACTCCTCATCACGTAGGCATCGTGTGCAGAACCAGGGAAACGGGCACACACGTGTGAGATGCTCATATCTGCAAGACAGACCACCAGTGCATTGACCGAGTGGTAGTGTTTGCGGTTCCTGTATGCCTGCTCTTGGGCCTGTGGTGGCACCAAAGCCACATGTGTCCCATCAATGGAGCCAATGACATGCGGCATCCTCCCCAGGGCATAGAAGTCACTCTTCACGCCAGTGAGTTGTTGGAGTCTAGGCAAATAGATGTACTGGTTCAGGTATATCAACATAGCCTCCAAAACATCGCGGAGCACACGGCTGAACATGGTCTGTGACATCCCACCAGCAGTCGCCACAGTGTGTTGAAAGGTACCGGTAGCAAAGAAGTGTAGGGCTGCCATCACCTTCACCTTGGGGGTCAGCGCTGTAGGGTACGGCTGGCCAGGTTGCAAATGTGGTGCCAAGCGCACTGCCAAATCCTCAATCAGCTGCCTGGTGAAGCGGTACCGTCGGATGCTGTCACGTTCCACCATCGTTGCCAAATCAGGGAATGGTCTAAGGACAGCTGGTGCCCTGCAGTGCATAGGTGAAGAAAGCAAGATTGTCAGTCACCCCACATATGTGGCATTGAACACACTCAATATCACATGATACATCATTATGAGGCACAAGTACATGATGTGTGCAGTTCCGTAAGGATATGTATGGCACATACATGGTCAACATCTAACATCACAGTTCAACAAGTGGCATCAATAAGTCCCAGGTTGTGCCATTGGATATCATGAGGCCGTGTCCCAGTTCCCATCTCCTGCTGCCACGTTACAAACACACCCCACAGTGACATGTGAGGACAGATGTGCCCCAGGCATCACAGCTCAACGACAGGTAGATTCCCAGGGACCCTGTATTGGCACATGGACACTGGCATGACATGGTGTATCATGTATACACCACAGCAAAACAACCATGACCCCCACAGGTAGTGGTCCCTGTTGCCTCGGCAGGACAGACATGGACGTCTGTGACACACACACGCACAACATCAAAGTCCATGCACAAACAACGTGGATGTGGAGACTGCCTCCCATTGTGCACATGAAATCAGAGACATTGTAAACACAACATGCACACAGACTGTGGAGGACCATCACTATTGTGCCAATGGGTCACCCTGGGTTAAACATACCGTCCCACATGGGACTCAGGGGTATGTGACATGACATACACATACACCACCGTGAAATGTGACCATGCCACATGCTCAGATATGAACAGTTGCACATCACAGTGGTCATGTACACGAAACACCAAGGATTCTGTCCCCATGAACACGTGCACAGCCTGGGGGTGGCTGCCCCCAAGTGACACCCACAGAACAACATGTTCACCCCCATACACGGAATAGGTAATGCAGCCTTACATGCCGTAGGATACAGTTTGGACAGGCTGTGGTGTTGTAGGTGTGCCCCTCACTCCCTGGGAAGTATATGTGGCTGGCATATGTTCACCTGTGACAGGCATGGTGACATATGCCAGTGACTTGTACAGGGACGCGTTGGACAGCAATGGACCGATCGGTGCGCACACATTGGCCATTGCATTCAATGTGAGCTGGTACGTGTTGCATTCGCAATACGCGTTGGACAGCAATGGACCGATCAGTGCGCACACATTGGCCATTGCATTCAATGTGTGCGGGTACGCGTTGTATCCTGGGTAAGCGTTGAACAGCAATGGACCGATCGGTGTGCCCGGCCGGCCCATTGCATTCAATGTGTGCGGTACGCGTTGTATCCTGGGTACGCGTTGAACGGCAATGGACCGATCGGTGTGCCCGGCCGGCCCATTGCATTCAATGTGTGCGGGTACGCGTTGTATCCTAGGTACGCGTTGAACAGCAATGGACCGATCGGTGCGCACCCATTGGCTATGGCCTGGCCTGGTAACGGACGCGTTTTCAAATTTTGAACGAGTCTGATGCTGTAAATTCAGTTGGTCACCCACAACAATGTTGCAAATTCATGGGTGTCATGAAGTTGAACTTTTGAAGGATGCTGGGGGCGTGTGTAAGTGGTGCAATTCCATGGATTGGCCAGATTCAGAAGATGCAAACAACTTGGACCTATCACTTTGGACACATGGGACAGTATCTGCCTCTGCAGCACACATATAATGCTGGCTGTTCCCCTGAGAGCTCACTTGCCTGCACTACATGCTCCAGGACGACATCTGCCACTACACTGCTGCTGTATCTGCACCCTCTGGACCCTGCAATGGCACGTACTGTGGAGAGAGCCCCAGCCTTCAGCACTGAGGAGAACCAGGCCCTGCTGGACAACCTCCTTCCACAGTACAGCAAGCTGTATGGGAAAGCAGGGGAGCAGGTGAGTGTTCTGTCCACTGCCTTTCTAAATGTGCATGTTGTCTGACTAGCAAGGCTAACAGTCTGCACGCCACTGGCTAGCAGGCTCACTGAGTAGTTGTCACCCCCCATAGTGTGTAGTTACATGCACTGGACAGGTATAGTGCAGTGACAGGCAATGATACCATGTAGTAACTGCTGGCATACTGTCCATGGCCATCGTTGCACTGCCTGTGTACATCATGTGCCCCTGTGATTGAGACATGTATATACAACTGTGTAATGCACGGATATGTTGCATGTGTAGTAATGGCATTCTCACTTTGTCATCCTCACAGGTTGATGCCCACCAGAAGCAGAAGATATGGCTGACCATCGTCCGGGCAGTGAGATCCGTGGGGGACTACAAGCGCCAGATCCGCAACTGCCAGAAGAGGTGGCAGGACCTTCGGGGCTGGACCTGGAGGATCGCACGGGTCCAGCTGAAGCTGTCGCCTCCTCGCAGGAGGGGCGGACACCGGACCCTGACCCCCACATGCTCAGGATCCTGGCGGTGGTCTTCCTGATCTGGATGGGCAGCTGAAGGCCAGAGAGCAGCAAGGAGGGGGTGAGTCCATGACTGCATTGTGAACTATGTCTGCCATGCTATGTGCCCTCCTCTGGCCTGGTTAAACTTCCACAGTACATCAGTCATGTGGTCCAGGACCCATGTCCGTCTATTGTGCACTGCCCACTCCTCATCTGATACCCTGGTGTGGCCCTTACAGTCAGGGACTTGTGTCACTTGGGTACTGTGTCCTTGCAGTTTGCTTGACTCAAGGTGGGGGACAGCATCTGTTTCCCTAACTCTGTGGTGGGCATCATGGGTGGGTCCATTGCTTACACAATGCCTGTGTTCTGACATGTAATCTGTGTGTTATTTTGATATGTGGTCCAATTGCAGAGCTGATCCACCACATGTGCCTGGGGTATCTGGCACACACCCATGCTGCGGGTGGGAACAATGTTTGGGCCCCAGGAGTGTGTATATTACGTGTGTCACACATACTTAGCCAGCTGCCTACTGTCCAGGGCTCATCCCTCATTCATGTGGGGCAGGACAGTCATGCCTACTCCAGGCCATACAATACACTCTGTACTCCCACTCCCGGGTATCAGCTGACACGTTGTGCTCAGTGATTTGTCCCCTCAGGTGTCTGCCTCTGTGTCAGTGTGCTGTGGCTTCGTTGTCAGGTCTGCTGGGGTGTTTCTCGGTTGGGGCTCAGCATGCCACCGGAGATGTGACCATAGGAGACGATACTTGTGTGACACATAGGTGTTTGATCACCTGACCGTGCAGACTGGGGTATGCGAATGTGAAGTTCAGGCAGCTGTTTCCCATTCACAGCAGATTGTGAGGTGCTCAGGTTCAGAGGGTAGTATTACAGGTCTCCCATATGTCCAATCGGTATGACCTGGACAGATAAGTGTTCAGATGATGTGGTGTGTGGGGGATGTACATGTGCACTTGTTCAGCTCCAGGACTTGCATTCCCCATGACCTACTATTGTGACACAGTGCAGAGTGTTGTTGTCTGGCTGCCCTGCCCATGTGACTGGAGACAGTGATGTATGACTTAGCAGGCATGCCTGTGCCATGGCATGTGACTTCCTATTAGTGATCCTGCAGGGGAGTGACATGTGCTACATGCACACCATTGTGGCAATGGCTATCAGGACATGGGTGCATCATGGTGTCTGTCGCTGGTATGCATCACATGCATTTCCTATTTGACTCTGGGCATCCCTTTCATCCGGACACCTGTACTGACTCAGTGGCAAGAGTTGTGATGTGTGCATGTTCACATGCTTCACCGTGTTCTCTGCACTGTCCAACTACTGTGTAGGTGGTGCATGTGTCCACACTGGGGTATTGCCATCCAACAGACACCAGACAGATGGGTGCAAGGCCAGGTGGGATGTGAGTGCCATGGTTGACCATCAGACTGACAATTGGCTTCTCCTGTTCTGTTTGGGCACTTTTAGCAATGTTCAACTAAGGATGCCAGGGCTTGCTCTGTAATGTGCTGTACTTACTGTGGTGTGTGCGTTCGGTGCAGGTGACTGATGTCTGTCTGTTTCCCTATTGATTGCAGATACATCCACGGCCACAGGAGGGGACAGCTCCACGGACCAGGAGGAGCCGCAGAGCCAGACTGGGTCAGCAGCCGAGGAGTGGTCGGAGGGACCCAGTGGCACGGAGGGCAAGGAGAGCCACACCGAGGAGTCCTCAGCACCATCCACCTCAGGTGAGGACCACAGCAGCTCGCAGGATGACTCCCTTATGGAGGCGGGTGTCAGCAGCCACCACACCCCAGCTAGTGTTGCTGTCCCCGCCACCACCACCACCACCACCGCCCTCCCATCGGCTCCCATTCCCGAGGTCCGTGGAGGCTCCCATGTTCGGGAGCGTGTCTCCTTCGGGCCAGGCACCGCACCCCTGCCCCTGTGTCCCCTGCTGCCCTGAGTGAGGAGTCTGTGTACCTCCTTCGCCAGCTCCATGTAGGGAAGACAGCGATGCTGAGTGTCCTCCATGCACACACCACTCTGTTGACTCAGCTGGTGTCGTTCATGGAGGGCATCTCATCGGGCATGTCTGCCCTACAGAGGGGCAATAGGTCCATGGACTCCTCCCTGACGGCAGCAGTGTCCCTCCTCTGACAGTCCCTCACCCCTCCTGCCTCTGCCCCATCCACACTCCCCAGCACCTTACCTGTCCCAAGCACACACACACCGGCACAGACACACACCAGCACAGACACGTGCAGCACACAGACACACACGCCACAAACAAGACTCTCACACACGCACAGTCAGGGGACTGAAACCACACTCACAGGGGATGGGGCCCAGGCACACACACACGCATCCACGAGTACTGCGCAGTCCTCAGTTGCATCTCCCTCCAAAGCCCCCTCCCTTGCCTCACCTGCAACCCCAAAGACACAGCGGCTCTTCCTCAGTGACCTCGGCCTCTTCCCCTCCGATCGAGCTGATACAGCATTCAGGGGGAAGAGGAAGCCCACCCACACGGAGCGGAGTGCCCCTCGCCCATGGACACCCTCCCCCAGGCGCAGACCGACTGACGCCCCCACCCGCAAGTCCCCCGGACCCGGAAGAGCAAGACCCCGCCGCCGCCCCTGCAGCTCAGGCACCAAGTCTCCTTCCTCCATCCCTCAGGCCCCCACTCCACAGGTGCCCCCACCACACCCTGCCCCAGGTTCCCCCACCCACAGATACACCATCCCCAAAAGGATCAGGCCTTCTCCCCCTGCCACTTGCTCTTCCGGCCCCACAACCCCCGCTGCGCTTGTCTGTGCCACTGGTGTGGTGAGGTGTCCTCCCCTCTGTCCTGCCCACCTTACCTGATCCCCATTCTCCTCCCCTGGAGGTAGGCACTGCAGTGGAGTCCACTACCACCCTGTCTGACTTGGGCACTGCAGTGGCGAACCTGTCCACTTCATCTGCACGGTCCACTGCAGTCGTGCCGGCACCCACACCATCTGAGTCATGCCCCCCAGTTGTGCCGGCACACACCATATCAGACACCTCCACTGCAGTTGTCAGTGGCTCTCCAGCAACCACCACCCCTTCCCTGCCTCCTCCTGGTGAGCCCTGATCCTGTCCCTGCGGTGCCTGGCCTGCCCCCCCGTATGCCCCTCCTAGGGGATTGTCCCTGGTTTTTATCAGTGCAGGCATGCGTAGGGTGACATCTGCCACTGTCACCTGTTTTGACTTTCATGATGGACTGGCCATTGGCCTTTGTTTATTTTTTAAATGACTTCAAGTTTTGAACACACATATGCTGAATAAAGCAACTTTCTGTTCTCTAGTGCTTTTGCTTCTGATGTACATGATGTTGATTAAGCTAACCATGCCCTTGCTGCAGTGATGGTGATATTTGTTCTCATGAAAATGAAGTGTTACTGTGCCGGAACCCATGTGGTCCAGGGGGACTGTGTCCTATCCTGTGTCCTATCCTGTGGTGTATCCATGTCATCCTTAGCAGCATCTGAGGGTGTCATATTTTCAATATTTGGCAATAGGATTTCCTACTTACATTTGCAATGTCACATCTGTGGCTTCCACCCCTGCACATCTGTTGTGCTTGCCATTGTTCAATTAGTCTAGTTCCCTGACCGTGTGGCCATCTCCACTGGACATGCAGGTTTGGGAATCAATGGGGAAGGACTCATCTGTGTTGTCAGTGCAACTTGCTATACATGTGTGTGCTGATGATTTCGTTGACACTCCCATGACCAGGCTGATGTGACGGGAGCCTTCATTTGGTGCTAATTGTTGACTGTGTGACCAAGTGTTCTGCTGACATGATGGAGCCCTACTGATGCGACATATGGCACAGCTTTCCTCACACAGGAGTGGAGTCCCCTCATGGCAGTGTGTACTCCTGTGACATCGCCTGCGCCCAAGGTGTGTGTTGTATGAGCATGTCTGTGTGTTCACTTCCATGTTGCTGTGCATGCTGGGATCCCTAGTGATGTTCCTGTTTGTGATGCTTGCTGAGTTGACCTATGTTCCCCAAAGTCTTCTCCCTGGGTTCTCTGTGATGTGGGTGCATGGCACGTTACTGGTCATCAGGGTGTCACCCATAGGTGTGTTTGCTGTCAGGGCTGAGTTTGTGGGCAGACGCTGATGGGTCACAGTCAGGATTCCCCTTGGCACTTGTTGTTTACACCTGTCATGTGATTTCCGGTTTGTGTTAGCTGTCATTGGTTGTGACACGTTGTGTGTGTGACTGCTGGCACTCCTCAGGGTCAGGGCTGCAATGTTCGTAGTTGTCTATGTGTGTTCTTTGTGGGTGACCTTGGCTTCTTCATTGGTGTGTGACTATGGCAGGGATCCCATTGGTTTGTGTGGTATTGCCGTCATGTCCATGTACAGCGTAGTGTGCAGTGTGTCAGACATTCAGGAGTCTTGTTGAGTGGCCATGTGTGATGTGTTTCTGCACCTTGGTTCCCACCACCCCCCCTGGGATTGTCATGGGTGCATGTGCAATGTCGCCAGTGCATGTGAACTTCACTGCTGCACATTGTTGGAGGTCGAGGTGTGTGGTGTTGAGTGTGTGCAGATGAGAGTTGTTGCCCGGCTAGTCCCCTGCCTCCATGTTGCCCTTGGCTTACTGGCTGTGCTGATTGATTTGTGCTTGTGTAGGTGTGATGGTAGTTTGTTGCTAAGGAGGACACATGACTGTGGTTCACAGTGTGAACGACATCTAGCTTTGTCATCAGAGTGGGATTGTAATGCAGCCCAGGGTCACCACATTGTGGGGGCCCTGGGGATAGTGCTGTGGTGTCTCTGTGTCTTGCTGTTGCTGTTCCTACATGCTTGTGTGACATGTGTGATTTGTGCTCCCTCTCATCTGACAATGCCTGATTGCCCACATAGGGGATTTGGATCCATGAGTTGCCTTTGTGTGGCACTGTATGCACATCTGTGTAATTGGTATTCAGGCCTCCTCATGTGTTGTGTGGTTGCCTGGGGACACTGGTATCCCCCCTCACCTGTTGTGTTTGATGTGCAGTGTGGGTCTGCCTGTTTGTGTTTGTGCATCTGCACCACTGCATTGGCATATCTTTAGTGTGCCATT
This sequence comes from Calotriton arnoldi, assembly GCA_963921515.1. Taxonomy (NCBI): domain Eukaryota; kingdom Metazoa; phylum Chordata; class Amphibia; order Caudata; family Salamandridae; genus Calotriton; species Calotriton arnoldi. The sequence goes on from CAWUFW010018547.1 coordinate 101,816, forward strand.
GGCTGTATGTTGTTTGGTGTGTTTCCCCTGCTGTCCCTGGGACTCCTAGGTCATCAGTCAGCACAATGATCATTGTTTGTGTGTCCCATTGCTGCCATGGTATGGTATCTGTTCACCTCACATCTACAGTCTCCACAGGGTATCTGCATTTGTGTGCCCATTGGTGCAAATATGTGGGTCTGCATTCTGATGGTCACTTCTGTCATTGTGTCATTGATGAATGTTGACAGTGTCAGCCCCCATGGGTGATGTTTGTCTGCACATGGCCAAAGGTATGTCTTATTTGCACTGCACTGTTTGCCTCCCCAATCTATGTTGCTATGGGACACAAGCACTACTTTGCCACTGATATGTTTGTTGTTCTGTGACCAGGAATCATCCATGCAGTTTGGCAGTTGCAGCTTTTTCTTTGTCAACACTTACATTTTGGTCACTGTGATGATGGGGGTTTGGACCCCATTGCCACAATGTTCAAAATGTGCTTCAGCTATGGACCCCACACTTACATTATGGTCACTGTGATGATGGGGGTTTGGACCCCATTGCCACAATGTTCAAGATGTGCTTCAGCTATGGACCCCACACTTACATTATGGTCACTGTGATGATGGGGTTTTGGACCCAATTGCCACAATGGTCATGGCCTGCTTGCATTGTGGGGGCCACACACATTTATGTGTGGCACATGTGATAGGGGGTCACATTGTAGGTTCAAAGTCATGTTCAGTGTTGTAGGCATTTGACACAGTCTACACACGCTTGTCATGATGTTGGGGGATGTCTTTATGTTGCATTCTTTATGTTGGTGTGTGCTTGTGGTGTCATGTATTAGCCATCCTGTGAGTGGGGGTGTTGTTGGTGGTAGGCATCCAGCCCCCCATGTGAAGGGGTGGTAGTAGTGACAGGCATCCAGCCCCCCATGGGTAGGGGTGGTAGTAGTGGTAGGCATCTGGCACCCCTGGGTAAGGGTGGTAGTAGTGACAGGCATCCAGCCCCCCATGGGTAGAGGTGGTAGTAGTGGTAGGCATCTGGCACCCCTGGGTAAGGGTGGTAGTAGTGGTAGGCATCTGGCATCCCTGGGTAGAGATGGTAGTAGTGGTAGGCATCTGGCACCCCCTGGGTAGAGGTGGTAGTAGTGATAGGCATCTGACACCCCCTGGGTAGAGGTGGTAGTAGTGGTAGGCATCTGGCACCCCTGGGTAAGGGTGGTAGTAGTGACAGGCATCCAACCCCCATGGGTAGAGGTGGTAGTAGTGGTAGGCATCTGGCACCCCTGGGTAAGGGTGGTAGTAGTGGTAGGCATCTGGCACCCCTGGGTAGAGATGGTAGTAGTGGTAGGCATCTGGCACCCCCTGGGTAGAGGTGGTAGTAGTGGTAGGCATCTGACATCCCCTGGGTAGAGGTGGTAGTAGTGGTAGGCATCTGGCACCCCCTGGGTAAGGGTGGTAGTAGTGACAGGCATCCAGCCCCCATGGGTAGAGGTGGTAGTAGTGGTAGGCATGTGGCACCCCTGGGTAGAGATGGTAGTAGTGGTAGGCATCTGGCACCCCTGGGTAGAGATGGTAGTAGTGGTAGGCATCTGGCACCCCCTGGGTAAGGGTGGTAGTAGTGGTAGGCATCTGGCACCCCTGGGTAAGGGTGGTAGTAGTGACAGGCATCCAGCCCCCATGGGTAGAGGTGGTAGTAGTGGTAGGCATCTGGCACCCCCTGGGTAGAGATGGTAGTAGTGGTAGGCATCTGGCACCCCTGGGTAAGGGTGGTAGTAGTGGTAGGCATCTGGCACCCCTGGGTAAGGGTGGTAGTAGTGACAGGCATCCAGCCCCCATGGGTAGAGGTGGTAGTAGTGGTAGGCATCTGGCACCCCCTGGGTAGAGATGGTAGTAGTGGTAGGCATCTGGCACCCCCTGGGTAGAGATGGTAGTAGTGGTAGGCATCTGGCACCCTCTGGGTAGAGGTGGTAGTAGTGGTAGGCATCTGGCACCCCCTGGGTAAGGGTGGTAGTAGTGACAGGCATCCGGGCCCCTATGTGTATATGTGGTATTGGTGATGGCCATTCCGCCCCTATGGTGCTGCTGTTGCTGGTGTAAGTAATTTCTGCATCCCTCTGTGTGTGTGTGATATGTCGGGTACGTGTAGTTTGTTTTTGTGGTTGGTGTCTGGCTTACCTTCTGCGCCGTACGCGTCCGTGCCTGTTCTGGTAGTAGATGTAGAATATTGGTAGGATCGGAACGATGGGATTCATGGTTGGTTCGTCTCGTTCGTCTTTCTCGTTGCTTCGCCTCGTCCTCGTCGCTGGCGTGTTCGTCTCGTAGCCGTGGATCGTGTTGTGGCGCGAATCGGAGCTTATGTGCGCCTCTCCCGGATGCTTTGACGTGCCGTGCGTAGCGGCGGGTTCGGCGCGTACGGGAAGCGCATCGTACTAGTCCGGCCGGACGGGGTGCATTTTGGCTTCCGTGCGACTCGATTCTGCGTTTCCGGATCCGGCTCGGTCGGGGAACAGGACCTGGATTGGGTGAGTACGACTGGGTCGGAATCTGTGCTGTTGTGCGCATCGTACTTGTTCGTTCGGATTAATGTGCGGATCGGTCGGGAAAAAGGCATTCGCATGGCTTTTTTCCCGACCAAATGGTGTTAGGTGCGCCTCCGACCGAGATCGGAATCGGCCCCTAAGTGTTGGTGAACATCTTCTGCAGGGAAGGCCAGCTTCTTATTTCTGTACTTGGTTCCTTTGATGTTTCACGTCGCCTGAGCTCCATAATTGCACTCCGGCCACAATTTTGATTTCTTCCTGCGCTGAGGTTTCTCCTCAGCGCTTGTCTCTGAACAAGGTATTTTCACTTTTTTTTTCTTTCAGGCTATTGGGCATATTGGGCATCCCCCCTATCTTCCTTCAAGGGCTTCCAGACTTCTCCTACGTGTTTGCCATCATTTTGTTGCCTGGCTGCTTTCTTTTATCAGGAGCAGTGAGTTAGGGAGGGCTCGGCCTATTTGCCGCTGGTTACCTATCTGTTACTTTATTTAAATTCACTAAGGGGCAGAAGTAAAACTCTATTGCACTCAAATAAAAGCTGCGCTCTTAGTCAGCCTGTTTCTGAATCCTCTTCTACTGTGCCCTCAATGGATTGTGCGCAATTTGCTGACACTATGGCTCAGCCCACCTCCTCTGTTGTCCTGTCCGTGCCATCTTTCAAGACACAGACAACATCTTGCCAGTAAACGCCTTAAACAAGACAATACTTCTCCACCTAAACCTCTCTCTCCTGTATCTTTGGACACTGTTCTAGAGGAAATACGTGCTTTACGGCCATTTGTTGAAGAAACTAACACTCGCCTACAAGTTCTGGACAATATTTGGTTGTCTATGGAATCTCGTTTGTCCTTGGTAGAACAGCACGTTAGTGACATCCAGGATACATCTGTAAAAAGTGCGACTCTGAAGAAAGATATTCTTCTGCTTAAAAAGTCAGCTGAGGATCTTGAAAATAGGAACAGATGTAATAACCTTTGTCTGTATGGTCTTCCTGAGGGTCTTCAAGTGGATGATCAGGTTGCTTTTTTCACCCCCTTTTTTCCAAAGCTTTTAAATGTTCCTGCATCCACTAATTTAAGTATCCAAAGTGCACACAGGTTTGGACCCCGTTTGTCTTCGACATCGGCTGCATCAAAACCTCGTGGACTGATCCTTCTCTTTTTGAAATTCACTGACCTTCTACAAGTATTAAATGCAGCTAGGATTAAAAAGCATCTTGTTTGGTCTGGTGCAAAATTATTCATTTCCCAAGTTGTTTCCACAGCATCGGCTAAGCGGCGCAAAGACTTCCTTGACCTAAGACCTGCACTACGTGCCCTAGGCACACGTTATGGTCTATTTCATCCATGTCTATTTAAGGTAACCTTCCAGAATAGCACTTCTACGTTTGACGATCCTGTGGATCTCAGGAAATTCATTCACTCTCACTCTACGACGATGAGGGAGATTCCTGGTCCTTCCCCTTTAACTTGACTTTTATGCAGCTGTTTGTTGTGCCTGATTTACTCATGTTTGCTTCTATTACAGGTTGTACTTTGATGCTTGTTTGATGTTATTCTTCTTCTTTTATTCCTCTGCAGATTATTTGGATCTCTTGTTGGCTTTTTCCCTATTCGTCATGCTTGGCATCCCGATGTGATACTTCCTCCCTTGTTGGCTGTGCCATATCACCTGTTTGTCGCTACTCCTTGTCTTTCTTCTTGTTTTTCCCTTAAATGGTACGTATTACAGTCGTCGGTTTGACATGTACTGTCCCTTCTTGCTGTGTCCTTTTTTCCTTCTTTCCGTTCCCTTTTCTATTTTCCTTTCTTGTCTCCCTGTTCTGTTTATTCTATTATCTACTCTCTTCCATGTCTTCTTTCTTTTTCTTCCTCTCTTTCCTTCCTTTTCATTACTGATGGTTGTGTAGTTCTCTATTTTGTATTGCCTTTTTTCATTCAGACTTATATCTTGGAATGTGAAAGTTTTATTAATCCTATTAAGAGGCAGAGAATCTATTTTGTCTCATTTAGCTTCCTATAACCCAGATTTGGTTCTTTTGTAAGAAGCACACATTACAGAGACGGAAGCTTTTAAACTTAAGCATAACTGGGTTGGTACAGTTTTAGTCTCTCCTACGTCCACCAAGAAAAATGGGGAATCATTTATGCCATAAAAAGCTGAAATGTTCTGTTTTATCTCAAGAAACTGATTCTGAAGGTAGGTGGTTGTTGGTTAAATTATTTATTGATCATATTTTTCTGTTTAATGTTTATGGCCCGAATCAACCGGACTACACATTCTGGGCTAATAGTACAAAAAAATGCATTCAATATAAAGATTATTTTTTTATTTTGGGTGGTGATTGCAATCAGATTCTTGATCCATTTCTGGATTGGACATCCAGTGTTCACTTTGTTTCCCATAAATACCACAAACAATTTTATACCACAATCTCACAAACTCACCTTGTTGATGCTTGGCGCCTGTGTAACCCAGATGCAACTAATTTTCCTTTCCCCCCCCCCCCCCATGGATCCTTTACTCAACAGGATTATATTTTTAAATCTAAGTCTTTGTCTCAAAATCTTATTTCATCTTCACTCGAACCTATTGTTATTTCTGATCATGCCCCTGTTGTCACAGATTTTGATTTGCTCCCTCCACACCCCAGGTCAAATAGATGGCGTTTTAATAACTCTCTTTTGCAGGACCCTCTTTTTTCTTCTTCATTCACATCCTTTGCTAATGAATTCTTTGTATTAAACGCGAAACCCGATACTTCTCCCCAATTATTGTGGGATATCTTTAAAGCTGCTGCCCATGGCTTTATTATTGACTATGTCTCCAAAAAAAAGAAACATTTTCTCAATCAACACAAAATTCTCTTAGCTAACATCAAACGCCTGGAACACCAATTTTATACTACTTCTTCTGACACTACTCTGCAAGAGCTTGTTCGCGCAAAACTTGAGTTTAATAAGTCTTCTACTGACAATGCTTCTTCTATGTTATTGCGTAGGAGTGATCGCTACTATGGTGGCCGTAATAAGGTGGGTTCACTTTTGGCTAATTATCTTAAGTCTTGGAAAGAGAGTGTCCTCATTAACTCCATTCAGTCATTAGATGGGACCCTCCTTTTTAAAGATCGGGAGATTTTGGACGAATTTTATGAAATTTTATCAACAGTTAAATACCCCCGAATCTCCTGCCTCTTCTTCTCTTATCGATACCTATCTTAGGGATATTCCATCTCCTTTTCAGGATACTCTTATCATTGCATCTCTTGAATCTGATTTATTGCTTATGGAACTCTCTAAAGCTTTAAATTCTCTTAAAAAGGCAAAACTCCAGGGCCGGTGGTTTTACTATGGAATTTTACTTACATTTTTCAAATGTATTACTTCCTAAGCTTTTACAACTTTTTCTTTTTTTTCATGATATGGGTAGAGCGGGGGCACGTTTCAGGAGGCCATAATATTTCTAATCCCTAAAGAAGGTCGTGATCCTGTTTATTATCGCCCCATTTCTTTGGTGAATGTGGATTAGAAAATCTTTACTAAAGTGCTAGCTTTACGACTGGATTCTATTTTATCTCATCTCATTGGTAAAGAACAATGTGGATTTGTTAAAGGCAGATTAACTTCAGTTAACTCTTGGTTATTCTTTAATGTCTTAAATAAAGCTCCTTATCTTTCTTATTCTTTGGCTGCGGTTTCCATTGATGTGGAGAAAGCATTTGACAGAGCTGACTGGTCTTTTTTACTTAAAGCTCTTACCTGGCATGGCTTTGGACATTCTTTTATCTCCCTGGTTTCTCTACTCTATACAGCCCCTCATGCTTCAGTTTTAGTTAATGGGCATACCTCCCAGTATTTTCCATTACAACGGGGGGTTCATCAGGGTTGCCCTTAATCACCTCTCTTTTTTATTCTAGCCCTTAAACCCTTTTTATCCCATATCCGTAATAATAAGCTTATCTCTGGCTTTCAGTACGGTGATCGACATTTAAAGCTGTCCGCCTATGCTGATGATATTCTGCTCTTTATTTCCAACCCAGATGTGTCTATCCCCCCTTTATTGCAGGACATTTCTGACTTCTCTTTATTAGCCGGATACAAAATTAATTCAGTTAAAACAGAAATCCTCCCTATTACCAAGTTTTGTGTAAAGCAATCCTTTGACTCCACTGGTTTCCTCTGGAACAGCTCTAGAATTAAATATTTAGGTATTTGTTTTACTAATTCTATTTCGGATACAATTACAATCAATATGAAGGAAGGATTCAATAGAGTTGAAAACCTTCTTTCTTCTTGGAATCCGTTATTTCTCTCATGGTGGGGACGTCTTGACTCTAATAAAATGATGATTATTCACATTTTGTTACATATTTTGTCTATCATTCCGCTTCATTTTCCATCCATTTACTTTAAAAACATAGATTCACTACTTTCCAAATTTCTTTGGAATAATAAAAAACCTCGACTCTACTTACAGAGTAATACATTGGACAAGGGACATTGCAAATTTAAAATGAGCGAACTATGGGACCAAACCATTTTCCAAAAAGAGGCGATAGATGGGCAAAGAAAAAGAAAATGCAACAAATCCGCAAAAGGATGGCCACAAGACCAACACAATGAGTTATTTGTGTGAGAAAAAGTGGCAATAGAAACCGGTGTGTAATATAATATGTGATATAAAAAAAACAAGGTTTGAGGAGTGGATGCAGATCTAGAGATCTTTAAAGATCTAGACCAGATCTTTGCCCAGAAATCAGTGCTCCAAACACATCCCAAATCAGCTTCCCAAGCAAGTTCCAACTTAGGGGCCGATTACGATGACGTAGGGAACAGCTCCTTCCCTTGGTCAGAGCCGTTCCTACGGCATCTTAATCAGCAGTTTGGATTCATTTCCAACCGACCCATTTGGATGGAGTTGGTCAGAAATGAATCCAAACTGGATTTCCAAATGGCTTCCGACAGGCTCAGAGAGCCCGTCTGCCATTTGGAAAGCCTCCTGTAATCCCAAGGGCAGCTGTTTCCCCCCGAGGGATTACAATGTCAGATTCCGACAGCCTTTCTGTGCCAGCCTTTCTGACACAGAAAGGCTGTTTGAAGTCGACTTTGGGGGCCCCAAGCAGGGCCCCCCCCCTGGGTGCAAGTCCTCCATATGGCGGCTGAGGGGGCATCTATGGTGCCCCCCTGTTGATCTCTGCACCCCGTGGCAGGCACCTTGAGGTGCCTGCCAAGGGATGCAGGGATGAACTGCACCTCTTCTTTTTACAATGAGAGCATGCATTCCGGTCGGAATGCATGCTCCTATTGTAAAGAATAGGACTGCGACCAAACAGTGCTCGGTCGCATCCTAATTGCTGGGTTGGGACTGCTGACAGGAGGTCGGTCGGTCCCAGTACCCAATTGATGTCCGACGGACTCAGGTCCGTCCGACATCGAAATCGGGCCCTTAGTTTTAACACGTTCAGGATTTGGGGATGACATACATTTATAAATTAAAGCTGCTTTTGGGAAAAGAGTAAGTATCTTGAGGAGGGAATCATCCGTGGGGATAGTACCAGATGCCGGAAATGAATAAAAAACATCTAGAACAGCCTCCATAAGAATTGAGGGGCTTATTTACGAGAAGTGACTTGTCCAATGTATTACTCTTTCTCTGTAGTTAATCAGATACTTTGGAATTAACTCCTTGCGAACATGGTTTATTTGACCTAATGTTAGCTTTAGCCTTTCAGCATATTACACTTAGGGGTCGATTCCGATCCCGGTCGGAGGCGCACCTAATACCATTCGGTCGGGAAAAAAGCCAGGCGAATGCCTGTTTCCCGACCGATCCGCACATACGTCCGAACGAGCAAGTACGATGCGCACAACTGCCCAAATCCTGACCCAGTCATACTCACCCAATACAGGTCCTGTACTCCGACCGAGGCGGATCCGGAAACGCTGAATCGAGTCGCACAGAAGCTAAAACGAAGCCTCGTCCGGCCGGAAAAGTACGATGCGCTTTCCGTACGCGCTGAACCCGTCGCTACGCACGGCACGTCAAAGCATCCGGGCGAGGCGCACATAAGCTCCGATTCGCGCCACAAGACGATCCACGGCTACGAGACGAACACGCCAGCGACGAGGACGAGGCGAAGCAAAGAGAAAGACGAACGAGACGAACCAACCATGAATCCCATCGTGCCGATCCTACCAATATTCTACATCTATTACCGGAACAGGCACGGACGCGTATGGCGCAGAAGGTAAGTCAGACACCAACCACAAAAACAAACTACACGTACCCAACATATCACACACACACAGAGGGATGCAGAAATACTTACACCAGCAACAGCAGCAGCATAGGGGCGGGATGGCCAACACCAATGCCACACATATACATAGGGGCCTGTATGCCCACCACCACTACCACCCCTACCCAGGGGGTGCTAGATGCCTACCACTACTACCACCCCTACCCAGGGGGTGCCAGATGCCTGTCACTACTACCACCCCTACCCATGGGGGGCTGGATGCCCACCACTACTACCACCCCTACCCAGGGGGTGCTAGATGCCTACCACTACTACCACCCCTGCCCATGGGGGGCTGGATGCCTACCACTACCACCACCCCTGCCCAGGGGGTGCCAGATGCCTGTCACTACTACCACCTCTACCCATGGGGGGCTGGATGCCTACCACTACTACCACCCCTGCCCAGGGGTGCTAGATGCCTACCACTACTACCACCCCTACCCAGGGGGTGCCAGATGCCTGTCACTACTACCACCTCTACCCATGGGGGGCTGGATGCCCACCACCACTACCACCCCTACTCAGGGGTGCCAGATGCCTGTCACTACAACCACCCCTACCCATGGGGGGCTGGATGCCTACCACTACTACCACCCCTACCCAAGGGGTGCCAGATGCCTGTCACTACTACCACCTCTACCCATGGGGGGCTGGATGCCTACCACTACTACCACCCCTGCCCAGGGGGTGCTAGATGCCTACCACTACTAAGACCCCTACCCAGGGGGTGCCAGATGCCTACCACTACTACCACCCCTGCCCTTGGGGGGCTGGATGCCTACCACTGCTACCACCCCTACCCAGGGGGTGCTAGATGCCTACCACTACTACCACCCCTGCCCATGGGGGGCTGGATGCCTACCACTACTACCACCCCTGCCCAGGGGGTGCCAGATGCCTGTCACTACTACCACCTCTACCCATGGGGGGCTGGATGCCCACCACCTCTACCACCCCTACTAAGGGGGTGCCAGATGCCTGTCACTACAACCACCCCTACCCATGGGGGGCTGGATGCCTACCACTACTACCACCCCTACCCAGGGGGTGCTAGATGCCTACCACTACTACCACCCCTGCCCAGGGGGTGCTGGATGCCTACCACTACCACCACCCCTACCCATGGGGGGCTGGATGCCTGCCACCAACACCACGCCCACTCATAGGATGGACAATGCATGACACAACCAGCACACTACAACCTAGGGAATGCAAGAAAAAGACATCCCCCAACACCATGACAAGCGTGTGTAGACTGTGTCAAATGCCTACAACACTGAACATGACCATGAACACACAATGTGACCCCCTATCACATGTGTCACACATAAATGTGTGTGGCCTCCACAATGCAAGCAGACCATGACCACTGTGGCAATGGGGTCCAACCCCCATCATCACAGTGACCAAAATGTAAGTGTGGGGTCCATAGCTGAAGCACATTTTGAACATTGTGACAATGGGGTCTAAGCACCCATCATCACAGTGACCAAAAGGTAAGTGTGGGGTCCATAGCTGAAGCACATTTTGAACATTGTGACAATGGGGTCTAAGCCCCCATCATCACAGTGACCAAAAGGTAAGTGTGGGGTCCATAGCTGAAGCACATTTTGAACATTGTGACAATGGGGTCCAACCCCCATCATCACAGTGACCAAAAGGTAAGTGTGGGGTCCATAGCTGAAGCACATTTTGAACATTGTGGCAATGGGGTCTAAGCCCCCATCATCACAGTGACCAAAATGTAAGTGTGGGGTCCATAGCTGAAGCACATTTTGAACATTGTGACAATGGGGTCTAAGCCCCCTTCATCACAGTGACCAAAAGGTAAGTGTGGGGTCCATAGCTGAAGCACATTTTGAACATTGTGACAATGGGGTCTAAGCCCCCATCATCACAGTGACCAAAAGGTAAGTGTGGGGTCCATAGCTGAAGCACATTTTGAACATTGTGACAATGGGGTCCAACCCCCATCATCACAGTGACCAAAAGGTAAGTGTGGGGGCCATAGCTGAAGCACATTTTGAACATTGTGGCAATGGGGTCTAAACCCCCATCATCACAGTGACCAAAATGTAAGTGTGGGGTCCATAGCTGAAGCACATTTTGAACATTGTGACAATGGGGTCCAACCCCCATCATCACAGTGACCAAAAGGTAAGTGTTGACATTTAAAAAACTGCAACTGCCAAAATGCATGGATGATTCCTGGTCACAGAACAACAAACACATCAGTGGCAAAGTAGTGCTTGTGTCCCATAGCAACATAGATTGTGGGAGGCAAACAGTGCAGTGCAAATAAGACATACCTTTGGCCATGTGCAGACAAACATCACCCATGGGGGCTGACACTGTCAACATTCATCAATGACACAATGACAGAAGTGACCATCATAATGCAGACCCACATATTTGCACCAATGGGCACACAAATGGAGATATCCTGTGGAGACTGTAGATGTGAGCTGAACAAATACCATACCATGGCAGCAATGGGACACACAAACAATGATCATAGTGCTGACTGATGACCTAGGAGTCCCAGGGACAGCAGGTCAAACCCACCAAACAACATACAGCCAATGGCACACTAAAGATATGCCAATGCAGTGGTGCAGATGCACAAACACAAACAGGCAGCCCCACACTGCACATCAAACACAACAGGTGAGGGGGTGCCAGTGTCCCCAGGCAACCACACAACACATGATGAGGCCTGAATACCAATTACACAGATGCGCATGCAGTGCCACACAAAAGTAACTCATGGATCCAAATCCCCTATGTGGGCAATCAGGCATTGTTAGATGAGAGGGAGCACAAATCACACATGTCACACAAGCATGTAGGAACAGCAACTGACACAGCAAGACACAGACACACCACAGCACTACCCCCAGGGTCCCCACAATGTGTTGACCCTGGGCTGCATGACAATCCCACTGTGATGACAAAGCTAGATGTCGTTCACACTGTGAACCACAGTCATGTGTCCTGAGCAACAAACTACCATCACACCTACACAAGCACAAATCAACCAGCACGGCCTGTCAGCCAAGGCCAACATGGAGGCAGGGGTCTAGCCGGGCAACAACTCTCATCTGCACACACTCAACACCACACACCTCGACCTCCAACAATGTGCAGCAGTGAAGATCACATGCACTGGTGACATTGCACATGCACCCATGACAATCCCATGGGGGGGGGGTGGTAACTAAGGTGCAGAAACACATCACACATGGCCACTCAACAAGACTCCTGAATGTCTGACACACTGCACACTACGCTGTACATGGACATGACGGCAATACCACACCAACCAATGGGATCCCAGCCACAGTCCCACACCAATGAAGAAGCCAAGGTCACCCACAAAGAACACACATAGACAAATACCAACATTGCAGCCCTGACCCTGAGGAGTGCCAGCAGTCACACACACAACGTGTCACAATCACTGAAAGCTAACACAAACTGGAAATTACAATTACAGGTGTAAACAACAAGTGCCAAGGGGAATCCTGACTGTGTCCCATCTGCGTTAGCCCACAAACTCAGCCCTGCGAGCAAACACACCTATGGGCGACACCCTGATGACCAGTAATGTGCCATGCACCCACATCACAGAGAACCCAGGGAGAAGACTTTGGGGGAACATAGGTCAACTCAGCAAGCATCACAAACAGGAACATCACTAGGGATCCCAGCATGCACAGCAAAATGGAAGTGAACACACACAGACATGCTCACACAACACACACCTTGGGCTCAGGCAATGTCACAGGATTACTCACTGCCATGAGTGGACTCCACTCCTGTGTGAAGAAAGCTGTGCCATATGTCGCCTCAGTAGGGCACCATCATGTCAGCAGAACACTTGGTCACACAGTCAACAATTAGCACGAAATGAAGGCTTCCGTCATATCAGCCTGGTCATGGGAGTGTCAACGAAATCATCAGCACAGATCCAACACACATGTATAGCAAGTTGCACTGACAACACAGATGAGTCCTTCCCCATTGATGCCCAAACTTGCATGTCCAGTGGAGATGGACACACGGTCAGGGAAGGAGACTAATTGAACAATGGCAAGCACAACAGATGTGCAGGGGTGTAAGCCACAGATGTGATTTTGCAAATGTAAGTAGCAAATCCCATTGCCAAATATTAAAAACATGACACCCTCATATGCTGCTAAGGATGACATGGATACACTACAGGATAGGACACATTACCCGTGGACCACATGGGTTCCTGCACAGTAACACTTCATTTTCATGAGACCAAAAATCACCATCACTGCAGCAAGGGCACGGTTAGCATCATCAACATCATGTACATCAGAAGCAAAACCACTAGAGAACAGAAAGTAGCTTTATTCAGCATATGTGGGTTCTAAAGTTAAAGTCCAAAAAATAGAAACAAAGGCCAATGGCCAGTCCATTCTGAAAGTCAAAACAGGGTAACAGTGGCAGATGTCACCCTACGCATGCCTGCACTGCTACACACTAGGGACAATCCCCTCGGAGGGGCATACGGGGGGGCAGGCCAGGCACCGCAGGGACAGGATCAGGGCTCACCAGAAGGAGGATGTGAAGGGGTGGTGGGTGCCGGACAGCCACTGACAACTGCAGTGGAGGTGTCTGACATGGTGTGTGCCGGCACAACTGGGGGGCATGACTCAGATGGTGTGGGTGCCGGCACGACTGCAGTGGGCCGTGCAGATGGAGTGGACAGGTTCCCCACTGCAGTGCCCAAGTCAGACGGGGTGGTAGTGGACTCCACTGCAGTGTTTACCTCCAGGGGAGGAGAATGGGCTTCAGGTAAGGTGGGCAGGACAGAGGGGGAGGACACCGTCTCCACACCAGTGGCACAGACATGCGCAGCGGGGGGTGGTGCCGGAAGAGCTAGTGGCAGGGGAGAAGGCCGGATCTTTTTGGGGATGGTGTATTTGTGGGTGGGGGACCCTGGGGCAGGGTGTGGTGGGGGCACCTGTGGAGTGGGGGCTGAGGGATGGAGGAAGGAGACTTGGTGCTTGAGCTGCAGGGCAGCGGCGGGGTCTTGCTCTTCCGGGTCCTGGGGGACTTGCGGGTGGGGGCGTCAGTCGGTCTGCGCCTGGGGAGGGGGTCCGGGGCGAGGGGCACTCCCCTCCATGTGGGTGGGCTTCCTCTTCCCCCTGAATGCTGGATCAGCTGGATCGGAGGGGAAGAGGCCGAGGTCACTGAGGAAGACCCGCTGTGTCTTTGGGGTTGCAGGTGAGGCAAGTGAAGGGGCCTTGGAGGGAGAGGTAAGTGAGGACTGCGCAGTGCTTGTGGATGCATGTGTGTGTGCCTTGGCCCCATCCCCTGTGAGTGTGGTTTCAGTCCCCTGACTGTGCGTGCGTGTGTGTGTGGATTTTGGTGTGTGTGTCTGTGTGCTGCCTGTGTCTGTGCTGGTGTGTGCCGGTGTGTGTGTGCTTGGGACAGGTAAGGTGCTGGGGAGTGTGGATGGGGCAGAGGTAGGAGGGGTGAGGGACTGTTGGAGGAGGGACACTGCTGCCGTCAGGGAGGAGTCCATGGACCTATTGCCCCTCTGTAGGGCAGACATGCCCGATGAGATGCCCTCCATGAACGACACCAGCTGAGTCAACAGAGTGGTGTGTGCATGGAGGACACTCAGCATTGCTGTCTGCCCTACATGGAGCTGGCGAAGGAGGTACACAGACGCCTCACTCAGGGCAGCAGGGGACACAGGGGCAGGGGGTGCGGTGCCTGGCACGAAGGAGACACGCTCCCGAACATGGGAGCCTCCACGGACCTGGGGAATGGGAGCCGATGGGAGGGCGGTGGTGGTGGTGGTGGTGGCGGGGACAGCAACACTAGCTGTGGTGTGGTGGCTGCTGACACCCGCCTCCACAAGGGAGTCATCCTCCGAGCTGCTGTGGTCCTCAGCTGAGGTGGATGGTGCTGAGGACTCCTCGGTGTGGCTCCCCTCGCCCTCCGTGCCACTGGGTCCCTCCGACCACTCCTCGGCTGCTGACCCAGTCTGGCTCTGCGGCTCCTCCTGGTCCGTGGAGCTGTCCCCTCCTGTGGCCGTGGATGTATCTGCAAACAATAGGGAAACAGACAGACATCAGACACCTGCACCGAACGCACACACCACAGTAAGTACAGCACATTACAGAGCAAGCCCTGGCATCCTTAGTTGAACATTGCTAAAAGTGCCCAAACAGAGTAGGGGAAGCCAATTGTCAGTCTGATGGTCAACCATGGCACTCACATCTCTCCTGGCCTTGCACCCATCTGTCTGGTGTCTGTCGGATGGCAATAGCCCAGTGCACCACCTACACAGTAGTTGGACAGTGCAGAGAAGACGGTGAAGCATGTGAACATGCACACATCACAACTCTTGCCACTGAGTCAGTACAGGTGTCCAGATAAAGGGATGCCCAGAGTCAATTTTGAAATGCATGTGATGCATACCAGCGACAGACACCATGATGCACCCATGTCCTGCTAGTCATTGCCACAATGGTGTGCATGTAGCACATGTCACTCCCCTGCAGGATCACTCATAGGAAGTTTCATGCCATGGTACAGGCATGCCTGCTAAGTCATACATCACTGTCTCCAGTCACATGGGCAGGGCAGCCAGACAACAACAGTCTGCACTGTCACTATAGTAGGTCATGGGGAATGCAAGTCCTGGAGCTGAACAAGTGCACATGTACATCCCCCACACACCACATCATCTGAACCCTTATCTGTCCACGTCATACCAATTGGACATATGGGAGACCTGTAACAGAACCCTCTGAACCTGAGCACCTCACAATCTGCTGTGAATGGGAAACAGCTGCCTGAACATCACATTCGCATAACCCAGTCTGCACGGTCAGGTGATCAAACACCTATGTGTCACACAAGTATCGTCTCCTATGTCACATCTCCGGTGGCATGCTGAGCCCCAAACGAGAAACAGCCCTGACAACGAAGTCACAGCACACTGACACAGAGGCAGACACCTGATGGGACATATCACTGAGCACAACGTGTCAGCTGATACATGTGAGTGGGAGTACAGAGTGTATTGTATGGCCTGGAGTAGGCATGACTGTCCTGCCCCACGTGAATGAGGGATGAGCCCTGGACAGTAGGCAGGTGGCTAAGTATGTGTGACACACGTAATATACACACTCCTGGGGCCCAAACATTGTACCCACCCGCAGCATGGGTGTGTGCCAGATACCCCAGGCACATGTGGTGGATCAGCTCAGCAATTGGACCACATATCAAAGTAACACGCAGATGACATGGCAGAACACAGGCATTGTGTAAGCAATGGACCCACTCCATGATGCCCACCACAGAGTTAGGGGAACAAATGCTGTCCCCCACCTTGAGCTGAGCAAAATGCAAGGACACAGTACCCAAGTGACACAATTCCCTGACTGTAAGGGCCACACCAGGGTATCAGATGAGGAGTGGGCAGTGCACAATTGAGGGACATGGGTCCTGGACCACATGACTGATGTACTGTGGAAGTTTAACCAGGCCAGAGGAGGGCACATAGCATGGCAGACAAAGTTCACAATGCAGTCATGGACTCACCCCCTCCTTGCTGCTCTCTGGCCTTCAGCTGCCCATCCAGATCAGGGAAGACCACCGCCAGGATCCTGAGCATGTGGGGGGTCCGGTGTCCGCCCCTCCTGCGAGGAGGCGACAGCTTCAGCTGGACCCGTGCGATCCTCCGGGTCCAGCCCCGAAGGTCCTGCCACCTCTTCTGGCAGTTGCGGATCTGGCGCTTGTAGTCCCCCACGGATCTCACTGCCCGAACGATGGTCAGCCATATCTGCTGCTTCAAAGTGAAAAATGCTATTACTACACATTCAACATAATCGTGCATTACACAGTTGGATATACATGTCTCAATCACAGGGGCACATGATGTACACAGGCAGTGCAACGATGGCTATGGACCGTTTGCCAGCAGTTACTACATGGTATCATTGCCTGGGTAGTAAAACCTTGTTTAAATGCACTGTCACTGCACTATACCTGTTCAGTGCATGTTACTACACACTATGGGGGGTGACAACTACTCAGTGAGCCAGCTAGCCAGTGGCGTGCAGACTGTAAGTCTTGCTAGTCAGACAACATGCACATTTAGTAAGGCAGTGGACAGCACACTCACCTGCTCCCCTGCTTTCCCATACAGCTTGCTGTACTGTGGAAGGAGGCCGTCCAGCAGGGCCTGGTTCTCCTCAGTGCTGAAGGCTGGGGCTCTCTCCACAGTACGTGCCATTGCAGGATCCAGAGGGTGCAGGTACAGCAGCAGTGGTGGTGGCAGATGTCGTCCTGGGGCATGTAGTGCAGGCAAGTGAGCTCTCAGGGGAACAGCCAGCATTATATGTGTGCTGCAGAGGCAGATACTGACCCATGTGTCCAAAGTGATAGGTCCAAGTCGTTTGCATCTTCTGAATCTGACCAATCCATGGAATAGCAGCACTAATACACGCCCACAGCATCCTTCAAAAGTTCAACTTCATGACACCCATGAATTTGCAACATTGTTGTGGGTGACCAACTGAATTCACAGCATCAGACTCGTTAAAGATTTGAAAACGCGTCCGTTGCCAGGCCAGGCCATAGCCAATGTGTGCACACCGTTCGGTCCATTGCTGTACAACGCGTATTGCGCATACAACGCGTTCCCGCTCACATTGTATGCAATGGGCCGGCCGGGAACACCGATCGGACCATTGCTGTTCAACGCGTACCCGCGATACAATACGTACCCGCTCACATTGAATGCAATGGGCCGGCCGGGAACACCGATCGGTCCATTGCTATTCAACGCGTACCCGCTCACATTGAATGCAATGGGCCGGCCGGGAACACCGACCGGTCCATTGCTGTTCAACGCGTACCCGCTCACATTGAATGCAATGGGCCGGCCGGGAACACCGATTGGACCATTGCTGTTCAACGCGTACCCGCGATACAACGCGTACCCGCTCACATTCAATGCAATGGGCCGGCCGGGAACACCAATCGGTCCATTGCTGTTCAACGCGTACCCGCTCACATTGAATGCAATGGGCCGGCCGGGAACACCGATCGGTCCATTGCTGTACAACGCGTCCCTGGACAAGTCACTGGCATATGTCACCATGCCTGTCACAGGTGAACATATGCCAGCCACATATACTTCCCAGGGAGTGAGGGGCACACCTACAACACCACAGCCTGTCCACACTGTATCCTAAGGCATGTAAGGCTGCATTACCTATTCCGTGTATGGGGGTGAACATGTTGTTCTGTGGGTGTCACTTTGGGGCAGCCACTCCCAGGCTGTGCACGTGTTCATGGGGACAGGATCCTTGGTGTGTCGTGCACATGACCACTGTGATGTGCAAGTGTTCATTCCTGAGCATGTGGCATGGTCACATTTCACGGTGGTGTATGTGTATGTCATGTCACATACCCCCTGAGTCCCATGTGGGACGGTATGTACGTCCCAGGGTGACCCATTGGCACAATAGTGATGGTCCTCCACAGTCTGTGTGCATGTTGTGTTTACAATGTCTCTGATTCCATGTGCACAATGTGTGACAGTCTCTACATCCACGTTGTTTGTGCATGAACTTTGATGTTGTGCGTGTGTGTGCCACAGACATCCATGTCTGTCCTGCCGAGGCAACAGGGACCACTACCTGTGGGGGTCATGGTTGTTTTGCTGTGGTGTATTCATGATGCACCATGTCATGCCAGTGTCCATGTGGCAATACAGGGTCCCTGGGAATCTACCTGTCGATGAGCTGTGAGGCCTTGGGCACATCTGTCCTCACATGTCACTGTGGTGTGTGTTTGGAATGTGGCAGCAGTACATGGGTACTATGACACAGCCTAATGATATCCCATAGCACAACCTGGGACTTGTTGAGGGAACATGTTGAACTGTGATGTTAGATGTTAGCCATGTAGGTGCCATACATGTCCTTACGGAACGGCACACGCATCATGTACTTGTGTCTCGTAATGGTGTATCATGTGATATTGAGTCTGGTCTATGCCACATATGTGGGGTGACTGACAATCTTTCTTTCTTCACCTATGCACTGCAGGGCACCAGCTGTCCATCGGCCATTCCCTGACCTTGCAACAGTGGTTGAACGTGACTGCATCCGACGGTACCGCTTCACCAGGCCACTGATTGAGGAATTGGCGGTGCGGTTGGCCCCACATTTGCAACCTGGCCGGACATACCCCACAGCGCTGACCCCCAAGGTGAAGGTGATGGCAGCCCTACACTTCTTTGCCACCGGTACCTTTCAACACACTGTGGCGTCTGCTGGTGGGATGTCACAGACCATGTTCAGCCGTGTGCTCCGCGATGTTTTGGAGACTATGTTGAGATACCTGAACCAGTACATCTATTTCCCTAGACTTCAACAACTCACTGACGTGAAGAGTGACTTCTATGCCCTGGGGAGGATGCTGCATGTCATTGGCTCCATTGATGGGACACATGTGGCTTTGGTACCACCACAGGCCCAAGAGCAGGCATACAGGAACCGCAAGCACTACCATTCGGTCAATGCACTGGTGGTATGTCTTGCAGATATGAGCATCTCACACGTGTGTGCCCGTTTCCCTGGTTCTGCACACGATGCGTACGTGATGAGGAGTAGTCGCATCCCGAGGATGATGTCACAGATGCGGAACCAGCGTGCCTGGCTTGTTGGTGTGTACTGACTATGTACCATTGTGTGCATTCTGCAATGTTGTGTTCCACCCTCTTTTCCAACTCAGCTAATGTGCAATTGTCTGTATGTAGGTGACTCCGGATACCCCAACATGCCGTGGTTGCTGACGCCCCTCAGGAACCCTGTGACACCAGCCCAGATGCGTTACAATGAGGCACATGGTCGGACCAGGAGAGTCATTGAGCGGACATTTGGTCTCCTGAAGAGCCGCTTCCGCTGCCTGGACAAGACAGGAGGGGCCCTCCCATATGCCCCAGCAAAGGTGTGCAAGATTGTCATCGTCTGCTGCATGCTACACAACCTGGCTGTGCGGAAGGAGTTGCCTCTCATCCTGGGTGTCGATGATCAACATCCGCCACCTGTGGAGGATCCTGGCCTGGACCACGATGCCAGTGATGATGATGATGATGATGATGATGATGATGGTGATGTCCGCACACAGCTCATCACCAACTTCTTCAGCTGAATGTGAGTATCCGGAGATGTAATGTCAATGATGTGAGTATGCATGATATGTGTTGGTGGTGCTCTGGTGCTGTTTGAGTGTGGCCATGTGCGACATGACTGTATGCGTGTAGCGATGTGTCCTTACAGGTAGTCTGTACTCCCCAACAGTGTTGACATGCTAACGTGGTTCTGGGTGGGTATCTTGTGACATGTATTGGGCATGAGTATTGCAGTTCTGTCCTGTTCTTCAGTGCTTTTGACTGTGTGTCATTTCTGTCCTTCACAGGGTACTTTCAGAGTTGTTTGGTCAACTGTGATCCCCCAACACCGTGATTGAACTTCCAGGGTGGTAGCTGTCGTATCCCTACAGGTGATGTGCGCCACACCCATGGACTTCCTTCCTTCTACACTTGTTGACTGTGTGCCCACTGCCAGGTGGGATTACCTTGCATCTGTAGTGGTTACAACATGTTGCAAATGTGTAATAAACCTGTGCTTCACTTTGTGATGTGCGTTGTCTGTGGTCACACATCTGACTGACATTTGCTTACTGCACCAGTGGGCTAGTTGACAAAGACTGTGAATAGGTGTTGTGTCTGTGCATTGCACCGTATTTCCTGGCAACATCAGTGTAGGCGATGAGTCAGGTGGCCTTGGTGTGTATATGTTGTGTAGCCCTGGTGGTGTGTCTCCCTCATATGCGTCACGTTGCCATGACTCACATGCCTGTGTTGTACTTGCTGTGGCAGTTAGCATGCACAGTGTAATTTGGCAGGTCATCATCTCCATGACAGAAACCACATTTGAATCACAACAGAGGCAGGTATGGTGTATTACTGTGTTTATTGTCATACATGTGTGAGTATGGTGCACAGGATGGTGGGTGCTGTACATTGTGATTGTAATCCAAAGTTCCTAGATGATTTGGAAGTCCTGGTAGCAGAAATGTCCTGAGTAAAGTCCACAGTCATCTGATACATTGGTCCAACTTGTACTCCCCATGTCATGTGGGGGAGTTGTGTTGCATTCAACAGGGTGTACAATTTGCGCACAAAGGTGATTATCCAGCACAGGTTTTGGCTTCCTGGTGGTTGCGCATGGCCGTCGGCCTCTCAGTTGCCCTTCCTCGGACGACCCCTCTTCTTTGGGGGGACCCTCAAGCGCAGGCTGCTGCGATGCAGGGGACTCTCCGCCAGAGTCATCCTCCCTCCCTGTGGCAGTTGCAGTTGTTTCAGCACCAGATGTTGTGGGCACACAGAGAGGTGTTGACATGTTGCTGCTCATCTGGCGGAGGCATTGTAATATGTCCCTATGCACCGCCGTCATCTCTTGCAGTGTGTCCCACTTGGACTCCATGCGGGACATGTGTAAGTCCAAGCGTGCATGATGGGCAGCCTGCTGCTGTCGTATGTCCCTGAGGATCCCCACTACCTGGCTGAACTCTCCGGTGCTGGTCTGGTACGCATCGGCTATGCGTACCAGTTGTGGGTCTTCATGCTGTCCAGACCCCTCTGCGAGCAGCGACCTATGGCTACCACCCCTCCCACCACCCCTGGCGACACGTGCAGTACCTGAGGTGGCACGCACAGGTGATCCTGGGCCCCCTTGGGGGTTGTTGGTGGTGTTGGTGTCCATAGCCCCACGTTGGGCAGGGGTCCGTGTGCTGGTGGTGGTGGTGGTCCTTGGTCTGTCCGTGTCGGCAGGGGTGGTTTGTGTGTTGTCAGTCGTTGGAGGGGTGGGTGCAGGGGGTGCAGCTGGTGGTCCTGCTGGTGCTGCATGTTGACTCACTCCGGAGGTGCCAGGTAGGTCTTTGTCATCCGAGGAGGGCAGAGGCTGTTCCACACCAGTGAGCTCCGTGTCCTCTTGAGCCTGGGACGGGGACTCCTCAGCGTCTGCTGCTGTGTCCCCATCATCACCTGTTTTTGGGAGACACACACAATGTATGTTATGTTTCTGCAGGCATCAATGGTTGACACACCTGACAGTTGTGACTGTACCTCTGGATGCGGGCCTGTACATTGCATTGTCCTGAGTTGTCACAGTCAGAGGTTGATATTGGTGTAGCACATTGTCCTGCATACTTTGTGCATTTCAATTTGAATGTTGGGGTGTGTACATGGTCTGCATGGGTTGTATTTGGTTGACATCCGGCCCTCCTTCTCCCCCAGCCCAGTTATCCCACCATGAAGCATGCCACCCTTGCAGTGGGTTCAGGTTGACTCTCAGGATGTCAGTGAGTGGTGTCCTGCTGTTGGTGGTGCCCAGTTCCCAGCAGGGCCTTGTGCTCCCCACAGCAGTACCCAGTGTCAGCCATCTTGTCAGTTCTTTTCCACTCCCTGTGATGTGCGCATGGTTCAGGGTGGTGTTGATGGGACAGTTGTGGTGGTGACCAATATCTGTGACTGCCACTCCCATCATGCTATTGCCTCCACCCCCCTTCCCAGCGTGCCCATACTTCCTTCCTTTTGACTCTGCTTCCCTGTGGGATTGTGTGCCTGTGC
Organism: Calotriton arnoldi; assembly: GCA_963921515.1. Taxonomy (NCBI): domain Eukaryota; kingdom Metazoa; phylum Chordata; class Amphibia; order Caudata; family Salamandridae; genus Calotriton; species Calotriton arnoldi. The sequence continues at coordinate 124,346 of CAWUFW010018547.1, forward strand.
TGACAAGATGGCTAACAGTGTTATCCTGGGGTTCATTTTGCTACAAGTCCCATGTGTGTCCCTGTGCTTCACACAGCATGACCCAGGGTTGTGGTTCTTTGTGGGATATTTGATTGGAGTGTGAGGCAATGCATTCTCCCAGGTGAGTTGTTGGAGTTTGTGTTAGGGGGGGTGTGTGGGTGGAGCTGCTGGTGACTATGGTCAGTGCTGTGAGTCCTCCTTCCCACCCAGCCAGATATCCCACCATGGAACGTGCTTCCATTGCAGGGAGTGCAAGTTGTCTTTCAGGATGTCAGTCAGTGGTGTCCTGCTGTTGGTTGTTGCACAGTTCCCAGCAGGGCCTTGTGCTCCCCACAGCAGTAGCCATTGGCAGCCATCTTGTCTGTTCTTTTCCACTCCCTGTGATGTGCACATGGTTCAGGGTGGTGTTGATGGGACAGTTGTGAGGGTGAGCAATATCTGTGACTACCACTCCCATCATGCTATTGCCTCCGCCCCCCTTCCCATCATGCCCATACTTCCTTCCTTTTGAGTGTTCTTCACTGTGTGTGAGTGTGACAGCAATGGCAAGATGGCTGACAGTGGTGTCCTGCTGTGGGTTGGTGCCCAGTTCCCAGCAGGGCCTTGTGCTCCCCACAACAGAGCACCATTGTCAGACATCTTTGAAGTGGCTTTTCACTCCCTGTGAGGTGTGCATGGTTAGGTGTGAGCTTGCTGGGCCATGTGGGTGGGGGATGTTGAGCTGTGACTACCACTCCCATCATGCTATTGCCTACACCCCCCTTCCCAGCATGCCCATGCTTCCTTCCTTTTGACTCTGCTTCCCTGTGGGGTTGTGTGCCTGTGCTGACAAGATGGCTGACAGTGTTATCCTGGGGTTAGTTTTGCTACAAGTCCCATGTGTGTCCCTGTGCTTCACACAGCATGACCCAGGGTTGTGGTTCTTTGTGGGATATTTGATTTGTGTGTTTGAGGCAATGCATTCTCCCAGGTGAGTTGTGTGTAGTCTGTGTTAAGGGGGTGTGTGTGAAAAGCTGCTTGTTAATATGGTCTGAGGTGTCAGTCCTCCTTCCCACCCAGCCAGATATCCCACCATGGAACGTGCTTCTATTGCAGGGAGTGCAAGTTGTCTTTCAGGATGTCAGTCAGTGGTGTCCTGCTGTTGGTTGGTGCACAGTTCCCAGCAGGGCCTTGTGCTCCCCACAGCAGTAGCCATTGTCAGCCATCTTGTCAGTTGTTTTCCACTCCCTGTGATGTGGGCATGGTTCATGGTGGTGTTGATGTGCGCATTGTGAGGGTGGGCAATATCTGTGACTACGACTCCCATGATGCTATTGGCTACACTGACTTGCCCAGCATACACAGAATTCCTTCCTTTCAGTGAGCTTCCCTGTGAGGTGGTGTTCTAGTGGTGGCTACATATCTGACTGTGTTTGTTGGTTAGATTTGTGCCACTGCCTAGCTCTATTTGTTGTTGGGTTGTACATGTGATGACACAGTTACATATCACTATGAGATGGCATGTATTGTGTTTATCTGACTGACATACACATTTTGGGATGATTCTGTTTTGGTTGCTGTGGATTTGCTAAGGGTGCATGGTTTGACTCTCCCCTTGACAGTGATGTGTGTGTATTGTCACACAATATTGTGTACATTTGTTGTGTACTCACCAGGCTCTGGGATGTTTTCTAGTCCATATACGCTCACTGGTGGTAGGACGGCCCGCACCTTCTCCTCCCAGGGCCTGAGGTATACTGGTTTGGCAGGAGGGCCACTGCCGGTGTGTTGGCTCAAGAGGTAGTCCTTCTTCATCAGCTCCCTGACCCTCCTGCGCACGTCATACCACCTGTTCTGGATGTCTCCCTTTGTGCGCAAACATGGTGATTGTGCGTTGACCCTGTCAACAATCCTCTCCCACATCTTGGTTTTCTGCGACATGGGTGTCTGTTGGACCAATGTACCAAACAGCTGTGGCTCTACCCTGAGGATCTCATCTACCAGGACTTCCAATTCACTATCTAGGAACTTATGATTCTTCTTTGGGGGCATGGTGATGGGTGGTGATGGTGAGTGATGTGTGTGGGGGTGTGCAAGTGAGGGTGTGTGAGTGTGTGTTTTGCTGGGTGCATGTGAGGGTGCTATTTGTTGAGGTGCTGCTGGTGTGTGGCTTGTGTGATGGATGAGCTGTGAGTGTGTGTGTGGTTGCTGTCTGTTGGTGTTGAGTGCTGGCAGGTAATTTGAATTTGCAAAGGATCATGGTAGAGATTTGTGTCCTTTATATGGGTGGAGTTGTGGGTGTGTCTTTGTTCCCTGTTTCCCCCCCCCAGTATTTATTTGCTTTGTAATTGCTTGTTTGGCCTTTTTTTGTGTGTTTTTTCCTTAGTTCTTTTTGTGCATGTAGGAGACGTTCTTCTGACCGAGTCGGACCCTGCAGTTGTCTCGTGCGAGCCTCTCAGATTCGTTCATGCTGTGTTTGTGCTGTTTTCTGTGCTGCGTACGCGTCGGTCGCAGTGTTTTGGGTTGCTTCGGCTCGCAGTTTTGTATGCGTGTCGGTCGTACGGCTTGGGCCCCGTGCGACTCGGTCGTGTTTTCCACGCGTTGCATCGTACTTGGCGGGTAGGAGTTCGCGGGTACGTTTCGTTCGGGATTCTTCCTGGTCCGTGTCGGTCGGTTCGATTCGCGTGGTTTTCCGGCCGGATGGCTGTTTTCCTCGCGGTTCGGTCGTTCGGCTTGTGTTCCGTACGCGTTGGTCGGGTTTTGCACGCTTCTCATCGTACTTTGCGGGTCGGGCTGCACCGGTACGTGTCGGTCGGAATTAATTCCGGCTCCGAGTCGGTCGGTATGTTTTCCGGCCCGAATCGGAATCGGCCCTTAATTTGGAAATGTGCCTCTAAAATTTCAATTACAGCTTGGTGGAATAATGTTTGTCATTATCATAGATTATACATTGCATTTGCTTCTTCATGTAAACAGCATGTAAATAGAGATTTATTTTAGCTACCGTTAACTTCTTATTTGAATAAGGTTGCAAAACTGCAGGAACGTCTCAATTGCTCTGAAAATGTTAAACCCCCATAAACTGTCATTTCTCTGCTCTCTTTTTCATTAGTTCTTGCCATTAAATTTATCTTCTAGGTATTTCAACAATTTAAGCTACTATATAGTATTGTGTAATGTTATTCGACCCTCAGTTGTATGATGTACAATTTATTTAATTTTCTCTTCTTATCCTCCCGTTCCCATAATTTTTGTTAAAAAATTGTAAACAGCTTTCTCTTCTACTGCGTTGTTAATATTCTCATCAATTTGTATTTCATATGTAATAATTGTCTTTTACGCTTTGCATTTGTTGTTGCTAATGAAGCTTATTAAACATTAAAAAAAAGAATGAAGTTTCAGATTTCACATTGTAGTATCCGACTGGATTGTAAACCTGTAATAAGGATGCATGGGTGTTAGTTTCCAGGGCCAAAATGGGCAAGGGAAATAGTGAAATGTGTTCTGTATATTAGGATCATTGAGTATAGAAAACAGGATATATATGGGATGGGATAATGCTGCACAATATAAGGATATTGCAAGTCACAGAGGAGTTCCATTACCAGGCTGAAGGCAGAGTTCCTTTATAAAGTTATCAAACTCTGAGGTGACTTGCAATATCGTTATGATGTATAAGGGGTACTTTATTAATTATAATACATGGTTAGACCATCACCTTTCCCACAAATCTTTAATCCTTGGTGCATAGCTCCTTCATATAAAAGAAAGACCAAGTTTGCAAACATGAAGAATAAAAGTAGAATCTCTAGCACTAAAATAAATGCGACAAAAATCTGTTAGATATTTGTTGCAAAAAGATAATAGAATGAATTTATTATAACTCAGTTTTTTTTTTTTTTTAAAGGCCCAGAAGTTCAGAATGCATAGAATCATGCAGCAGGTTTCTAACTTTTCTATAATTACCTTTGAGAGTGCAAAATATAAACATGTTACCATAAATATCTCATTGCTGCATATCACTAGAAAAACAGAGCAGAAGAAAAGTAATGTTTCATTTTGTTCCTTAAATAGCTGCTTTAATTATGCTCAATTATCTGACCTGCCTTTCCCATTGACTGCTGGCTCTGGCAGAAGGCACTGTGACATTAGAACTCAACTGTAATAATTTATAACAGTTAATTTCTCACTTAATTTCTATATAATAGGTGACTGGGAGCGTCACAAGTCGCTTACTATAAATAAATTAGAGAATGGGCTTTTATACAGGTATTGCAGAACACCATGTATTATACTGATATTACATTGTAATTGAAAATGTAGTCATGCAAACCAGGCTAGTAAAAAGGTTCTGTTGAAGAGTTGGCATAGGATAAAAGCAACCCTGCAACATGTTATTCTATATTATCCCTATGCTTCATAGTGAACAAACATTGTAAGCGAGCCAGACTATCGGCATGGGCATAGTAGTATTTGTTGGTAAGGCCAGAGTAAACATATGTCAAGTCTAGGCAAGCGCTTGCTGGTTCCACCAGCAGTGCGCCCCAGAAGATGCCATATTACAACTGTGAACTGCACATAAAAGTGCCAAGTGGCATGGACATTTGGGGCATGAATTCCAACAATACTTTATGATATGAATCAAAGTGTCAGTGCAGGACCTTGTGCATTGTTTATCTTGGCATGACCCAGTGGCAGCTCCTCTGCTATGGTGGAGGAGCGTTGCTCCCCCCCCCCCCCCGCCACCCTCAGAAGTTGAAAAATTTAACGATAATAAAATAAGTTTATTATCGTTTTATTTTTCAACTTCTCCCTGCTGCGTCCTGGGGGCAGGGCCATCGCGGGCAGTCAGGAGAGGGAGTGGTGGGCACATTTGGGTTTGGCCTGCCGTCTCAGGCGGACAAACCCAAATGTGCACTGAGCTGTCTACAACGCAGCTTCATTGCTGAGTTGGAGAGAGAGCAGGCAGAGGCTCCCAGTCTCCCTGGGAGCGCAAAGTCCCAGCCCTCAGTCCAATCCTTTCGCTGCTTTCTAACATGAAAGAAGTGTCAGGATTGGCTGATGGGGAGGCTGGGAGCCTCTGCTGTAGCAAGGAGAGGACACGGAGAAAAGCGTCAGGCAGCAGGCGGTAAGTAAGTTATTTTTTATTTTTATTTTTAAATGGTTAATAGCCTTTTCCTCTCCCTCCCTCCGAGCCCTCCCCCCCTCGTCCATCGTCCCCCCCAGCCCCTGCCCCGCCACTACTTACGTCCACTCAGCAGCCGCTCCTGGCATGACCTATTTGAAGCTGAAGGGAGCAGCAGGGGTGTCCTGTTCCGCAAGGATGAGGAGATGAGGTTGCTGAAGAAGACAGGAGAGAGCTCTTACAGACCGAGCTTGATGCATGGCCAGGTGTCTGTTTTCCACAATAATATCTAAAAGTTGTAAATAGCTTGATTATCATCACTAAAGGTCCCTGGATAAAAGCAGACTAAGGGCCAGATGTAGGTAAATGCATGTTTGCGATTCCTTAATAGCGATTTTTAGGGAATCGCTATTAAGGAATCGCAAAATGCCATGTAGGTAGGAATCGCAATATTTTTAGCGATTCCTTAATATTCCTTAATTGTGAATCGCAAATTGCGATTCGCAATTAAGGAATACCTTCCCATTCATTCCTATGGGCCAAGAGGCCCATAGGAATGAATAGGAATTGCTCCCGCAATTTGCGAGTCACCAAGAGGCACTCGCAAATTGCGGGCGCAATTTCAAGGGTGCCAGGGTTCCAAAAGGACACCCTGTTGCACCCCTGAAATGTGCATGTGTGCACATGTGGCGCACATACATGCCCTAAGGGCATGAATGTGTGCCACATGGCACTTAAAAAAAAGCAAAAAAGTGCTTTTTTAAAGGAAGTCGCTAATTACCACCAACTTGAAGTTGGTGGTAATTAGCGATTCCTTAAGACTAAAGTGCACTTTCTTTTGTGCTACTTACATTGCATTTAAGGAATCGCAATTTGCGATTCCTTAAATGCAAGAGCAAAATAAGGAATCGCAATTTTGCGATTCCTTATTTTGTTAGTAGGTTTCAACTTACCTACATTGCTCGCTGCCAAATAGCGATCGCAAACGCTGAAATTCTGCGAATTTCAGCGTTAGCGCTCGCTATTTGGCCACCTAGATCTGGCCCTAAATCTTTTTAAAAGCAACAATCTCACTACTTACTGTTTTATTGTACGGCTGATAAGATTGTTTATTGAAGCATGCATTGTGCTTTTTTAATTTAGTCTCGTGTTTTGCCTCATTCACTGATTAGCAATGAAATATTGATAAACCTGACGGTGTGCATTATATATGAAAACATACATTGTTTTTCATATGCTTACATGCATACATAATAAGCATAACGAGATTAGTATCTCAGCTATGACTGCAAGGATGGTTATTATAAGGCTGTGGCAGCTCTTCCATGTTGGAGTGACTTTAGTGCCCCTGTTGATAGCTCCCTCATTTAGTACGTGATCCCTGCTCTGGGGCTTCAAGATAAGGCACCTTGGGTGTCCATTGCTGGTTGGAGATTGTTATACAAAACCGAAAGAACAGTTTCTCCGTGGTTCTACTGTCTAGGGCATGTGGTCATTTCCTGGCCTTTTGTATGGACCTGTGTACACCCGAGTCAAAACACCTTTGTAATTTCACATTTGTGCAGAAGCTCCAATGCCCTAGTCAATGGCCCCACCAATCTTTTGATAACCTTTTTCATATGGCTATAAATACAGCTTTTTTTCTGTGCGGACTTGGGTATGTGAAAACTGCTACATACAATCTTGCCCAGGGCGCAAGTCCTAAGAAAATAGTGTGGGGACTAATTGCACAGAAAGTGACACCACAATAAATAATGCCATTCCTCACTTACAAAGGAAAGAGCCTATTTTACAAAAATAACAAGTTAACATAATCATGCAAAATCTGAAAAGAATGTTTTTTGGTTTGTTTTACTTTTATAAATAACTTGAATGTTTTCACATAGCAACTTGCAATAAAGCTCAGATATAGCTGAAGGGACACTATTCTGATGCAAATGCATGTAATTTTGGATTACATTTTAAACTGAAACTGAGACTATACGAAGTGTGTTGGATGTTTTTTTTAAGTAGTCTGACTTCAGTAGGACATGCTTTAAAAGAACCGTGAGGCCTGGTTACACACAGTGGGGCATATTTATCAAATATTCACTCAACGCAACGCAGCAAGCCACCTTGCTGCACTGCGTGAAAGGGAGAGGGCAGGAATGTGCAATACTTACCGTTATACGGCGCATTCCTGCTACCTGCCTGCACTGGTGCGCAAATGCTGACTAGCACCACACAGGCACCCTTGCGTCATTGTGCAATGGTGCCTGCGTTGTAGGAAGAACTGTTTTGTGCAGGAAGGGACAACTTCCTTCACAAAAACAATCCTTTGAGGATTTTTCCTCTCTTTACCTGTGCTGCAGAATGCAGCACACATAGAAACAGGAAAAACGAAGAGAAATAAGCATATTTCTCCTTGCTATGCTTCCCCTGCGGAGATGTGGCATTTTGATGCATTCCCAAGTCTACCACAAATGGCAAATCTGGGAATGTGCCAACATTAATGGGTGGATGCATGGGAGCACCCACGCTCCACCATGGAACGCCTCCCTGGGGCAGAGTAACACAAGGCAGAGACTTGCGCTGCCTTGCTTTACTCCACATTTACAAAGCCACGCAGGACCACACAATGTGGCCTTCCGAGACTTGGTAAATGTCATTCTGGGTTTGTGTCACACATACGCGGCGCATGGACAACACAAAACCATGATAAATATACCCCAGTGTTTGCATATTCAAGCAGATGGTGTTCTGAGGAACTGGGTGCCCCGCTCCGCCTTCTAGGCCTCCAGAAGGGGAACGTAGTCCCCTTTCTAAAAATAATTGTGGGGGAACTCCGTCTAACCGCGTCCACCCTAGGGTGACCAACCGTCCGTAATTTTCACGGACTGTCCGTTAATTTACCATAATGTCCGTTGTCCGTGAAGGAAGTTTCCACGGACGGCATTTGTCCGTAATTTTAGCCTTGGTGCTAAAGGACAAATATTCAGAAGTTGAGATGGCTCAGCAGAAGGGAGGGGGTCTCCTGTGAGGTGATTCAGAGGGAGGGGCAGCCAGGGGGCCACGCTGCTTCAAAGAAATGGAAATGCGGGCAAGTAGTTAATCTGCGCATGTAAAGGCTGCTTGAATGCGAAATGGGTGTGAATTGCTATAGTTCATGTTACGCTGCCTGAAGTGAAAGATTTCTTCTTTCTGCTGTAACTGCAAATGCGGGAGCTTATCTCGAAATGTTTGCTATATTGGCTCACTGCCCATGCCCCCCCTTCATTGATCTCTCTGACTTGTGGCTATCTTGAGTTTCTCGGTTTGGATGTCCTACTTTAAATGAGGCAATGCAGTGATATGTTGTGAACGTGAATGTAAGAAGGCATGCTATCTCACAGATGTTTTATACTAAGGCAAGCAATAAAAAAAAAATCTCCACTGTTTTGAAAGCCAGTCACAAGCATAACAGATTAGGACACATACACAATTTTGAAACATCTGAGATGCCATCGGTTTACAGAAGGGCTGCTTTCTTTACATATTTAGTTCTGCATCTAAAAGGTAATGCAAAAATGTTTCACCTTCAAGTGCCATTTCTCTACCTGGTGATCCAATATATTTGTCTGCCCCATGAGCTGCATATCCATTTTATAGTTTGCGTGCCATTTCACAATTGCATGTAAAACTACTGCCAACATTCGCTTCTTGCATTAATCTTTGCCCAAGTTGTCCTATCACTGAAAGATTCAGCAAATCCCACTGGCCAAAATAGCTTCAAGATCAAGGTAGTATAGCAGCGCGGTGTCTCCGCAATTAGGATGAAAGAGAGCAAACAAAAGGTCTTGATTTACTGGAGTTCTGTAGGTGGAATTCCTTGGGGAAATGGTGCAGGGTCGGTTGTAAGAAGATGTTTGTAAAAGTTTCATTGCAAAATATTAAGGAGGATGCTTTTATCAATTGTTTTATTTTTTATAACCGCCGTTGCCTAAAAAGTGCTAGCTTTGCCATTACCTAAAGCTTCAACATTCTTAAATCATATGAAATACCACAAATAGACCTGCACAGTTGCTCAAAGCTGCGCGCATACCGAAAAACGTGAAGTGCACGATGTCTCAACCTAATATAAACTTATTTTGACTTGTACTTATGTTGGTTGCCTATTTACTTACTTGTATACTATTGCGCGACCTCCTCTGATGTGTCTATAAAACGTAACTTTTGTTGCCAATTTTTGTTCTGAATTTTGACCTGTCCTGAATTTTTGTCCTGAATTTTGACCCTTCGTCCTGAATTTTTACACTCACCGTCCTGAATTTGCACCCATGCCACTTGGTCACCCTAGTCCACCCCCGACTTGTGCCCTGATTTTGTCTCCAAAATACATAGGCATAGGCTTCTCCTGATCTTCAGCCGATGCAGTCCTGACAGCAGCATGCAGGCCCCTCCCTGAATCTGCCCTGATCATCAGTCCTATTCATGTTTAGAACGAGCACACGAAATCCTCCATTTTTTTCGATTGGCGAATCTGTTTTCTTTCAAGTATGCCCTCGTTTGCAACTTGTCTGTAACATTTAAGACGCTTAGCAGGACCGAATAAATTTCAAAGACACAGAATGAAGAGGCTTCTAAGGATGCGGTCACTAACAGGGCAAAATGACGAAAAATTCTCAGCAATGCGGCAATCATCCAATTACCACGGTGCAGTCAGTTACTGTCGTTGAGCGCGAGACATGGTGTAAAAGGCTGATGTCACACATGATTCTGAGGTGAGAGCAAACGTCTGCAGTCTGCACGCGCTGCCAAGTGCGTCCTGTTTCCGCCCCCAGCGCTCCGATCACCTTGGGGATTCAAGGGGACGTCGACAGGAAGGCTTTGATGGAGCGGGGAAAACCGTTGTATGTGCTATTACAGCAAATGGAATAGTTGAGAAACACGACGTGTTGGAGCGCAGCTGCAGCGTGTTTTTCACAGCTATCATAAAACGAATTGTATGTTTGCCTGTGAAGTCATAGAAGTTACGGAAACAAGGTTTTTGGCACTACCCACAGTTTTCCATCATTGTGCGCTGTATGTTTTTTACCACAACGTTTTAATTATTTTTGTCGCCCCAGTGATTTCATAACAGGAGAAGAGAGTTGACCTAACTGGCTAGAGCTGCGACCTCGGAACTGGGGAACCAGACTCGAACCCCGGCCTCTGTTCAACATCCTGTGATTCTGGGCAAAATTACTCAATATCCCCGTACATGAAAAAAACGAGTAACCTAATCTGGATCTGATGTAAGCCCTTAAATGCCCTTGGGCCAAGTTCGCGCTAGATAAAACTAGTGAAAAATAAAAACCAGTTGTTGAGTTGGAGAAGCACAATTAGAGCACACATCACTCCGACTGTTGTGGGACTTTCCGACGGTCAGAATCACATTTTTAGGTCGAGCTTTCGGGACCTATTGTAATTATGTTGGGTTAAAGCCATCCCCCAGCTTTTGATTTGTTTGTTTCAGTGTCCTTCAATAATCCTTGCTTGCCAGTGGTCAGTCCTGCCTCTTTGTCCCTCCTTTCTCTTTTCCGTTCCTCCCATGCAGCAGGGACTAAGGGGCTCATTATGATGGCGGAGAGACCACCACCGCCGGGCCGGCGGTGGCGGTCCCTCCGCCATCTGACTCTCATTTCCCCCGCCACATTAGGATGGCGAGGGGAATAGTTCCGCAAGCGTGACGGGCGCAAAGACCGCCCGCCACGCTTCCGCCACAGGCAATCGTTAGGATTGCCTGGCGGAGCGGACATGACCGGGGAAATGGTGGCAGTGCCTAGCAGGCACCACCCGCCAGATTACAATGCTGGCGCCAGCCAGCCTTTCCATGGCGGTGGAACCGCCATGGAAAGGCTGGCGGGGATTGGGTTTGGGGGCCCGTTGCGGGCCCCCCTTGTCTTGGGGTGAGGTGTAGCTGCACTGGGGGGGTACTCATGGTACCCCCCTGCATTTCCCTGCACTGCGTGGCAGGCACCGCGTGGTGCCTGCCACGTAGTGCAGGGAAATGCACAGCATTGCTATTTAACTTTGCGTACGGTGGTGCAGCCAGCAGCACCGTCTGCAATGTTAAATAGCCGGGATGCGCCCGCCAAACTGGCGGGTGCATCGTAATTGCAGTGGTGGGACCGCCGCATTACTGGCGGGCGGTCCCAGGACCGCGACGATGGCGGGCGGACTCATGTCCGCCCGCCATCGTGATGAGCCCCTAAGTGCTGTCTCATCACACCACAGTTCTTTGTCTGTTCTCTGGGGGACTACTTTATTTCTTTGTTTACTGCTCTGTTTCCGTTTGCCTGTGTGTAGTTTCGGCACCATAGCTGATTACATTTAAGTATAGTTTTCCTCCCTCCCACCTCCTCCTAATTCCACAGTTGTATTGGGGGTACTTTTTTCGCCATGCCTCCCTCTTCGTGGTTATATTTTTTAGTCTTCAAGCAATTTTCGCTGTCGACTGTCATTTGGGCTTTTTTTTGTAGGATGTTAGTTTGTGTTTGGGCTTTGTTTTACGGAGGATTGGGCTTGCTTGCTTTAAATTGTGCACACAACGCTCTGCTCATGTTTATTTTCCTGATAAAAGGAAAGACAGACGGCCCACACCCTGGTAAGCATTTCTGCTTTAAATAGCCAACGCTGCCCCGGGCCTCTTTTTAATCTTTCTCCACGTGTGGGCACTGGACAGCTCGCGTCATAAGGTAAGAACCCCTCGGTTCTACAAAATGCTTCACTGCTGAAACGAGGGGCGGTTTATTAAAATTTGTTTCTTTCAGTTGTTTGTGTGACGCCGTAACATTTGCATTGGGGCTTTTCGGGCGCAGCTCGGCTGCTTTTACGCATGGGCCAGCAGCGGCAGACGCTTGGCAAATCTCTCTTGCTGATCATCACTTCCTTGTGAGAGAGGGAAAAAAAGCGCACACACACAAAACTTTATTGATTGGGAGTTCAAACCGGCCGTCTGGAAGGCAGGAATGCGGGTTGTCTGAAGAGGGACCCACTTCAGGGCATGCAAGGGCTGCCACTGTCGGCATTGCTGGAGCTGGGCAGCGCCATGTGGGGCTGCGGGGCTCAGAAGCCGGGAGGAGCCACCGCAGCCCTTAGCGTGCAAAGCTACGGGCACTGCGGGCGTGTGGGTGTGTGGTGCACGGAGTCAGGGGGAGCTCATGTGCTGGGGGTTAAGGGTGCGTGTGGTCGCTTCCGACAAGGAGGGCGCAGGAGTTACAATAGCCACCGAACCCGTGTTTGCTTTCTGCGGACAACACTGAAAGCAGTTCTATGTGGGATTTATTTATGCACTTCTGGAGCTGGGCAGCGCCATGTGGGGCTGCGGGACTTAGAAGCCAGGAGGAGCCACCGCAGCCCTTAGCGTGCAAAGCTACGGGCACTGCGGGGCATGTGGGTGTGTGGTGCACGGAGTCAGGGGGAGCTCATGTGCTGGGGGTTAAGGGTGCGAGTGGTCGCTTCCGACAAGGAGGGCGCAGGAGTTACATTAGCCACCGAACCCGTGTTTGCTTTCTGCGGACAACACTGAAAGCAGTTCTATGTGGGATTCATTTATGCACTTCTTGTGTTTTCACTTGTAAATAGTGGCTGTGTAATTAGTAATCAAGTGAGCCTACGCAATGCATGCTCTTGCCCAGCGCCGGCGCTAGGCATGGGCAGCGTGGGCAGCTGCCCAGGGCTTCGCACTCAGCCCACCAGCATGGGGCCCCGCACCGATCGTGTGCCCTGTTGTTTCCCTGTCTCCTTGCAATTAGGGTCCATGGGAGGGGTCCCCTCCCTGGGCCTCTCAGGGATGGTGTCTGGAGGCCTAGGGGAGGGAGACTCTTCCCCTTGTCCCAATTGGAAGGAGACCCATTCAGAGACACTGCGGGAGGCCGATTGTACAGGATTTTAGCGCCCCCACCAGTGTTAACTCTCAGCCCACAAGCAATTCTTACACCTATCAGGCTGAAGGTGTGAGAATTGCTTGTGGGCTGAAAGTTAAAACTGTGGGGGCGCTAAAATCCTGTACAACTGGGCCTCTCGCAGTGTCTCTGAATGGTTTCCTTGCAAGAGGTCACTTAAGTAAATTAGAGGGGCCTCGCACATTCCCTTTTGGCCCAGGGCCCCGCAAATCATAGAACCGGCCCTGCTCTTGCCGATTGGTGCAGCACCTATTTAACTATTTATGCCTCAGTGGACGTGATCGGGTGGTTTCTGCTTTGCTGTGCAGACATGGGATCCAGTCTCGAGTGGGTCCCTGTGAGCGCTGCTACACAAACGTCCCCTTCTTATGTCTGTAGGACAGTACCCTCAAGGTTACCTTTATTTAGAGTGCAGGAGCCCCAGAAGACACCGGAAATTATTCTGCGATGTGGTGGTGCACAAAGACCTCTTCCGGGTCACCGGGTGCCTAATATCAACGCCCTGAGTACATGCTGAAAGCAAACATATGTAGGCCTTCCATGTGCCTTTTAAAACCCGTTTAACACTTTAAAAACCAGAGAGAGAGCTGGGTTAGCAGAGGGGATTGATTTATTGACACAAGCTTGAAAGTACTGCGCTATTTTCTGATCCTGCCTGCGGGCCATATTAGATTTTACTTCGACATTTAAAGCTTTAATGAAGCCGAAGCAGACATAGCAGCTGGCTACGTACAGCAATTGCCTTCGTCTTCTGGATGACGTTGTGACATTACCTGCGGAAGGAAGGTATTGTGTCCGAGACAGCGTATATGCAGGTCTCGTTTATAAGCGCCCCCGCTACCCCCAACAAATCGCTTCGGTGGCTTCTTAGTAAATAGTCAGCAGTTTTAATTTCCTCTGCCTCTGAGACTATCGGTGACTCACGCCTGCTACTTTAAACTAACCCTGGGCGTAGTTCGCGTAGTAGCGCTACGCGTAGCTACGCGAAGTGCAGTTCGCACTACGCGAGCTACGCGTAGCACTACGCGAACTGCGTGAGTGCGATAGGAAATGCTGTTCGTAATGATTGCACAGTGCCGGATGCTTGTCCGCACTGTGCAATCATTGCAAACGGCATCTTGCACAGTGCAAGCGGGCGTTTTCTGCCGCTCGAGTAGATTTGTACTCGAGCGGCAGTTTTCTCAACGCGGACTGGTAGTTTCTCATCGCGAGTGATCGCGAGCATACGCAACCACTCGCAATGAGAAACCTAACCTCCCCGCGTTGAGAATCTCGCCGGGAGGTTTATTTTCCACGCTCGCGATCGGCAACTGGATGTTGCTGATCGCGAACGAGGAAAAAGTCTCGCCGGGATGTCATTTTGCTCGCTCGCGGTCACCAACTTGACGTTGAGGACCGCGAGCAAGCAAAAAATGCCCGCTACGCGTAGCGTAGTTTTCCGCCCAGGCCTACTTTTAACCCTACTGTTTGTAGGAAACCACAACCATGCTGGAGGCTGCTGAGACTAGAATCTATGGTTCACTAGTTTCGGTGAGACTGATCTAGTGGGGAGGCAAGTTGGAGAATCTTGCATCTCGATCGGATTCGTGCAGAATTTTTTTTTTATACGTGTCCTTATCTGGCAGAATCAAGACAACCCTATTGATTTTGTGTGTCTTTACAAGCATTTGGAATGTAATAGGTCCCGCATTTACGGAGTTTAAACTATTAGCATTGTAAATGACAATGCCTTTTATTTATGTTTTAAAAGCCAAAACATAAATAAAAGGCATTGTCATTTAGAATGCCAATAGCTCAAACTCGTGTAAATGCAAGACCTATTGCATTGCAAATGCTTGTTTAAACGTATGGTTTCCTTAATCCCTTAAATGCTGTCGTTTTTTCACTCCGCTCGTGAGCAATTGTTTTGATATTTGGCACAGTACACGCTAAAGACTTTATAACTTTTGACCCCAAAGTTATTAAAAAGAATTTCTAAAGGTATCCGCAAGTTTTGCTAAAGTGATGCAGAAATGTGTTTTTCTTTTTTTTCACAAACATGGGAGCAAATGTTATGCAAGAAAAAATAGTTTTGATGGAATTAACAAAATGTTTCCTGGGCGCAACTTTCCAAAACAGTCAAAGTTAAAATAAAAAACACTTTTTTCTCTAGAGTTTTACAAATTTACAAAGTGTGATCAGCATTTCATAGTTTTGCACTTTCTACGTGCTTGCAGTTTGTAGGGGTAAGACGTTTGAAACACATAGATTAACCCAGAAAACGATACATTTCTGATAAGTAGAAACATTTATGAATTCAGCAAGGGGTCGTTTGTGTACATAACTCAAGTTCCTCCCAAAGAAACTCATTTGTGGAGTAAAAATAGTGAAAGTAAAGGGAAAATATAGAAATTGAGCACAATGGTTCAAATTCACAAAAATGCATTTTGGAGTATGTAAAGTAGTAATCCAGTAATACTACTTCACATTCTACAAAATGCAATTCATAAACCTACAGCTAGGGATTTCAATTAGAAATCTTCATTTTTGCTTCTCCTTTGTTTCCTGTATCAAGATCTCCGCCCCGTTGGTGAAGATCTCTGCACAAGAAAGTTTAGACTTTTGTAGTAAATGGGGGAGGAATAAAGGGGAGTGATTGGAAAATAGGGAATATTTACTACAAAATGAGTGGGGTTAAGGAATATTTAATGAGGAGTGTTAGACCTTGAGCACCTTGAGACCCTCACGGGTGAGTAGTGCACTCTATAAATCCCCTGATTGATTAATTGATTGAGACCTGGCATCCTTAGGGTGGCCTTCCGCCAGGCTTTTACCTCCAGTTTTTGCAGATTCTTTTTGTTGGCCTTAGGACTCAGAGGGCTACATTTATCAAAAATCAATTTTGCATTCCTTAAATAGCGTCTTTTAGGTAATCGCTATTTGAGGAATGCAAAATGGTATGTAAGAAAATAGCGATTTCCTAATAGAAATTCCTAAAGATTCGCAATCATAATTAGGTAATCTCTATTAGGTATTAGTACTCCATTTGTTCCTATGGGCCTAGGTGCGAATGGTTTTGCATTACCTAATTCATAACTACCTAATTGGTAATCGCAAATTAGGCAATGCAATACCAAGTGTGCCCGGAGGCCTGAAACACCCCGAAGCATTCCAAAAAAAAATTTGCACATGTAAAGCGCACCCATACCCTATGGGCATGTGTGCCCTACATGGCACTTTGAAAAATGCATTTGTGTGCATTTTTAAGAATTTGCACATGGTTACCATCGACTTGGATTCGATGGTAATAGCATTTCCTAAATGCACAGTTTGCATTTGCAGTCGCAATTTTAGGTAATCACAATTTTTGCGGTTACCTTAAATTGCGACTAAAAAGCCTTTCAACTCCTTGAAAGGCTATTTTGCATTTGCAAACGGGAAAATTACCGATTCGCACAGCTTGTGAATGCAAATTTTTTTAACATGTGGCCCTGAGCAGTTTACCACTGCTAACCAGTGCTAAAGTGCACTTGCCTCTCCCCTAAACATGTGTGTAATTGGTGTATACATGATTTGGCATATTTAATTTACCTGTAAGTCTCTTGTAAAGTGGTATACAATAGCCCGAGGGCCTGTAAGTTAAATGCTACTAGTGGGCCTGCAGCACTGATTGTGCCACCCACAGAAGTAGCCTTTCAAACCTCTCTCAGGCCTGCCATTGGATTGCCTGTGTGTGCAGTTTACTGCCACATTGACTTGACATTTAAAACTGCCTGCCAAGCCTTAAACTCCCCTTTCATTACATATAAGTCACCCCTGAGGTAGGCTCTAGGTAGCCCTAAGGGCAGAGTGCTATGTAAGTAAAAGGTAGGACATGTACCTTTATGTCTTACATGTTCTGGTAGTGATAAGCACCCAAATTCGTTTTTCACTACTGTGCGGTCTACCCCTCTCATAGGCTAGCATTGGGAATTCCATAATACACTTTTAAGCTGTAATTCCTGATCAGAGAGAAGTAGCTTTTTCCTGTTTCATATCTTTGGAATGGTAATGATAAACCTTCCTTACTGATGAAATTGGATCTAACATTACTATTTTAGAAATGCCACTTTTAGAAAGTGGACATTTCTCTTCACTTATTGCTCTGTGTGACTGACAGCCTGTCTCCAATGCACATGTGGGGTGGGTGACAGCTACACTTTGGGCATTCCCCCTAGACAGCCACAGCAGAGGAAACATGTGTGTCTGAGTGCCCATCAACATACATCTGCATTCTGATGGCCTTGCGTGGTCAGGATGGAAGGGAGGGGCTAACACTTTACTTGAATAGGCTGTGTCCTGTCCCCACACAAAGGACTGATTACCCCCTACAGGTAGCTTGGCAGACAGGACTGGGTTGATAGGGATCCTTGTGCACTTCAGAGAGCAGCTTTGAAGTCACCCCCCCCCCACACACACACACACACATCAAAGGCACTTTTGGGTATAAGTACTGGGTCTCTGACCCCTTAAAATCAGACACTTCTGGATCTTGAACTGAACCTCTGTCAGAAGAATTGCTGAGCTGCTTAAAGGACTCATCTTTAGACTGCAGACTTGGAAGGCCTTCTTTTCTCTTGTGTTTGCCCTGCTGCTCTCTGACTCTGCTGAAGGAGAGCTGGACTCTGCCTTCCCTCCAAGTGATCTTGAAGGAAGTGACCCTGAGGCAGACAAATAGTGAGACAGAAGTTAGTTTCAATCATGGCTCAAAATGGCGGCTGAATACAAAATGGTGCAGCGAATGCTAACTTAAGTCATACAATGCATAGAGAATTCGGTTAAAAACATTTCTATTCCAACAGACCCTCCTTTTAGCATTAGCTAAAGCTTTTTGTTACGGTCTAGGAACAAATGACCTCTTACAGAAGATATGTACTGCTACTGCAAGCTGATATATGCATTATCAATATTCAAAAATACCTTCATCAATCAGCATAAGATCATTGATATCTTTCATCATCATGATAGTGGCATTAGTGTCATGTACTGTAATTTTTGGCTTAGGCTTTAGAGTGTTCACACAATAGGCACAACAAGCAGGGAGGCAGTGGATACAAAGACAAGATGTGAAGATAATTCCAACAATTGCAACCAGAAAGATAAGAATCTTCCAACCCCAGGACGTGAATATGCCCCAGAACCATGCAGAGAGGGTCCAAGTACCATTTCCTTGGTGTATGTCAGATGAAAGCCTGTGCAACTTCTATATGGCAGCATATACATTGGGGGCGTGGTCTGGGATGTACACACAGCAGCTACTGCCAGTAACACGACAGGCACTGCGTAGCACACACAACATTCGGACCCACCGTCATGTAGACACCCTCTGGGGAGCAATAAATAGTGGCATGCAATTTCTTCAATAGATCCAAACCCATCAAATTCTCTCCACAATTGGACGTCAACAAGAAGGGCGAATCCACAGTGAAAGGACCAAGAGTCAACGCAAGAGGTTTGGAAATGGGGCTCACAACCAGTACACCAGAAAATCCTACCGAAACATTATTATGGCCAGACAGAGCCGCCCAGGGACCAGGCAACGAGAAATAGAACTGTTCATCGCACTTGTATCCACCAAAAACTCCTTAATCGAACCATGCATGTCCGCACTGACATACGGACCTCTTTGGTCTACAGGTATCAAAGCTGGTCCCTCACCCTGTCCTCGGCTGTCCTAACTGTAAGACATTCCTGTCACCTCATCCGTATCATAGTCATCGTCATAGTACTGTTTGCCCTGAGGGTCGTCAAAGTAGTTCTGGTCAGCACGACCCTGTGATGTCCCAACTGACTGAACCCTGTCCTGGCCACCGTCTCCACGACCCCGTCCACGAGACCCTGGTCCCCTTGGGACCGCCATCTTCTGCCAAAGCACAGGACACTCGCTGCGCCAGTGTCCCTCCTCCTTACAGTATGCACACTGGTTCGATCCCACAGGCATAGTATTCCTGCCTGTATGAGGAAGCTGTCGGGCCGTAACACCACGTCCTCTGCCATTCCCTCAGGAAGCCTGTTGCAACAACACCTTCGTCTTCAATTCTTTATGGTTTTTCTCCACCTTCTCCTTCTCCTCATTTTCCCTGTGCTCATAATACTGTGCCATACTCAAAATTACATAAGGGGAGGAGGTAGTCCAAGTGCTCTCCGAGGTCTGTAACCGAGACGCGATCTCAGGAAGCAGGTTCATAACAAATCTATTAACGAACAATCGGACACCCCCTCCACCGACAAATCCTGTCCGTTAAAATCCCATAACACACCTTCAAACCAAGTGAAAAAATCAGACACACTCTCATCTTTCTTCTGACGACATGCCGTTAACCTGTCCCAATCTACCCTTCTCGGTGGAATAAGAGAATGCATATGTTTATGTTTAGGGAATTTGTTAAGCGCACGTATACCAAAGGTCTCTTGGCGCTATGAGGGGAGGGAGAACCTTCCTAGGGAATACTAACAATAGACTAGAGTGAACAACCAAGTTTTCAGTTTTTTTCTGAAATTGGTGTACTCAGATGATAGTCTGATGTCTATCGGCAAGGAATTCCAAAGTGTAGGGCCAAGAACAGAAAAACGGTGGCCGCCCGTTCTCTTGTGCTTAAATCTAGGAATAGTCAACATAGACATTGTGGCAGATCTGAGATTTCGTTTGGGTGAGTACCTTGAGATCTTTGCAGATATGAATTTGGGGCCCTTTTCGTAGAGTGCATTGAAGACCATGCAGCCTGTCTTAAACATGGATCGCTGAGTCACCGGAAGCCAGTGTAACTGCTTCAGGAGTGGTTTAGTGTGGCAGTGTCTTGGTTGCTGAAAGACCAGCCTAACTGCTTGATTTTTAATCAACTGCAGCCTATGGGTCTGATTAGCAGGGAGCCCTAAATAGATGGTGTTGGCATAATCCAGCCTGGACATGATCAGAGCAAGCATGATAACCATGCTTGCTTCCCTGGTAAAGAATTTCCTGATTTTCCTAAAGGTCCTCAGATGGTAAACGCAAGAGGAGGTAACCAGGTTGATCTGTTCATGCATGGATAGCTTAGCATCGATTTTAATCCCCAGACTTTTAACCAAATTTTTAGGGGTAGGTGGAGTACGCAATGCAGCTGGCCAGTGTGCTGGCGTCCACTGATCGAGTCTGTTATTGGAGATAACTATCTCAGTTTTATCTGAGTTTAATTTGAGATAGTTATGACTCATCCAATCTTTGATGAATAGCATGGTGGACAGTCAAAATATCGATTTTTAAATATCAAAGCACAGTTATATCGAGTTTTAAATATCGTAGGGACAAAATATCGAAGTCAAGAATATCTACAACCAGAATATAGAAGTTAAGGTAAGAAATATCGATGTTGCAAATATTGATGTTAGTAATATCGATAGTTAAATTATCGATGTTAATAATATCGATATTTATATGAGTGTTATGTATTTTAGTATGTATTTAATATGTATGCGTTCTATATTTTTTGTTAAGTATTGTACTGTTTTTTTAAATATATGTATACATTTTTTAGAAATTAGTAATTTGTTTAAAAGTAAATTTTGTGTTTTAGTACCGTAGCGGGTTGTGGGTTTATAGGGGAATAGGGTGGGAAGTATTTTAATTATAGTAAATTAAATATTTTAGGAATTATTAATTTATTTTAATTAAATGTTGTGTTTTATTTCTGTAGCGGATTGTGGGTTTATAGGGGAATAGGGTGGGAAGTAATTTAATTTTAATGAAGTAATTATTAATTTTTAATTATTGTTATTAATAATTAATTTATTGTTAATTAATTATTAATTGGTAATTAATTATTATTAATTGATTATTTTATTTGTATTAATTTATTATTGGAGTGGGTTGTGTGTTTTAGGGGAATAGGGTGGTAAGTAAATTATTTGTAATTAAGTAATTAATTAAGAAAAATAGAGTATCGATAATTAATTTTTTGTTATTTAATTTTTAATTGGTTATTAATTTTTATTAAATATTATTTACTGGTATTGATATTTTTTGGTTAATTCATTATTAATCGGTTATTAATGTTTATTAAATATTATTTATTGGTACTGATAATTAATTTTTTTGTTAACTGATTATTAATTGGTTAATTGTTATTACATATTATTTATTGGTATTGATAATTATTTTTTGTTAATTAATTAATAATTGGTTATTAATTTGTATTACATATTATTTATTGTTATTGACATTTTTTTATTTAATTATGAATTGCAAATTAATTTTTATTAAGAGATTAATTGAAAATTAATTTAATTGTGTGAAATTTTATGTGGAGTGTGTTGTGTGTTTATTGGGGAATAGGGTGGGAAGTATTTAATATTATTAAAGTAATGATTATTTTTGATATATTTGTAGTTTATTTATTTTTTCTAAATTTATTAATAAATCATTATTTAATTACAATATTTATTTCATTTATATGTATGTTATTTTTAACATCTACGTTGTCCAACGCTTTCCCTACTGTTGCACTCACTGGAGTGGGAATAGTAATTTTTACCCCTCCGCTATGCAGCACTTTCCCTACTGTTGCACTCTGTGGAGTGGGAATAGTAATTTTTACCCCTACGCTATCCAGCACTTTCCCTACTGTTGCACTCACTGGAGTGGGAATAGTAATTTTTACCCCTACGCTATCCAGCGCTTTCCCTACTGTTGCACTCTCTGGAGTGGGAATAGTAATTTTTGCCCCTACGCTATCCAGCGCTTTCCCTACTGTTACACTCTCTGGAGTGGGAATAGTAATTTTTACCCCTACGCTATC
Organism: Calotriton arnoldi; assembly: GCA_963921515.1. NCBI lineage: Eukaryota > Metazoa > Chordata > Amphibia > Caudata > Salamandridae > Calotriton > Calotriton arnoldi. The sequence continues at coordinate 146,167 of CAWUFW010018547.1, forward strand.
CAGCGCTTTCCCTACTGTTGCACTCACTGGAGTGGGAATAGTAATTTTTACCCCTACGCTATCCAGTGCTTTCCCTACTGTTGCACTCTCTGGAGTGGGAATAGTAATTTTTACCCCTACGCTATCCAGCGCTTTCCCTACTGTTGCACTCTCTGGAGTGGGAATAGTAATTTTTACCCCTACGCTATCCAACGCTTTCTCTACTGTTGCACTATGTGGAGTAAGTATATATATTAATTTATATGTATATGTTTAATTTATTTTAACATTAAATATCTTTTAATATTTTTAACTATATTTCTTTTAATTATATGTATTATTTACTTAATTTTACATTATTATTAAAACATTTAAAAAACGATATTTTAACTTCGATATTTTTGACAACTATATATTTTTTTCTATATTTTTGTACTTACCTTTATGTAGATTGGACTTCGATATTTTTGACTTCTATATTTCTGTGTCGATATTTTTGTAGGTCGATTTTCTGTCATACATTCGAATAGCATAGTATGTTGGAAGAAATCCTTAGATTCCTCCGTCTCATCAATCGGGAAAATCAGCTGCATGTCGTCTGCATAATTATATACCTTCACTCCCCTGGTTTGAAGAGCATGAATCAGGGGACAGATATAGATGTTAAACAGATGTGGTGAGAGAGATGAGCCTTGCGGTACACCACATGTGGTATTGACCCAAGCTGAATTGAAGGGTGCCAGCCTGACAGATTGGGTGCGTTCCTCTAAGAAAGAGAGCATCCAGTCCAGCGCTTCTCCCCTCAGGCCCGCCGCTTCCATTCTGTCTGCTAATATGGTGTGATCCACGGTGTCGAATGCGGCGGATAGGTCTAATAAAACCAGGGCCTGTGTGCACCCCCTGTCTGCACCCTCTTTCAGATCATCCACTACACTCAAGATAACTGATTCAGTAGAGTGTGAAGGCCTGAAGCCTGCCTGATGGAAATCCAGGAAATTAGTTTCTTCAATGAAAGCGGAAAGGAGTTTTGCAACATGTGCCTCCAATATCTTCGCCGGATATGGGAGGAGCGATATTGGTCTATAATTGGTCATTAAGCTGGGATCTACTCCAGCTTTCTTTTGCAAAGGAGCCAGCACTGCCTCTTTGAAGGCACGTGGGACCACCCCTTGCTCTAAAGAGATGTTAAGAAGAGAGAGAAAAGTATCCGGAAATTGTGTGTGAAGATCTTTTTGAATTCTAACGGGACAGGGGTCATTAGGGGAACCAGATTGTATCTGGTTCCCCTAATACGTAATAATTCGGCCAGGCAAAGCTAGTATCTCGGCCTTAGGCTTCTCACCAGGCTTCCTCTCCTGGTCCCATGCTTTAATCTGATCCCAGGTACCACCCAGTTCCACAACGTGGTCCTGCGTGTGCACCTGCCTCCAAATATCAACGGGCACCAATAAACCAAAGAACATTTCAATATCCGCAAGCGTCATCACCGTCGATGAAGTGGCCTCAGTCAATTCCTTATAATGTGCAGTAGGATTTTTCCTAGGGTCGGGTAGCTGTGTTTTAAGGGACAAAACCTCACTCCTTTTCCATGGAGTATAAACCCATTGTTCTTGGAAACGGGCCTCTACCCTTGGACTAATAACGGTATTCTGCTGATTCCGTAGCTCTGGTAGTTCAGGGTGATATATGGGGTGGACCTCCCTCAGCGGAAACTGAGACACCATCGGTGGGCTCTTCTCGAGCAGTCTACTTCGATAGGCAACCAACATCGCGACATTACTGAAAACCTGACCAGGTGCCATATCAGCTACATAAACATGATCCTTAATATCATAGATAACCTGAGGTGCTGCTCCATTGAACCATTGCTTCCAGAGCCCAATCAAAGTAGCCGACATATGTTTAAAGGCATGCTGCTGCACAAAAGGCTCATAATCTTTCATCACATTCCACACATCCTCCACACTGTAAATGGGGTTACGGGCCCACTTGGCTGCCTGATTAGCCACCACCTTTTTTTCAGCCTCCCCCACATCAGATCGTATCAACATCCGCCCTAATCAGTCCTTGAGTTTCGTCCAGTCCCTATCCTCAGGGCCGCGTACTGGTGTCTCAACATTCTGCAACGTCGGGGAATAGGGGAAAACAGTGGGAGTAATAACAGAGGTACTTGGCAGTAACGTCGCTGCTGGCTGGGTCGTGGGTGTAAGAGCTGTTGAAAGGGATGCCGAAGCAATGGGTGTTGCTGGAGTGCTAACAGTCGTAGTTGCCACAGACGGCGATGACAAAGAAAGGACAGAAGGTGCCGTGGCTAAGGCAGACGTAGAAACAGTAGCAGAGACAAGAGAGACAGAAGAACCGGGCAGCTGGAGCTGCGGGGGAAGTACGGGGTATACCCTCTGCGGGGCATACGGATGCGGGGGTCAAGCATCTAACAATTCTTCAACAAAAGCGTCATTTTCCTCTCGGACTGCATAAGACTTGTCAATATTCAATCGAAACCTCCTATCTTCATGCTAAATTCCTATCTCCTGCTTCTCTCTATCATGCGCTACAACTTTCTGAGTCAATGTTTGCATTCTCCCCTTCCGAGCCTCTTTCTCTGCTTTCATTCACCTCTGTTTAGCCTCCTTTTGCCATGTTCTGAGGGAATGAAACATCGACTGCCTACTCCTTTTCGCAAACAACTTCTCCTGAAGAAAATTAATTTTCAGTTCATCAAAAGTGCCCGTCAACGGCCACTGCAACTCTGCATTGTCCCTCGTATATTTGTGCCATAACGTACTAAACATAATAGGGCCAAGGCCATGTTTTACGTACATGTCAAAATTTGGAGTGCCTTCTGGAGGCGCTGGCTGACTTTCTTCCAATCGAGTATCAGCAGAACAACAACGACAGCCCAAACAAAACAACTTACTCAAACAAGGCATTTTCAAAGAAAACAAGTTCACTACTTATGCCTAACTTATATTTGCAAATATCTTTACCAAAGTCGGTCCTCTGACCTCATCAAATACACATCAAAGTGGTATCATGTTCATAAAGAACTCAAACAAATTCAAGCACTTGTCCAAAGACGGTCCTCAGTCCGTGTCAAATACAAACCAAAATGGCGCCAGGTCCTCATAGAACCAAAGCAAACTCACCTGGTGCACACAGGTCAAACAAATTTATTCTCCACTGCCGACTCTTCGGACCAAACGGTCAGATCCAAGGGTTTTGCCGTTCAGGACCCCAGTCGGGATGATCACTGGACGAGGCACCGACCGGTCGGACAGACGGGGCAGCTGCGAGTTCAAGACTCTCTCGTGCAGGGATCCCTGGTCCGCCCGTCCGACCCAACGTGGCCCGACCTCCCCACCCGTCCGTGGGCGAGGATGGGTCACCCAATGGGGTCCCTGTTCAGGCGCCAACTGAAGGAGGTGACCGGATTAGGGTCACTCGCGACCGCCTCTCAGCCTTCCACACAAATGAAGAGTCGGTCAGACAGTAGAGAATACAAACCAAAGATATTTATTTCAGGTACACTTGAGTGGAGTCCGGTCTGACCAGCCTCCTTGGATTGCTGCAGAGGGACTGTCTTCAACAAGCATAGCGATACAAGAAATACTGTTCAGAATCAATAAAGACACGCCCTAACTGGAATTTTCCAGTTGGTAGCTGGTGAACAAAGGAGGTACAGAAGGATGGGTCTAGGTCCTGAGCCAGGGTACATGCTATCTCAACGCCAAGGTCACTCTGCCTGCGCCCACCGCTCTAAAGGTGGGAGCAGGCTTATCTACAGGGAAAGGTATGCGCTAGCAAAGACAGTGTATTCATTAGCACAGCGAGGCTCAGCCTTGGAGAAACAAAAAAAACAATGACAGCTGCTTTCTGCTGAGGCAGACAAAGAGTGAGACAGAAGTTAGTTTCGATCATGGCTCAAAATGGCGGCTGAATACAAAATGGTGCAGCGAATACTAACTTAAGTCATACAATGCATAGAGAATTCAGTTAAAAACATTTCTATTCCAACAATCTCCAAGGGCTTGTTGGCTTGCCTCCTGTTGCTTGAGACTTGGGGAAATCAAAGTCTCTACCCCTGCTCCTGTGCCTGGCTCACTGGAAGTGGCCCAGATACTTGCAACATGGATTTTGATACATCCCCTGTCTGCGTGTAGCAGAACCGGTGCATTGACCCAGTTGCAGGAGTAAAATCAGCGCCTTGCATCAGGACATGCGCGTTGCCTTCAGAGATCAATGCCTCGGCCAGCGTATCGCCACTGCTGCTGCTAGGTGAGATCGATGTATCCCCTCAACTGTGTGGCAGAAACCGGCACCTCGCTCGACACCACTCGACTCCACCACCCATTTTCTGAACTAATGCATCGCCTTCACTGGGTGGAGAAGATCGACGCATCTCAGTGTCTGTGACCAGGAAAGGTACTTTGTTCACTGGGGCCTGGTTGGGTCCTGTAGCCGGCCGACCCTCCATCACAGTTGGCCCGAGATTTTACTTTGCCCTGGTCCAGTGCGACCTAAAGTAGCCTTTTAAGTGCTACTTGCTTCTAAGCACTTTACTAAATTTTTTCCTTTAAACTTCAATTGTTGTTTTGGTCCTATTTTGTTTATAATATTATAACCTTTTTTTATAAACCTGTGTGGAGTCTTTTTGAGGTATAATACTCAAAAATACTTCACAAATTGCCTCCTTAGATAAGCCTGACTGCTCTGTGCAAAGCTACCAGGGGGTGAGCACAGGTTATCTTTTAGTGTGTATCTAGCTTAGCCAGACTAGGATTGTGGCTTCTGCTTGGACAGGGTGTATATCTTTGTCAACCAGAAATTCCATTTCCAACAAGGAGTTTATAGAGGGACTTGCTGATGCAAACACAAGAGTAAGATAATTGCTATTCACAAAATACACTAGTAAATCTACTACAGTCCTCATAGTGTCAAAACAGGCTTAAATGTTCTCCAGCCCAGCCTTGGAGTACGCCAAGCATGCTCATGGCCAACCACTGGTACTGCAACAATGCAAAAACAATGAAGGCAGGCAATAACACATAAATTCTATAAATAAATAAATATATACATATATATGTGTATATATGTATATGCCAAAGGAGCCCACGACCCTGCAGGGCGGCTTCAGTGCAATGGGTACGGAGCAACCCATCAATCAAAACCACAGCAGAAGAGCTGAAGCCCAATTCTAGAAACACATTATTTTATTCCATGAAACAGCAGCACACTTCATTTCCATATCCTTACGTGTTTCGGCTTACAATACAGCCTTGATCACAGGTGAAAACAGTTCTATGCAAAGTGCGTTCGTGCGTGCTTAAAACCATTCAGTCACGGTTGTATGACATTACAACGCATTCCGTTGCAACGCATGCCTTTTCCACGCATGCGTTACAACGCGAATGCCATTACCACGAATATCCTTTACCACGAAAATGCCTTTACCACGCATACCTTTACAACAATTTTTGTTGTAAAACTATGCATGATAATGGCATTTTCATGGTAAAGGTTTTCTCCGCTCCCTGCCCCAATTCCTTACATGTTCCCTTGCGCCCTCCTTTTTTATAATACCCCTTCCCTGTACCCCTGTGCGACCCTCCTCCCCCATTCCTTCTATGAATTACCCCTGCCCGTAACACTAAAAATCTTGCCCCGCGCAATTCCCCCACCCACAAGCCCTTCTATCAAATACCCCTTCCCTGAACCCTAAATATTTACCCCTGCGCGACACCTCCCCCTCATTCCTTTATTTGTAATTTATTTATTTTTTTAACTAAGATTTTCTTTACCTCTACACGCTCTCTCCACTCCAAGCACTTCCGATTTGCGTTGCACGTCGTAAAGAGGAAGCGGAAGTGTCTTTCCGTTTCCTCTAACGACGCCGATTGCCTCCACATCTTTTTTCTTCAGAATCCGAAAACGACAGAAACAGGTGCGTTTTTTTGGGGGGGGGAGACCCCCCAAGCCCCCTTTTTTTAACCCACGCTTTTTTTGGGGGGGGGAGAGTCCCCTTTTTTAATTTTACCTTTAACACACATGCCTTTACTACGTATCTCGTAGTAAATGAATGTGTGGTAAAGGCTATTCGCGGTAACCACGCATGCGTTGTAAAGCATGCGTGGTTAAAGGTATGCGTGGAAACGGCTGTGTTGTAGTGGCTGTTTCCCTTCAGTCACATGGCTCAATTGGAAATACATTTCCCATTGCGCACTAAAAGTACTTAAAGTATTGTAAATAAAACCATTGTTGGTATCATATTTTTCAATTAATTCTTATTTGGTGCACTGATGTTAATATGAAATTCTTTCGTAACAGTCAAGTGAATTAGCAGATTTGTGTAGTGCTATAATACAACGAGTCTCATGGAAAACACCAGTATTCTGGAAAGATCAAAGAGGAAAACTGTCCTCTCCAAATCCGTTGCTCACCATCACGTGTTCACTATATTAGAATAATCCTCTTCTTGGCACGTGAGGGCAAGCAGGTCATGCTCCTGAATTCAATCCAAAACAGAACCTCCGAGCCAAAGGAGCACCCGACCCTGCTGGGCTGCTTCAGTGTAATTGGTACGGAGCAACCCATCAATAAAAACCACAGCAGAAGAGCTGAAGCCCAATTCCAGAAACACATTGTTTTATTCCAAGAAACAGCAGCGCTCTTCGTTTCCATATCCTTACGCGTTTTGGCTTACAATACAGCCTTAATCACAGGTGAAAACAGTTCTTTGCAAAGTGCGTTCGTGCGTGCTTAAAACCAGTCACATAACTTAATTGGAAATACATTTCCCATTGCGCACTAAAAGTACTTAAAGTATTGTAAATAAAATCATTGTTTGTATCATATTTTTCAATTCATTCTTATTTGGTGCACTGATGTTAATATGAAATTCTTCCTTAACAGTTAAGTGAGTTAGCTATTTGCGTAGTGCTATAATACAATGAGACTCATGGAAAACACTGGTATTCTGGAAAGATCAAAGAGGAAAACTGTCCTCTCCGAATCCCTTCCTCACCATCACGTATTCACTATATTAGAATAATCCTCTTTTTAGCACGTGAGGGCAAGCAGGTCATGCTCCTGAATTCAAGCCAAAACAGAACCTCCGAGCCAAAGGAGCCCCCCAACCTGCTGGGCGGTTTCAGTGCAATGGGTACAGAGCAACCCATCAATAAAAACCACAGCAGAAGAGCTGAAGCCCAATTCCAGAAACACAGTATTTTATACCAAGAAACAGCAGCACACTTCGTTTCCATATCCTTACGTGTTTCAGCTTATAATTAACCCTGGGCATAATACTTCGCTCACGGAGCATGCAAAGTTTGTGCTACTACGCACTACGCAAATTGCACGTAGCAGAGTGAAAAACTGTGCTAATTGACGTAGCAGTAGTATAATAAACACCTACAAATGCTTTTATAAAGCAATTTTCTATGCTAAAAAGCATATAACCAATTCATAAAAAATGAACTTTGACAATAAAATATCAAGCAATGAGAGAGGTGATGATTTTGGGGTCCCCCCTAACCTAGGGGGAGGACCAAGCAGATGCCTTGAACACAAAAAGCATATCATGTGAACGATTCAGTGGTGGTCCCTTCCTCCTGGACCACCCCAAGCACAGTTATGGGCAAAAATACAATCCCAACCAAAGGCCCTGCAAAGCATTATGGGACGAGATTAGCAGTGGGCAGTGAATATTATAGTGTCCAATATCAAAATAATTCTACAAAGAGCTGCAGTTCAACTAGTCGTTACTAGATGTCCCTCACGAGTCAAATGCAAAAGCATTGAAATTATTAATACATCAAGCTGCAGTTCCACTAGTCGTTACTAGATGTCCCTCACGAGTCAAATGCAAAAGCATTGAAACCCTTTCATGAAGCTTTTGCATTTGACTCGTGGAGACTATCTAGTAACGACTAGTGGAACTGCAGCTCTTTGCTAAATTATTTTGATACTGGATACTATAATATTCACTGCCCACTGCTAATCTTGTCCCATAATGCTTTGCAGGGCCTTTAGTTGGGATTGTATTTTTGCAATAATGTGCTTGGGGTGGTCCTAAGAGGATGGGACCACCACCGAATCGTTCAAAGATGTGCTTTTTGTGTTTCAAGGCATCTGCTTGGTTCTCTCCTAGGTTAGGGAGGATCCCAAAATCATCACTCTCTCACTGCTTGTTAATTTATCGTTTTCACTTTTGTGAAATGACTATATGCATTTTTAGCATATAAAGACAGAGATATTTATTTTATTTTAACTTGCACTGTGCAAGATGCCTTTGGCAATTATTGTACAGTGCAGTCAAGCACACAGCTACGCACTATGCAATTTGCATAGCTATGTGTAGTTCAAAATGTACTTCGCGTAGCTACATGTAGTGCTACTACACCCAGGGTTACTTACAATACAGCCTTGAACACAGGAGAAAACAGTTCTATGCAAAGTGCGTTTGTGTGTGCTTAAAACCATTCAGTCACATGACTCAATTGGAAATGCATTTCCCATAGTGCACTAAAAGTACTTTAAGTATTGTAAATAAAACCATTGTTGGTATCATATTTTTCAATTCATTCTTATTTGGTACACTGAAGTTAATATGAAATTCTTTCGTAACAGTCAAGTGAATTAGCATATTTGCGTAGTGCTATATATGGATTGGGATATTAAACAACCCTGGAGTGGCCATCTTCTTTGGTTGTTCTGTCTCCAAAGCTGGTGTTTATATATGTAACTATAATCACGGCATTCCTGCTGTGGAGATCGCACCACCACAACAATGGAATGTGGGGCCGCAAGGGCTCTGAACTGATCAAACTCTCACAACGGAAGCAGCAGACCAGCAATAAAAATACAACTAAACCTGTGATTTTGCATTCGAAGGACCAATTTTGCCCTGCCAGCATTGTTTTGGGCTGTGACTTCACAGGGGGATGTTACTTACCTAAGTGATTTCCACAGGCCATATACGGGACTGTGTGCGGTGGAGTGAGGATCACGGAAAGCTGCTCACCATCCACAGTAAGATCCAGGAGGCGTGGGGAAGGAGCAGACCCCGCCCACTGGGGGAGTACTTACGCTAGAGGGCCTGCTCCGTGCGGACTCGGAGCTTTGAGTTCGGGACATCCCCCTTGCCAGACTGACACCGATGCCTCAACCAATCGCAGCGGGGCTTTGGGTTTTTAAATGTGGTTTTGGAATGCATTTGCAATTTTGGCGGCATCTGAGGAAGTCGATACTTGACGAAACGCGTCATGCCGAGAGCCAAATAAAGAGCAACTTTCCTGGTGATCCGTGTGTGCTCTTACTTCTTTTTACATCAAAGGAGTGTGGTATTGGTGTTTTTGATGCGGCCACGAGCATCATGGAGTACCCATCCCTAAGAAGTTCGGCGGAGTTGTGGCAAACTGTGGCAACTCTGAAGGCTCTTTGGAATACGCCGAACCGCCGCAACCTTGTAATTTTGCCCTGCCAGCATTGTTTTGGGCTGTGACTTCACAGGGGGATGGTACTTACCTAAGTGATTTCCACGGGCCATATACGGGACTGTGTGCGGTGGGGTGAGGATCACGGAAAGCTGCTCGCCATCCACAATAAGTTCCAAGAGGCGTGGGGAAGGAGCAGAGCCCGCCCACTTGGGGAGTACTTACGCTAGAGGGTCTGCTCCGTGCGGACTCGGAGCCTTGAGTTCGGGACATCCCCCTTGCCAGACTGACACCGGTGCCTCAACCAATCGCAGCGGGGCTTTGGGGTTTTAAATGTGGTTTTGGAATGCATTTGCAATTTTGGCGGCATCTGAGGAAGTCGATACTTGACGAAACGCGTCATGCCGAGAGCCAAATAAAGAGCAACTTTCCTGGTGATCCGTGTGTGCTCTTACTTCTTTTTACATCAAAGGAGTGTGGTATTGATATATATATATGTATATATATATATATATGCCAAATCCTCACCTTGAGAATCCTTTGCCAGGAAAAGAACGAGCGCAGACCCAGGTTCAGTGCTAGTTTTTTAGTTTATTTTGCACACCATCACATCGCCATTTATATATATATGGATTGGGATGTTAAACTACCCTGGGGTGGCCATCTTCTTTGGTTGATGTGTCTCCAAAGCTGGTGTTTATATATGTAACTATAATCACGGCATTCCTGCTGTGGAGATCGCACCACCACGAGAATGGAATGTGGGGCCGCAGGGGCACTGAACTGATCAAACTCTCACAGCGGAAGCAGCAGACCAGCAATAAAAATACAACTAAACCTGTGATTTTGCATTTGGAGGCCCACTGGAGGGCTAAAGAAAATAATTAAGAAATAACGGAAACAGCGCACACCCACCGGAGGGTATGACTCGCACCAGTGCACTACAATTTCCAGCATCCTTGGCAAAATGGACTCACCTGAGAGGCCCCACCTAAGGGCAGGAAGAACAATCAGCATGCAGATAAGGGTGCCTGGTAATGTGACTGCAAAGTTTTACTTGCTTGTGAACAAGGATCAGGAGGTCTGAAACGTGTTAGGCACAGAAATTGTCGGGTTCTAAAATGGCAGTTTCTGCTTTGAAAATAAAGAGTCTATATATATATATATATATATATATATATATATTTCACTCCTGCGATCGCCCTCGAATTCTCAAGACGAAACGAAGCAGACACCAATGCAGATAACCATTTTTTTTGTTTATTTGCCTTCCGCCATTACGCGTTTCAGCCGTACAAGCAGCCTTGATCACTGGTGCTAGCCAGAAGACGAGTCGTTATTGCATGGATGAACCCCAGACCACCCAAACACACAGACTGGAGGTGGGATATATGTGAGTGGGCGACAGCAGAGTTGGTGAGAATGAAATTGCTCCGAAAGGATGCTAAAGCCGAAGATTACATTGTAGCATGGTCCTCCATGTCGATAGCTATACAGGGGAATCAAGTACCTGCATCTCAGGATACCGCAATAGCACTGACCTCTAGTAGCAATAAATAAGTATAGAAGGGAAATTGGAACATGAGAAGGCATCCATAAATCGACAATTTATACGACAGGGGGAAGTGTATACTAAAGAGCTGGAATGAGGGGAGGAAGAGGGAGGGGTGGTTAATTTTCAAGTTTTTGAATATGTTATTGATAGGAAACATGTAAGTGCCATGAAAAAAGTGAATATACTTCTTATTAATGTCATTTACAAGTATGGATGTAAAGTGGTTTATGAAAACTGTCAATAAAATATAAATTAATAAAAAGCAGCCTTGATCACATGACATGCACAAGTCATGTCGTTCTTTACGTATTTTCAATTCATGCACAGCGAAGCCAGACTTCATTAGTCAATATCATAACAGCATTAAAAATTACCATTATCCATTTCTTTCAAAATTCATGACATTTTTTTATATACATACAGTACTTTGATTTCAGTGAGCATTATCCTTTGGTTACACATCTATAGGCAACTGACTCTTACAAAATTCCTTGTAACCCGATATTGCTCTTTATAGGCAAGTGCCCCAGAGGTATCAGATCTCAAATATCAAACTGACAGTGATGTTGTTACTTATAGTGATTGTTTAGGATAATTGCTTTTCATGTTAGTATACATCATTTCTTCCCTAATATTTCATAGTCATACTCCCTTTACATTTCTGACCACCTCTACTTTACTGTGAAAAAAGATATTTAATTGCATCCAGCATTGCCCTGTTATTCAATCAAGGGTCTGTATCTACTAGCAAGTGCCTAAGTGATCCTCTGCAATATTCCACACAGCCCAATATTACTTTTTATAGGCTAGTGTCCCCAACATTAACCAATCTCAAATATCTACAATATCTATGTAGCGGAGATATTATTACTTCCAATAGTTATTATTCCTATTCATCATCCTTATCTCCCCCTAAATTTTCAAGATCTTAATCCCGTTGTATTTCTAAAACTCCTAATTGCTGTGCAGAAATACAGTTACACCCGGTATTGCCCTTTGGCTGATCATACAATTATCTCTGCTGGCAAACGTCACCCCCTCTCTTCATTGTCAATCGACACTCTATATTGTAAACCGGATATTGATATTCTCCTTGCCTATCTAAAATCTCATTTTACTGTATTAGTACATTGAAATCATGTATCTATCTCAACCTAAGATACAAAAGGAAAGATAGAATGATGGGGGCAGAAAAAAAGATAAAATAATGGGGACAGAAAAAAAGAGAGAGAAGCTAATTTACAAGACGGACATGAGTATAAAGGTATGTCCTCTTATGCTTCACCCACAACTAACCCTGTCCTGATCTCTTCCCCTCTTTAGAGACTTGAGTGCAGTTCTTCATCATAATTTAAACCATTCGGTATTTTGCACTCGAAATGTATGATATACCTCATCTCCAATTCTCTCAATAATTTAGTACGGTCCCCCCCTCTTCTACTGGCGGGTACTGCATCAATTACAAAATACTTGATTTGTTTTGATTCTTTCTGATGGAACATTTCACAGTGGTGTGCCTACGGATATGTATGGTCAGTATTTGGGATCGCCCTCATGTGCTGTAATATTCTTTTGTGGACCGGTAATGTGGTGCTGCCCAAATACCTTAAGTTACAAGTGCATGTTAAAACGTATACTGCGAATTCTGTTTTACAATTATACGCTCCCTTGATTTTTAATGCTCTCGTATCAAAAGGTGTCAAATATGTTTTGGTATTTTTGCTTATACTGCAGGCCCTACAGCGTGTACATTTTCTAAAACCAGGTTGAGGACGTTACCAACTCTGCTCACGTCGTGTTTCTGGACTACCGAGTACCACTGCATCCTTCAAAGATGGTGCCCTCCTATATGTTATCAAGGGATATTTTGGCACCAATTTGCCTATTACTGGATCTGGTTTAACAGCATGCCAGTTTTTTCTTATCAATGCTCTTAGTTCTTTTTCCTGACTGTTGAAAGGAGTTATAAATCTTATTGGTGCCTGCACTTTATTTGTTTTCTTTGTATTTGATTTAGAGAACAAGATTGTTTCCCTCATCCTTTTATTGGCTGCTACTCGCGAAGCTTTCACTACTGTGGCAACATTATAGCGTCTCTGCTCAAACCTACTCTCTATTTCATCCTGGCATTTTGTCAAGTCATGATCCGTGCTACAATTTCTTCTAGCACGTGTCATTTCCCCACATGGTATACCCATATTTGTGTGGGTAGGATGAAAACTGGAGGCATGGAGGGTTGTATTTCCTGCATTGACTTTCCTGTGCAATCTTGTTTCCAGTTTCCCTTTATGCACATATAACTCAATGTCAAGATGTGCTTATGTCATATGTGAAAGTTAAATTCAGATTATTGATGTTTAGATTTTTCACAAATTGCTCTACCGAGTCAACGGACCCCTTCCACACCACAAAAAGATCATCTATAAATCTGATCCAAATTATGATGTGTTCTGCCCATATTTCTTCATGCTCCCTGCGGAGCACCTGTTCCTCCCACCAGCCCACATGCAAGCATGCGTAATTGGGGGCGAAGTAGGTGCCCATTGCAGTTCCTCGCTTTTGTTGATACAACTCTCCTCCGAACATGAAGAAATTGCCCTCCAAACATCTCTTAGCCATGGTCAATAACATATGAGTATGATTGTACAGGGTAACTGGTCTACTTTGAAGAAAATGGTACATAGCTCTCAGCACATCCGTGTGTGAAATACTGGTGTACAATGCTGTGACGTCAATAACAGCACATAATCACTCTCCACAGAAATATCGTATATCAGCCTCAGAAAGTCCCCACTATCTTTTACATATGATGGTACATTTTTCACATATTGTTGGAGATAAAAAATCAATATATTTGGATGTGTACTCCATCATGCTTCCATTAACTGAAATTATTGGTCATCCTGGTGGAATAAGTGCGTTCCTATGAATTTTTGGGATTAAATATAAAATTGGAGTCCTCGGGTTATCATTTTGCAGGTATTCATCATATGATAGAAGACCATCATTCATCCAGTTTTCCAGCTCCTGCTTATATTGTAACTGGGCTCTAACCTGTGCATTCTGTTCACACTTCATATAGAAATCACTCTGGTTTAGTTGTTTCAAAGTCTCTTGCATATACATATCCATTGGCCACAGTACAATACTGCCTCCTTTGTCAGAGTTTCTTACTACAATCTGCTATTTGTTCCTTAATTTTGCTACTAAGTTTTCATATTTCCACATAGCAGATTTATTTCCATTTCTTGAATTCACTTCCTTGTGTAACTTCTTCATTCCTTCTATTATTAAGTCATGGAAGGTATCAATTGAGTCTCTTGTAGTATTGGGCATAGTTCTTGAACGTGGTCAGATGGGGGTAGATGCAGCCCCCGATACCTCCATATTATGTTCCTGTATGATGTCAAGATTTGTCAATTGAGTGTTAGATTGATCGTTTTCTCTTTCTAGCTGCCTCAAAGTTCTCAGTAGACAAAAATCCGCAATGGTTGTCACCTGTAGTCTCAAGCACTTCTCCTTCAACCCTGGGTCTATTCCTCGGTTTAGCATTAAGTGTATGCACTTTCAACAGCTTTAATTTCCTCACAAATTTGAAGGAATCAATCCTTGCCCGCACATAATCTAATGGATGCTCTGGACCATAAGACAGTCCCAATAATGGCATTTCTTCTTCCGCTTTTGTTAAAACAAGATCCGTAAGATTCACAATGGAACTTCCTTTGTTGCTATCATTTCCATTTATTTTTGTCTCCATGACTTCTTGATGTTTCTGTTTTGTTTCCCTGAGTCTTTTCCGCTGTTTTCTCCACCTGCCTCTCCTTCGTTTGGCTTTAGAGGCTTTGGATTCCTTGGTCTCAATGTCTGCCATCTATCTAATCGTAAAAAATCCAATTCATCTGAAATGGAGATGACTTTTGTTACTGCATTTTCACATGATCCTTTTGCTTGACCAGGCTCATCGGTGTCTGTTTTAATTTCTGAGCTCATTTCAGTTTCAGGATCACCTTGACAGCTTTGCTGTTGTTTGTTATTGCCTACTACTTGCTGTTGCCTTCAAAAGTGCTCAAATCTTCTGACAAATGTAAATATTTGACAGCGCTCATGATCAATTTTGTCCCAGGTAAATTTTTGCACGTTTCTTTGTTTATGGAATCCTCATGCTTTTTCAGGCCTTTTTCCATCTCATCCCGATGTTTTACAATAAAATCCTGCTGTTGCTGAGTGCCAAGATCGGCTTCAAGTAACTCTATTTGCTGCAATATGCGCAGCCTATCCTTGTCTGCATATTTAATTAATATTTCTACCAGTCTCGCCAATGCTTCCAAATTGCTGGCTGCCCATTCCTTTAGCATCTCTGGGTCTGGATTTTCAAAACTCGGGCCACCAATATTCTCAGGCCTCCGGGAATCCTTCCCACATCCAGGTATTTAGTTAATGATTTTACTTCCCACCATTTGGTGAGTTCATTGCACTGCAATTTCTCCAACATTCTTAATTCATCACGTACAACAGTCTCTTGACCCCAGGTATTTTGTGCCCTGCATTCATCAAACTTTCTTCACTGAACATTTGCTCCGCAGCCTCTTTTCTCTTGCGTAGCATGCTGCCAGACATCACTGCAACTATATTGTTATCTTTGACTGTCAGTCTTAATAAGTTTCTTTCGACAGTCCTCCTGCGCCCTCATCCATAGACAATATCTCACCTGATGTCTCAAGATGTCCAGGAGAGCCCTCTGGCTCACCGCGTCGTCTTCGTGACTTTCAGGTACTCTTCCGATCTGGTAAAAGGGGTCTGCGGCTGCTTCTCGCTTCCGGTGAAAACACAGCAACAGGTCACAGTGCCTTCAATTTAGCTGTTTGCCGCTGATCCTATCGAGGGTGGTCTGCTCGCGGGGACAGCTTCACCGTGTATATATCTCCTGCGATCGCCCTTGAATTTATATATATATATATATATATATATGATGACACAAAGTCCTGGATTACCTCTCCTGGTAACGAAAAAACAGGTACGGACCACAAATGTGGAGATTCAAATAAAGTGCTTTATTGCAGTTTTAAGCATGACGCGTTTCGGCCGTGTTGCCACAGCCTTGATCACATAACGCACCGGAACCAGAACTCACATTTTATAGTGTTACACATCCCATTCCGGTTACAACCCCCTGGGCTTTTAATGAAGCTAGTAAACATACTACAATGTCGTAACCAGCTCATTGGGCTCCCTCTATCATAATGAAATTGTGTGAAACTGAAAGTATAAACACATCATTAATATTAATACGATCAAATAGATTTAAAATATCATCAAAAGCACATAATTGCTAACGATAAAAACCAAGTGGTTAACAAACCTATCTCATGACCTATCAACATGGGGACCAAAGCTGACAATCAAATTTGCCCAAGTCAGGGTGTACACAGGAACAACCATATAAAGTGCAGGTGCAAAAATCTATAAATACAGTGTCATCTGATCTAAGTTGATATTACCATCATATCATTCACCAGATGAATAATTAAAAAAAGGGGGGGAGGGGGAAAAAGGGAAGGAAGGCAAGTGGCTGATGCTATTCAATTCATTAGTAATAAAGTGCAAGTGCAAGTTCACAAATTCAGATGAAGACCACATAGCGGTCAACTTAGCTAAAAAATATATGGATGAATCCATCTAATAATTTCCTCGAAACAGATCAAATAAGTATATTAATTGTTGTGACTCACCTAGATCATAGTAATTACATAAATTATCAATATAGTAAGCACAAACAACGATATAGCACAAATCCATAATAAAGCATTAAATACAATATTTAAAATGAATAAGGTCGATAAAAAAACAGCTTTAAAACCCGCCATAAAAAACCAGTAAAAAGTACCCGCCATCACCAAGACCAAACCAACGGTTAAAATCCAGGTAAAAACGAGACCCAAACCAGTCCTAAAAACAGGCCAAAAAGCCGCCTCTCTAAAAACCATACTCAAATCACAAATTACAGGCAGCAATAAACCAATAATACTGGTCATTCACTCAGTTCACAAAAAGTTATGGAGGTCTTCCCCTGTGTTGAGACCCTTAGGGATCCTGGTGTCAAGTAAAACAATGTAATGAGATTCTAGTTGTCTAAGTTTCCTCTCCCTATTGCCACCTCTAGGATCTTTGGGCACTGAATCAATCACAAAGTAGCTCAAATCATTTAAATTATTTTTATGCACTAGTTTGAAATGACGAGCTACAGGATAACTTTGATCACAGTTCACAATAGCGCGTAAATGTTGCAGTATACGATTAAATACCTGCAACTTGGTACTGCCAATATATTTTAAATTGCAAGTACATTCTAGTACATACACTGCAAAATCTGTGCGACAAGTGAACAACCCTCTGATTTTAACTGGAATTGGGTCAAAAGCACTCTGATATTCAGTTTTGTTAATGCCAAATTTACATGCCCGACAAGAACTGCACTTGTGGAACCCTGTTCTTTTAGAAAGCCAGTTGCTGGAGGCACCTACCTCCGGACTAGATTTAACCAGGACATCCCTCATGGAAGGAGCCCGTCTAAAAGTAATAAGAGGGTGATCAGGTAAACACTGAGACAATGTTATATCAGTCTTAAGTATGGGCCAATGTTTGTTAATAATACCTCTGAATTTCTTGTCCTGGTGACTATAAGTTGTTATTAGTCTTACTGGATCACTAAAATGAGAGGGGTCACTACTCCCCTCGTTGCCCCTCTATTTCTTTCCTTAATAGTGGTGCCTAGACACTGCTCTCTAGTGCGGCTATTAGCTCTCAATTTAGCAATTTCTAACTCTTTAGAGTCATATCCACGGGCAATGAATCTGTTCTGTGCTTGAGTCTGGCACTCTATAAGATCTTTCTCCGAACTACAGATTCTCCTCATTCTTAAAAATTCCCGTACGGAATGCTTTTGATCAAATGAGTAGGATGGGAGCTGCTGGCATGCAATACCGCATTGCCAGCTGTTATCTTCCTGTGGAGCCTAGTCTGTAGTGTGTTATTCTCCACATAAATCTCTACATCCAGAAATTGTACATATTGCTTGCTGATGTCAGCTGTGAATTGTAGATTTAACTCATTATTATTAATCACTTTCACAAATTCCTTGGCGGAATCAATAGTCCCTTTCCAAACTATGCACACATCATCAATGAAACGCCAGAATTCCACCACATGGGCATCATACAGCTCTCCGTGGGTGCCTCTGAGGACATGCTCCTCCCACCACCCCACGTGCAAACACGCATAACTGGGGGAAAAACATGCCCCCATCGCCACACCACGAAGCTGCTGAAAAATCTCCTTATTGAACATGAAATAATTATTCAATAAACATAGTTCGATCATCTTTAAAATCATTTCATTATGCTGGCGGTAATTCATACTCCGGTTATCCAGAAAGTATATAACTGCTTTTAGGCCATCCACATGATGAATACTGGTGTATAAGGTACAGATGTCCATTACAATCAGTGCATAGTCCTCTTCCCACTTAATGGTTTGTAATTTGGAAAGAAAATGACCAGTGTCCTTGAAATATGAGGGAAGATCTTCCACAAATTCATGAAGAAAATAATCCACGTACTTGGATACAGGTTCAAGGAGACTACGCTGTGCAGAAATAATGGGTCGTCCTGGAATTGGTGTTACTTTTTTATGTATCTTCGGGATGAAGTACAGAGTCGGAATAATAGGAAATTCATTCCTCAGAAAATTATATTCATGTTTACTCAGTAATCCATCCCTTTTCCACTGACCCAATTCTTTCACCATTGTCTCTTTTATCTGTCTTATGTCACTGAATGTCGCTTTCCTGTAGCAGTTGTTATCACTAAGGTGCCGATCTGCTTCCTCCATATATAAAATTCTGGGCCAAATCACGATATTTCCCCCTTTGTCTGCTTTGTTAATAATCACATTAGGGTTGTTCCTCAACTTACGCATGAGCTTAGAGTACTGTATTTCCATGTACTTATGTTGTTTGCGTTTACGCAAAGTGATGCAGTTGAGGGTTTTAAGATCTTCAATCACACAGTCACTAAATGTGTCGATTGCATCTTTCGGCATTAAGGGATAAATGTGGAGGGCGGCCGAAAAGGACTGCTACATGGAAGATTAGTTCTAATGCCCATTTCTTCTAAGTCTTCTTGAGTGGACCCTATAATGTCCGTATCCACCCTACTTAATGCGTGCACAGTTCGTAAAATGCTGGTATCAGAGACTTGAAAATTACTAGTGGGTAGGTTGGTAATTGTGATGTTGGATGCCTGTTCTTGGGCTTTATTCAATTTAAAGTGTTTCTTAAGTTTTAATTTGCGAATAAACTTAAAAACATCAATTCGGGATTGAACATATTTGAAAGAATTTTGAGGGCAAAATGAAAGTCCCAAAGATAACAGTTGAGTTTCTGCCTTAGTTAAAGTAATGTCAGATAAATTCACCACGGTATTATCAGGAGTGGTTGATTGCATAGATGCTATTACCACTTCTTTCCTCTGCCCCTCTTGTTGTAGCCTCTTGCGCCTACATTTCCTCCTTTGTTGCCTGCGCTTGTTGTTTCTTCTGCGCCTTTCTTCGGCTGTGGTCGTGGCCGTAACGTTTGCCGGCGGTCTTCTATTAAAAAAACAAGTTCTTCTGAAGGTGTGTACTTTGAGAGCATCTGAATCTGCCATGCATTAGACTCATTGTCATCTGAGTCAATACTGCTCGCATCTGAACTCAAGTCAGTATCTGAGACCACAAGATTGGAGGCAGTTGAAATTGGGATTTCCGGAATTTTTGACACAAGTGCTTGCCTTTTAACAGTGTCATATTTGCGGGCAAACGTGAATACTCTTCCTGTCTCGTAGTCACGTTTATCTCGTGCAAATTTGAATATTTTCCGAGTTTTTATTACTTCTTCATGTTTAATAAGGCGCACATCAATTTCTTCTCTGCTTTTCTTAATAAAATCCTGTTGTTCATGTTGTTCCAATTGATGATTTATTCCTTCAATTTCCTTCAAGATTTCATTTTGGTCAATCTCCGCATATTTTATAAGGATGGAAACCATGTTCATAGACGCCTCTAGGTTGTTAGTGGCCCATTCTTTAAGCATCAGGGGATTGGGGTTCTCAAATGATGGAGCTATGAGAACCCTCAATCCCCGCGGCACTTTACCCACTTCTCTATATTTCTCTAAGGATCTCTTTTTCCACCATTTAGTAATCTCCGTTCGGAGTAATTTTTCCAATTTCTTCATTAAGGATTTAATATCATTAGTACTTATAGTTTCTTTATTGTGTCCTTGCGGAACTTTGTCTATATTAGGCAAATTTAAAAATAAAGCATCAGCCACCGCCTCCCGGTTCCGTAGCGTTTCTGCTGATGTAGTCATATTCAGTAGCAATAAAATATATGTGCACCACTATGCTCACTGCTATCGCGTAGTGTGCTCAGTCTACTTCAGAAATCCACAATCCTTTCTCCCGCAACAGTCACGGTGTTCTTGAGTATAACACAGCTTACCCCAAAGTTCCTCGGTTGTCCTGCTGGTGTCCTCCGACTCCGTTGAGTCACCAAGGCTACCCTGAGTTGTGCCGCGTTATTTCCTCGTCGACTCTCGACTGCGGGGGGCTGGCTCCAAAATACTCCTTCCGGGTTAGACTGGAATCGCATCCGCGATGTCGGCCGTACAAACAGCCAGCCGCAAGTTGTAAGGAGGGTCCGTAAAAGCGGAAACAGCCGTACTCCGCCCAATCGTAATGAAGACACATAGTCCTGGATTACCTCTCCTGGTAACAAAAAAACAGGTACGGACCACAAATGTGGAGATTCAAATAAAGTGCTTTATTGCAGTTTTCAGCATGACGCGTTTCGGCCGTGTTGCCACAGCCTTGATCACATAACGCACCGGAACCAGAACTCACATTTTATAGTGTTACACATCCCATTCCGGTTACAACCCCCTGGGCTTTTAATGAAGCTAGTAAACATACTACAATGTCGTAACCAGCTCATTGGGCTCCCTCTATCATAATGAAATTGTGTGAAACTGAAAGTATAAACACATCATTAATATTAATACGATCAAATAGATTTAAAATATCATCAAAAGCACATAATTGCTAACGATAAAAACCAAGTGGTTAAAAAACCTATCTCATGACCTATCAACATGGGGACCAAAGCTGACAATCAAATTTGCCCAAGTCAGGGTGTACACAGGAACAACCATATAAAGTGCAGGTGCAAAAAATCTATAAATACAGTGTCATCTGATCTAAGTTGATATTACCATCATATCATTCACCAGATGAATAATTAAAAAAGGGGGGAGGGAAGGAAGGCAAGTGGCTGATGCTATTCAATTCATTAGTAATAAAGTGCAAGTGCAAGTTCACAAATTCAGATGAAGACCACATAGCGGTCAACTTAGCTAAACAATATATGAATAGGCCCCATTACAATGCATGGGATACATTGCATGCCATTACAACATGGTCGTGACAACGACCGCATTGTTACATCGCATACCATTACAACGCAAGTCATTACAACGACTTGCTGTAGGGAGCGCTGGATGTTGGAATAGTATAATTTACTATTCCAACTCCAGTCTGTGCAACAGTAGGGAAGGTGTTGGATTTAAAAAAAAAATCTCTCTCTCTATATATATATATATATATATATACATATATATATATATATATATATATCCAAGAAAGAAGTGACTCAAACAGATGGACTCACCAAAGATCAAAAGTAGATTTTCACTGCTAAGTTTCAGCTTCCGCCTTCCTCGGGTAGTACAAGATGGTTTGCTCAGTGGCTGCACAGATGACACTGCTGAATTTTCAAAAAGCATCATGAGTGAAGATTTCATTTAGAATGTGTAATCAATGCAGTCCTGAGATCTCTTGAGATATGCATTAATCAGGAGGTATGGTCTGTGATGTTCACTCCATCTAGATGCAGTGATTTTAAACAGTGCTTCTAGACGTTTTCTCCGGAGTCCAGTAGTTCTTCCTTTAAGACATGTTCCACAGGAAAAATCTTCAAATCTGATAGTAAATGATCCACAAGCTTAAAATGATTGGCTACAGGCTAGTCAAGTTTTTAATTAATTATTGCTGATTTTTGGTTCCTGAATTGTGTACGGAAGTCATTCACTGTTTGGCCTACATAATGTTTTTTGACAGCTTTGGCGTTGGCACTAATTTACATAAATAATGCATGTTGAGCGACATGTAAAATGCTGTCTTATTCCATAGGTCCTTCTCGTAACAGAACTAGTTACTGATGATGTTTGTAAAAGGTATTCACATGTGATGCACCTTTTAGAGTCACAGCAATGAACCTCTGCATTTGTTACAGCTTGCTTGTGTTCAGCTCTCACAATAAGAGATCGTAAATTGGGAGCTCTGAGGTAAGCAATGACTGGCGGTTTTGGAAAAAGCTTTTGCAATTTTTCACAAATGGACAGTAAGGGACATGTGTTTTGTATTATATTTCTATATTTGGGAGCTGATGGATGATAGCCAACCACAAATGGAGTTCTGTCACTTTTGTGTCTGCTGTTGGTATTCCAAATAAGTGATTTCCTGGGTAACTGCAAAGACTTGTCATTTGTTGCTGTATGATATGCAGAGGATAGCCTCCCCTTTTAAATAATGAAGAAAGCTCCTGTAGATGGTCTTTACAGGTGTCCTCAATGCTGCAGATGCGTCTTATTCTGAGTGCTTGGCTGTAGATGATGCTGAGTTTAGTGTGGTGTGTGTGGCCTGAAGTCCAGTTTAGATACAAATGAGCTGTAGACTTGTGGTACAGATCAGTTATACTTTTTTGTTTGTGAATGGTGAGTAACACATCAAGAAAAGGGAGGTGATGCTTCTGTTTAGTATTTCTGCTGGTGAATTTGATGTTAGGATGGATACTGTTGTATAAGCTGTAAACTGTCCCATATGTTCTACTTCCTGCATTCCATATTATAAATATGTCATAAATGTATTGTAGCCACACCAGTGGTTTGATTCTAGAAGTAGCAAGTATATAGTTCTCTAGTTTGCCCATTAACATATTTGCATGGGATGGAGCCATCCGAGTGCCCATGGATGTCCCTTGTATCTAAGGATAGTGTTTATCATTGAAGTTAAAATTGTTGGATTTAAGGATGACTCTTGCAAAGTTGGTAAGCACATTTGTTGATGGCTTTTTCATAGTTCTTTTAGTAAGAGCTTCAGTAACGTCATAAGCCCATCCTCATGTGATAGATTGGTGTATAATGATATAACATCAAATGTAGCCAGAAGAGTGTCATCATCAAATGTGCAGGTTTGGTTTAATTTTTCAATAATCTGAATGAAGTGACTGGTATCCTTAACAAGGTCGACAAATAAAGATAGTCTCTCAGTGGCTGTATCATTGCCAGAGATGATGGGACGGCCAAGATTGTTCATTTTGGGAAGCATATAAAATCTCCCAGGTCTTGGTTTGGGATGAACAAGTATATCTGCTGTAGTGACAACAAGTAGTAGCCTCAATATTACTTATCAGATTCACACCTTCAATGAGGTATTGAATAATCCACTGAAGAGGCTGGGAAAAGAATTCTACTAGGGAGTATATAGTGAGCTCATAGAGTAGCTCTTTGATGAATCTGTAATTTCCGGAGATCCAGTTAGGATTCTCTATAAGGGAGAGAATGAATCCGCCCTCCTTCACCGCTGGAGCCGTCAATGGAAAGCCCGCTATATACTCCCTAGTAGAATTATTTTCCCAGCCTCTTCAGTGGATTAGTCGACACCTCATTCGTCACCTATTTGTCACAAATGTTGAGGCTACTACTTGTTGTCACTACAGGCTGCTATTCTGGCCCAGTCCTGATGAAGACCCGATGTGATGATTAGGATTCGCACACATTAAAGCATCGAAACGTCGACGATATTCTTTGGTATTCCCACAAACCTGCCAAGCTTGTCCCACGTGTAATTAGTGATAGGACAATGACTTGGACAGGCATCTGTTCCTTCGGGATACCCCGAAAACTAATAATTTATGTATCATTGTAATTTGTGTATGTTTTAAGTCCATGATTTGATTGTATTTTCACTTTTTGTATATGTCTCCAGTCCTTGTTTTTTCATTGTGCATGTCCCTTAACAGTCCTGTGCTATTATATAAGTTATTGTGATTCATTATCCTTTGCAGCACTCTATGATATATGATCATTTAATCTACCATAAGATTCTTAATTTTGGTTGTCGGTGTCATATAATTTATGGTCCATATCAAAGCATGATTGAGTCATCAGACCTACAGAATATATTTGTGCATTAATTAATGTCTGTTGTGAAAGAAATACATTTCCCCACAGAACCAATTGTTGTTGCATACCACTAAAGTTTTCAAGTTCTGAGGGCTACTGGGTCACCCCATTACTATTAATGGGTAAGGAACTAAGACAGAGGTTGTTTGAGCATAGATCGGCCATAAGGACGTCTAAAAGTAATGCACCTTTGGTGGATCACTTTATAGAAAAGGGCCATGGAAACAATGACTTTAGTTGGTTTATCCTGGAAAAATTCCAAGGCAGGAGAAGAGGGGGCATTATTGAGGCTAAAAGGAAGATGAGAGAACAATGGTAGATGTCGAAATTCAATACCATTAGATGAGGCCTCAATAGTAGAGAGGATTAGGACTTTATTATCACAGGCTGGTAGGGAAGCTCCTTCAAGAATAGAATAGGGCAGTTCTTCCATTCCTCCTGCGCTCTCTAAGTAGAGCTCTGGACAGGGGGTGGAATTCAGATTCAGACAATTAGGAAACCCCGTTTGTAACACTGAAATTGGGCTGTGACCTACAGGAGGATAGTTGATGGGATCATAAGGGCATGTTGTGAGGTACAGATTATACCCCTATATGTATTTGACCAGGAAATGTACTCCTCAGGCTTGAGGGGTGTGGAGAATGGGATGGTACCAGGACCATTAGATTGGGACAGGGAAGTTTCGGGCTCCCCGTGGACATGACCATAGGGAGGAGGCAATTTTAATTGTTTTTTAATAGCTGGTTAGCTTTATTAGGATTAAAACAACTCTGTGAGTTAGACTGTGATCTACGAGGGACTGTCCAGTTATTTCAGCTTTTAACATAATATTCATCAAAATGACAACAAACGTGGACTAAGGAGGAAAGAGCTCCCATTTGGAGTCCGTTAGCCAATTGATATTCTAAGATGGTGCATTTTTTATCCCTCCTGCTCTACCTGTTGGTTCCAACATACACAGGAACCAATAGAAGGCTAGGAGGGTGGAGCTATTTAAAGCAGCTATGTGTGCAGAATTGCCCATTGACCATTGGCGGAAGCGCTATAACCCTGAGCAGACGATAAGGTGAGAGTTGATATATGGGGCTGCCCCGGGGGTTAACAAAAGTGGAGGCAAAGTGTAAGGGGGGCTGCGAGTAGGGCCATAGAATCCAAGCACTAGGAGTAGAGCTAGGCTCCTGATGGACGACGCAAATGCACCCTAGGATCTTAGACACTCGGGGTGAAAGTGTTCACTTGCAAAGGGGATCTTAACAGCCCACGTGGCAGTTTGATCGTCCCGCCATTCGCAGGAGTATAATTAGGGTGATTGGTTATGGCATATATCGAGATTGAGTGATATTCTTCTATTAAGAAGGGGGCATAATACTAGAGGCGGGGCTAGTTGGTCCCTCAGGAGGTCTATATGCTCGGACTATAAGATATAGTGAGGGCGCCCACTTGTATTATGATATTGTCCCTTAATGACAATTCAGAGAGGAGGCTTAGGAGACTTAGTTCCTAATGCTGACACTAACTAAATTGGTGGAGAAGAGAAGGGCCCTAATATAGGTATTTTTATATCTTTTACCTTCCAGACGAGAGTACTAAGCAATTTCTACAAACAATATCTGTTGTATCTAGGATCTGGAATAAGCAGCATTTCATTAAGAGATCCTATTACCAGAGGTAAGCAACTCAGAGAGGAGAATATTTAGATGTGAGGAATAGTTGCCCTTGTAAATCAATTTATCCTTTGAATTGGGCTCTTTGAACTTATGGTGAACTATTACTTATAGGTGGTGCGCTTATAAATCCAGACTGTGGAAGGCCTGAGAAATAGGAGAGAGCGTATCCCTATCCCAAGCAAGGACTCTTTGTGGTGATAGGTGTAGGCCCTCAGTTTGTATGGATAAATCCCATGGTCCATTTAAGGTGAGGAAAAGGAACCCCATATAATGGATAATGCTGCTTGTATGTGGGATTAGTGATTGGGAATAAATAGATGAATCATGATTCCTTATAGGAGTAAATCTCAGAATCAGCGGAAGGCTACACATCTGCATGTAGAGTTCATGGAGTTTCAAGGTGTGAAGAAATCCAACCTGGTCAAAATATAAATAAAAATAATATCATCTTATTTCTACCGGATAGTATGTGAGTGGAGGAGGTTACAATTCTCCTTTCCTGATTAGGTGATTTGAATGTTATAAAGAGTGGGAGGGGGTTCCAGTTTACTTCTTAGGGTCCCCTCCGAGGTAGGCTTTGGCCTGCCCAGATAGTCCCTGCTAACATGTAAACTCCAGGGATAAAGGTACACATTCAGTACATCTCCTGGTCGGGGCTCCATATGGGGGTGAGGATAACAGGTGCTATATCAGTTTTCAAGTGCCACAAATTGGGGATGAGACATGAAGCTTTTTTAATACTGTGATATTCCTTTGCTGGTTTTAATTTTTTCTTATGTGCATGTTTCTTTGTAGATATCGAATGGATTATTGTTTTTGCACTGAGGGAGATTTATACATAAATATATTGCCCTGAAGAAGGTGGTTGAATCTTTTCCAAATCCACCGAAAAGCGTCAACGTATTTCTTACACTGAATCCGATCACAACGAGGATGAAGAACATCTGCTTCATCAGGACTTGTGACTGATAGAAATAACAGATCAGTATGTGCAACAGATACAGAAGTACTGCTCTTTAGGGTGCTCCAATTTGATTTGTTGCCTTTTTATCTGTCACTGTGTGATTTGTTGCACCATAATGTTGGGGGAGGGGGGCGTACAAGAAGTGAATTGTTTTTTAAAAGTATGTGATATGGTACTGTTTTTACCTACATTGATACATGGTATTTTAATATGCTCTATGGTGATATGATGTAACTGTTGGGCACTTACATGTGATTGTTGTGATATTAAAGCTTTATGTAACTCTTTACCTTGGTGGTACTCATTGAAGATAATAGGACCCATAGTGGATGTGGGGATGATTGATAGAGTGGTGTGAATTATTGAATCAATTACTGGTGTGTGACACATTGTTTGTAAGTGGAGTTTTTTACTCTACTGGTCCACCCAGGGCAACCAGTGTGCTATGGGACCACGGGGGGAGCCTCAAGGACCCCGCGATCCCAGCCGGCTCCCCGCCTCCTGCGGGAGCAGGTATTGCTGTCACACAAGGGAGCTGCTGAAAATGCAGCTCCCTGCATGCAAGAGATGAAAACTCTGCTCCCAGCAAGCGGGAGCACCTTAACAGCTCCCGCTTGCTGGAAGTGGAGTGTTTGCTTTTGCTTGGTGGGAGATGTCACAGCTCCCGCCAAGCAAAAGCTAACAGCTATCTCTCCTTGGGAGATAGCAGGAGCCAGACCTTGGGGGTGGCAGTTCCCATTCCCAATATTGGCTTCAGGAGGGGGGCCGCGCTCCTTTTTTGTGCACGGGCCAGCCCCGGGGAGGTGGTGATGCCCTGGGCCATATATGGCCAAGGAGGGGGACCTCCTTCTTCATTTAAAAAAAGAATTTGGCCCTGGGGAGGTGGTGGTCCCCGGGCCGGGGGTCTGTGCAGACACCCTCTTTAATGTTTATTATAACCCCGGGGAGGTGGTGGTCCTCTGGGCCCGGGGGTCCACACAGCCCTCCCATCTATTTTTGCATTTATAGACCAGGGGAGGTGGTGGCCCCAGGACTCAGGGGTTCCATGCGCCCTCCCTCCCCATTATTTTTGGTTATGAGCTCCGGGAGGTGGTGGTCTCTGGGGCATTATTAATCCCTTGGAGGGGGGTCCCGTGCACCCCTCTCCATTTTTATAATTAAACTCTGCATGCCCCCAGGACCTGGACCATCCATGGGCTACAATTATAAAAAGCACGAGGGACCCTGCTTTTTTTTTTTAACTTCACTGTAAAATTCGCAAATTTGGCTGTGAATGAAAAAAATTCACTTTTTGCCCTGGCAGGGTCCCTCTGGGAGCACAGGACCAAGGCTAGGGTGTTAGGGTATTCGTACCCAGCCCCCTTTTATTTTTTGGTACTCGGCTGAACCTAAGTCCCAAGATGGCTGCCAACACTTCCTGGTTGAAGTGTTGGCAGCCAATCAGAGCTCTGAAGATCTCTGCACTAGCTCATCATTATTCAAGAAGGCTTCGCAATCGTAGATATACAAATTTGGATTCCTTTAATATCTCGCAAACTACTGAACGGATTTACACCAAATAACTGAAATCATAATCTGCGGACCATAAGCTACCTTTCTGCCAAATTTGGTGTAATTCTCCTAAAGGTTTGGGCTGCAGGCGTGTCTAAAACTCTATGGAAATTAACATGGGCAACACGCTATTTTGACCCCCTCTTTTTCTTGGTCCCCACTTGAAAATCACCCCGAAACTTTCCATGCACAACTAGAATTAGCGGCGCACTTTTTTTGGAAACTTTTGTGAAGATTCGTCGAACGGTGCCAAAGATATAGGCAAGTCAAAAAACGTTTTCCTATGGAAACATGGTCCTAACTATAACTATCTACTGGCAACCGCCAGTAGTATATATATATATATATATATATGTATTTTTTTTTTCACTGGAAAAACAGAGGTTTCAGGGATGCTATAGTTAGGCTGACATTTCACTCGTACAAAACAAGAGAAATTCGGCCGTTATAGTTAGATGAGCTAACTATAACTCGCGCCCCGCAATGCACTGCTGATGACGTCACATATTACATCACTCATGACATGGTCAGTGACATCACTGGTGACATCACTGATGACATCTCAAATGACATCACTGATGACATCATCCAGTGACTGAGTGTTTCTAAAAAGTTTAAGAATGTTATATATATATATATATATACGCCAAGGTGTATTGAAGAATGAGTGGGTGTATGAGCGTCTGAATGGATGATTTAGTGGGTGCGTGACTGACTGTATAAGTGAGTGATTGAACGTGTCTTAGTGAATGCACAGGTGAATGACTAATCTGTGTGAATGTCTGTATCAGTCTGTCAGTTGGTGTGTAAGTGGCTGCATGCGTTGGTGAGTAGCTACATGAGTGTCTACATGGGTTAATGATTGGTTGTCTGAGTACCTGTATGGGTGCCTGACTGTCTGTGGGGGTGGGTGGGGGTGTGTGTGAATCCCTGCATGGATGTGTGAGTGGATGATTCACTGGGTGTATGGGTTCATGAGTGCATCTGCAAGGGGCTGTATGGGTGAGTGAGTGTGCATATGACTGTGTTGGTGAGTGAATGGATGTCTCAGTGGTATATGTGTAAGTAACTACATATGTGAAAGGCAGTATATATGAGTGTTGGAGTATATAAGTGACTATATGTGAGAGTGAGTGATTGTGAGAGTGGCTGTATGGATGAGTGTGTGCCTGTGTCAGTGATTGTAGAAGTGAGTAAGTATGTGTTACTATCTGTATTAATAAGTGAAGTGGTGTTGTTATATGACCATTAGGGTCATTGTCGACATTGCTAAGTTAGCATGAGCTTTGCTGCCATGATGCTGCTTTTGCGCACTTTACTACATGACTTTATTTTGCAAGACTCTGTTTATGCCTTTCACATGAGAATTGTCTGCTTTTCGCGTTCTCTGCTAGTTCCTGGAGTTTAGTCTGAACACGATGTGCGAGGTCGATAAACAATGCCCATTGTTATTCTGTTCTGGTCAGTCCCTAGCACCTAGACAAAACATGCTAAACACAGCTGCACTGCTGGAGACTCATGCTTTGATATTGCAGGGATGCATGTTGTTCAAACACACACTTGGAGAGAGACCTTTCTATGGAGAAGAGCTATGCTGTTCCTATGATGTAAACCTTCCATCTAGGCTTTAAGGTATGGGGTCTGCTGACAAAGCCCAGAGATCTTCTTTTATATAATAAAACTTTTTCCAGTCAAGGGAGGTGGTTAGGCCTTATAGTCCTTTTCCACTGTCTGTATATGATGACATCCCCTTTATATTCTATGGAATTGTAACAATGCTAATTGTTCTGAGATTATGCATTTCGCTGCTGTTAGTGGCTCATATACTGCATTATAGAGCATGATAGTTAAAATAAACATTTTGAACTATTACAGTGACTCTGCCAATTCTTATTGTGAACAAGTACAAGTGAGTGAGCAAAAGGGTATGTCTTGCTACCGCGATTCCTGAGAGAGTCGGGAGTGTTGTGTTCTGGGTTGTCTAATCATTTGTAGCTTCGTGATTATGTAGGAGAACGAATGAGACACTATAGCTAGTTGGTTTTGGGATTTTGGGTACCAAGGTGGTAGGAAGGTACAACCCCTATACACGAGGTTCTGTTTTCCTGCGCATAGTTCTGTGTATGTGCAGAATCCCCGCAACAGTGTGTGTGCATAAATGTATAGGTGAGTAAATGGCAGTGTTATTGATTATTTCTGTGACTGACTAGGTGTGTGAGTAACTCTATGGGTGAATGGCGGTGTGTGAGTGTCTGTATGGGTGTATGAGTGCATATATCAGTGGCTGTATTGATGAGTGACTGCATGTATGAGTGACTGTATGGTTTAGTGAGTGGATGTGTGTGTAGACCTATGAATCAGTGAGCAGGTATGTACTAACTGGTATTGGTGTATCTATGGTCACCCTGGGGGACTTATATGTAGAGGGCGCATTGCGGCCGTTTCTCACCAT
This sequence comes from Calotriton arnoldi, assembly GCA_963921515.1. Lineage (NCBI taxonomy): Eukaryota > Metazoa > Chordata > Amphibia > Caudata > Salamandridae > Calotriton > Calotriton arnoldi. The sequence continues at coordinate 177,105 of CAWUFW010018547.1, forward strand.
CACGGAGGAAGACGGGATTCCCCGGGCCAATTCCTGAATCATGTTTCCTGGACGGCCACTATGCGGCACTGGTGGGGTGATATTGCACAGGAACCTACAACACATCTCCTTATGCAATATGTGCACGTAATGGGCACGGGGTGTCACCTAGTGAAGTGGTTTATGGAGTCGATCCGAGAGCACACCCTGGCAGTCTTAACGCCGCTGAGAACTAAATGGGAGGCAGACCGGGACAGACCATACTCAGAGAAGGAGTGACCCATAGTCTTGGAGAGCCCCAAACAGATCCCTAGAAACGTATGGTTTCAATTGATCCAATTTTACTTTGTCCACAGAGCATATCTCTCCCCAGACAAGATAAATGAGTATTTTCACAGGCTAGATGCGTGCTGTCCTCGCTGCAAATTGGTGTCAGCGGATTTATTAAATGTGCTCTGGTCCTGCCCTGATCTACATTCGTACTGGGACGGGGTGATTCGGGCGCTAGCCACTAGCACTGATAGGGAGGTGCCTCGGACATGGGAGGCATGCATTACAGGAGTATTTCCAAGAAGCAAAAAACTTAAAGCATCCTCTAGATTTTTGGATTTGGGCCTAGTTGTGGCCAAACGGCTTATTACACCCCGGTGGAAGGCGAAAGAACCCCCAGCGATGAAGGCATGGTTCCACTCAATGTTGAACTTGGTTAAGGCAGAGGCGGTCTCCTTGGTGCGAGAAGATGTGCTGGGTCTTCGCAAATTCCCCATTTCCACTGCATGGAATGCAATGTTGTGCACGCTACAGCGGCTGCTGGAGCCGGATGACCCTCCGGATATTCCTATTATTGATTAATTACTGTGTAACACATGTGTTGATCTATGGCCCGAGCTGTAGGCTGGATAGAACAGATCGTTCCTTATACCCCGAATTTTAAGTATAACTTCCAAGTAGTCGCGATATGCAACTGTATGACTGTAGGCACTGTACTTTCTCATATTGATGGAGGTTCATGTTCTTACCTACCTCCATGAGGCTCCTGCTTCCCTCCCTGCCCCCCATTTCTTTTTTGACTGTATTACTTTATTAGACGTTATTAATAAGATTGTTTGATTGAATAAATAGATTGATGTGATATGGCGGAGTGAAGCCATATGAGAGGTATATATGCAATTAATATGTACATACATAGTGGAGTTATACTGTATAATAACATGGTTAAACAGCCACACTGCAGAAGGTTAATGTCAATTGATAGGTGGGGTATGCCATTTGTTATTAACCAGGTATGATTAAGGACCATGATATTTTCATGCCGTCGGGTCACTGATTTACATATTTTGCCTGGCAGATTGCCTATTGGTTCCATAAGATAAGTTCTATGACTGTCAAATGTTTTATTGTCTATAGAAAATTTTTAATAAACAGATAAAACAAAAAGAATTGTGTGTCTATGATTTCGTGTATGATAGTCTGTATTTTAGAATGGGTGTATGAAAGGTTATATTAGGGTGTGAGGAGGTGCATCAGATATTAAGTGGATGATGTCATCGGTGATATCATCAGTGATATCATTTGAGATGTCATCAGTGATGTCATCAGTGATTTCACTGACCATGTCATGAGTGATGTTATATGTGACGTCATCAGCAGTGCATTGCGGGGGCGCGAGTTATAGTTAGCTTAGCTAACTATAACGGCCGAATTTCTCTGGTTTTGTACGAGTGAAATGTAAGCCTAACTATAACGTCCCTGAAACCTCTGGTTTTTTCAGTGAATTTATAAGGTTTTTTAAATGCTAACTCCTAACTATAACGTCCCTGAAGCCTCTGGTTTTTTCAGTAAATTTCAAAGGTTTTTAAATGCTAATACTAACTATAACGTACCTGAAACCTGTGGTTTTTTCAGTGAATTTCTAAGGTTTTTTAAATGCTAATACTAACTATAACATCGCTGAAACCTGTGTTTTTTTCTGTGAATTTCTGAGGTTTTTTAAATGCTAATTTCTAACTACAATGGTAGGACATGTACAGAAAGAGGAAGAAAGGCGCAGAAAGAAGCAAGAGAGGTGCAGAAAGATGCAAGAGAGGTGCAGAAAGAGGAAGAAAGGTACAGAAAGAAGCAAGAAAAATGCAGAAAGAGGCAACAGAAGTCCAGAAAGAGGAAGAAAGGTGCAGAAAGAAGCAAGAGAAGTACAGAAAGAATCAACAGAGGTGCAAAAAGAGGCCTACTTCAACTGTATCTTTCCACAGACTCATACAAAGTAGCTTAATCACTAATTCTTCTCCCTAGATGTTTTAAACCTCACTTTTCTCTTGAAGGTTCACTATTCATCGACTGCTCAGAATGTTAGGCCTACCAAATGTAAAACAGCAATCCTAACCATATGTAAAGACAAGAGGCTCTGAGCAGTAGGTAAATTCCAAAGTTTATTTGACAGAGGCACAGTACAACATAACCATGCAAGGCAAAGGCAGTAACTGAAAACTCAAGGGCTCTGGAACATGGAACTACAGTCGTGCAGCGAGGAAGGGCACGAGGAAGGGCACGAGGGGAAAGGGCTCGAGGGGAAGGGAAAGGAGAGGAGAGAACGCAACACATCTCACCCCTAACACAAAGGAAGAAAGGCAGGAAAGAAAGAAAAAAAACAAAGTCAAGATAAGTATCTGGCAGGTAAAAATCTGGGTCAGTCATTACCCTTGACTCTGGATGCCACAGATTGGTCGGGATGAGAAGAGTTACCATTGGAATCAGGGGAGTCATGCAACGGTGAAACTTCATCACCGTCTGCAGCAAGTCCTAAAGACTTGCATTTAGCAACCCTCCTTACATTCCATACCCTGCCATCCTGAATAATGACACTGTTCTTGCAAACTCTTACGATCTTAATGGGATGACTAAACTTAGAAACACCTTTCACCAAGAAGCCAGGTTTTTTGATCCTAACCCAGTCTCCTACAGCAAAGTCGGGAACTTTTGCATTCATTTTGGAGTCAAACAACATTTTCATCTTGTCTTGCTTGCCTTCCACTCGCTTAGCGACAAGATTCACATCAACACTGTCATCAACCTTATTAACTCTTTTGATCCACCATGGGCAAATCTCTGAAGAGGGTTCTCTGCCCTTCAAAAGCCTGAAAGGGCTTACTCCGGTCACAGAGTGGGGGGTGATGCGGTACATCCACAATCTCTTTCTTACCACATCCTTCCAAGGCTCATTGGACATGCCAGCTGATTGAATGCCATCCTTAAGAACCCGGTTAAAACGTTCCACTTGGCCATTCTCCCTCGGTTCATACAGGGATGTGGTCACATGCTTGATATTACACATATGGAGGAAACTTTCCATCTCCTGTGACGTTAGTTGCACCCCATTGTCCATCACAAGAACCTCAAGGGACCCCTCACGCGCAAAAACCACTTTAAAAAAAGTAATGATGACCTGAGTAGAGGCACTGGCCACGAACTTAACCTCCGGCCACTTAGAGTGGTAATCCACCATGACAAGAGCAAAATGGGCATTTGAAGGTAAGTGTCTAAAGGGACCTAAAATATCAAAGGCCACCTTTTGCCAAGGACACACAGGCCAAGAGACAGGTTTAAGGGGGGCAGAGGAGACTTGGAGCATCTTGTCACTGCTGATGCATTCGGGACATTCCCTAACAGCCCTATCAACCATTTTGTCAAGCCCAGGCCACCAGAAATTGGCCCGGATGAGCTGTTTCATAGAGGACATACCCAAATGTCCTTGGTGAGCAAGTAATAAAATCTTGTTCTGCATAGAGGCAGGAGGGATGATCTTTCCCCTTTGAAAAGCAAACCACCCACCTCTTCAATCTCATCCGAGACACGACAAAAGGGGCAACCTCAGCAGTGGCGGACCTTTCTTTGGGCCAGCCTTTTTTCAAATATTCAAAAACCTGCTGACACACAACATCATCATTCATCTCCGTCGTCCACTCAGTCTCAGACAAGCACAAAAACTCATGAGAGACAAAATCCTTGATAGTGGCAACTACATCCACCTCTTATTCATCACGGGAAATGCAATCATCGGAACAGGGCAATGTAGATAGAAAGTCAGCAGTGACATTGCTCCTGCCCGGGGACATAAACAACCTCAAAATTGTATTCTGTAGTCTGGATGTGAGGCGGGCAATGCGAGCAGTAGAGTTCCACCCTCCCCCTGGAGATAAGATGCCAATGAGGGGCTTATGATCAGTCCTAAGGGTAAATCTGTTTCCCCACACATAGTTGCAAAAATGTTCGATAGCCCAGATGCATGCCAATAATTCTCTCTCGATCACGGCATATCTTCTCTCAGTACAGAAAGGGTCCTAGAGGCGAAAGCTACACACCACTCTTCCTTTCCCGAGCACTGGCTAAGTACCCCCCCAGACCATAAAGGCTGGCATCCACGGTGATAATGCATCTCTTATTGAGGCAGAAAGACTTAAGGGTGGGAGCATTAACAATCTCGTTTTTGATTTTTCTGAAGGCTGTCTCTTGTCTTTCTGACCAGATAAACTCAGCAGATTTTCTGGTCAACTCTCTGAGGGGCTCCATCTTGGTGGCAAAGTTCTGTATGAATGTACTATAATATTCACACAGGCCCGCAAAAGAGAGGAGTTTCTCTCTATTGTCAGGAGCAGGAGCATTGATGATGGCATCCACCAAAGACTTTTTGGGTACCACACCATCGCCCGAGAGAGTATGACCGAGATATTCCACCGATCTGCAGAAAAATTTACATTTGCCAGCTTTAAGTGTCAAACCACACTTTCCTAACCTCTGGCAAACCTCTTTTACATGAAGGGAGTGGTCCTCTTCATTCTTGGAGAAGATGAGAATATCATCAATATCAATATCAATATAGTTACTACCTATTCGAAATCTGATTCTTACCTCCTCTTAATTCCCCCCTGCATACTTCCTCTTAACCCAAACCCCTACTCACTGCTACCCTCTCCCGCCGTTGTCCAGCCCCGTCTTGGACACTAACTTCGGCCTTATTCGCTCTCAATTTGTAGCCCTCCAATCCAAATATCCCCCCTCCTGTCTCTATCTTGCCCGAACTTCCTAACCCTCACCCGCCCCATTAACCCTCGCCATTCAAACCCCTCCCGATCTTCTGCTGTGAAAACTAACCTCACCCTCTTACCCCTTCCCCCTCCCTCCTTGCTACTGCCCAAACCTTGTTTTTCCATCACTCCTCCCCCTTTCTTTGCTCCTCCAATCTCCCCCAACCTAACTGCCCTATCATGTCCCACCTCAATCCCATTCCCACATCCCGCCCACCCCCGCCCCCACCTACAAACACACCGCCCTCACCAAACATGGACCCAACTCTTGGTCCATTCCCTACCCTCCTAATCTTTCAAAAAATGCCAAAAGAATTTTAAACATAATTTACTAATCCGGCATCCCGAAACCCTAATTGTAGACAACTACCACAGCCTCACGTCCCCCATTAAAACTAACTATATTTTCTACACCAAACGCCCCTCCAAATGGAAGAGCACCTTTTTGCGCCACCTCCCAGTAACTAACGCAAGCAAAATCCCCTATGGTTTCAAACTTTCCACTACCCCAACCTCACTTTTCCCAGGTGAAATAGACATTTCCATTTACAAAACTGGCAACATCCTAATTCAAGCCTCCGAACACCACCTTACCATTTTCGAGCACTATTTCAGCACTCTCTCCTACCAGTTGTCCTTACCTACTCCTCTCCCAACACCTACACAATCCCAAAACCCCTCCTGGATCCCCCTGCTGCCCCGACTCCAAATCCTCTCCCTAATGACACTCCCCTTTCGCCTACCTCTATTCTATCACCCTCTCTTGAACTCTCCCCGACTCAATTCCTTCCCCCCTCCCTACACCCGCTCACCCCCTTGCCCCCTCATGGCTCTTCCCCGCCTCCCAGAGGCAAACTCCACTCCCTCATGACACACCTACCCTTAATGACATATCCCTTTCTTTGACCTCTATTCTATCACCCTCTCTTGAATCCACCCCCTCAACTCCTCTAATGCACTCACCCTCCCCAAACTACCATGTCCCCTAAGGACCGTCTCCCTCCAACACCCTACCACCTCCCTAACCCCCCATCCCCTCTTAACCGCCCCATAACGCCCATATCCATTCCTGTCCCTCCTCCACCCTCCCCGAACTACACTACCACCCACAACATTGTTACCACGTCTCCTCACACCCCTCACACTCTCCTTCTCCTCTCTCCTTTCTCCCTCACTCATCACTAGGACGTCCTACACCACGCCCCTCCCTCTCTCCCAACACCGGCCCACATCACCCTCCCTCCCCTGTCCTCCCCCACTCCCGCAAGCCCAGTACTACCCACGTCTGCCCCCCTGGCCTCCCGCCCTCTCCAAACTATAAACCATCTCACCCGAACTACTCTGTCCATAACTCCTCCTCCATTTCAGCCCCAACCACTTCCCTCCTCACTCTCCTGAACCAGACACTTCGCAACATGGACGGTAATATCTCTACCCTAGTTACTGAACTTACCCGACTCAGAGAAGATTTCAATCGGTTCAAATCCTACAACCCCAGAACCCGCCCCTCTAGGTCCTCCGCTCCATGCGCTAGCCCTCGAAAACGCCCATATCCCAAACTTTGGTTAACAACGCCTCTACACCCGTTCACACAGATCCCTTCGCACCTCGAGTGTCTACTCCTCCCCCGACCTCTCTGACCTCTGCAACTCATACCTTAACAAACCCCCACTTAAAGATCATTCCTCCCCTCACTCCAACATTCCTGTTATCACGGGGACTAGCAGAATCCACTGTTCTCCTAGCTGCCCCAGACCCCCCTCAACTCACCGCCATTCACCTATGCCCTCCCACAACACCAATCCTAAACCCCTTACCTGCATGCTCGTGAACTGCCGCTCGGCTGTCCGACATGCGACCGAAATATCAGAAACCATCCTCAACGAAGATATTGACATCGCCTTCCTCACGGAAACCTGGCTCAAAGATCACTCAACACCCATCATTGACCTACTTTCCCCCGGTTACTCCATTCTCAGAAAAGACAGACCTGAAAAAATAGGGGGTGGAATAGCAATTATTTTTAAAAAGAACTACAAATCTCCCTAATCAAGAACACAGACTACACAACCTTCGAATACCTAGGAGCCGAACTCAAAATGAAAAACTCTCCCCCAATACGACTACATAACATCTACCACCCACCTGGTGAGCCCCTTCCCTTCACCGAAGAACTATCTGACCTTCTAACAAAATCGTTACTTTCTACCTGCAAAAATCTCTTCCTAGGAGATCTTAACCTTCACTGGAATGAACCTGATGACCCCACAATCAACCTTCTCAATAATCTTCTCGAGATTAGCGACCTCAAACAACTTTGCCACTCCCTACTCACTCCAAAGGCGCTATTCTTGACGCCATCATCTCTAACTCTGATTTGGCATCCCTATCCAACATCATCCCCATCGACTGGTCTGACCACCATCTCATACTGTTCACGATCTCCCCACCAGCCCCACCCGCCCCAGTGAAAAACAATAGAACCACGATTATGACCAGAAATCTTAAGCAAATCCCACCTGGCGCACTGGAACACAAACTCCAAACCCAACTTCGTCTCACCCCTCCCTCCTCAAATGCAAATGAACTCACTGAGCGCTTCAACAAAACTGTCTCAGAGGTTTTAGATCAACTTGCCCCTCCGAAATTTAAAACGCTAAAAAATGTCCCCTCAAAATCATGGTTTACCTTAGACCTAAACAAAGAAAGACGCTCACTTAGACTTGCTGAAAGAACATGGAGACAACACCCTTCCCCCTCCCATCTCACTCTCCTTAGAACCGCAAGATCTTCCTACAAAAACATATCTTTTCTGAAAAAGCATCTTTCTTTCGTCTGCAACTCTCCCGTGCCAAGAACAGACCTAGAGAACTGTTCAACATTATTAGAAATCAAACCTCCCGGCACCCCCAACCTGTTGGCCTCCACAAACAAATGTGAAGAAATTGCTAACTTCTTCACTGAAAAAATTGCCAAAATTGATCGTGCCTTCCTTGGAACTCAACTCCCGCTCACCCCTCAACATCCCCTGGATACTACACCATTACCACCCCTCCCCTGAATCCACCCATGACCCCCTCACCTCCCCTTCCATCATCTACTCCTCCTGAACCCTACCTCACTAACCCACCGCTTAAAAACAATGCCTCATGGCAGAATTTCCACTCCGTTTCTGAACTGGAAGTCTTCAACATCATATCCAAACTTAAACCATCCTCTCACACAAAAGACCCTCTCCCATCTGCCCTTGTCCAAGACCTAAAGCACGTCATTGTCCCTTATTGGACCAATATCATTAATGCCTCCCTCTCAACAGGGAGTGTTCCTATCTCCCTCCAACTTGGACAAATCACTCCCATCCCGAAAAACCCCAAGGCTGACCCTAATGACCCTAACAACCTCCGCCCTATCTCCAACCTCCCCCTCCTCTCCAAAGCCCTTGAAAAATGCGCCCTACTTCAATTGGACAAACACATTGACACGTACAACCTGCTAGACCCCTTACAATCCGGCTTCCGCAAAGGTTGCAGCACGGAAACTGCACTGCTTAACATAGTCGACGACATCCACCTTGCCCTGGACAAGGGCGAGACCTGCCTACTCATCCTTCTCGACCTCTCTGCTGCATTTGACACAGTTAACAACTCAACCTTACTCAATGCACTCAAAAATCGCTTCGGCCTTAATGGCACTGTCCTAAAATGGTTCACCTCCTACTTCCAACATAGAACCCAACAAATCAAAATTCAAAACTGCCTCTCTCGCCCCACATCTGTCTCCTCGGTGTCCCCCAAGGATCTATCCTCTCTCCCGCTCTCTTCAACCTCTTCATGGAACCCCTTACCCTCATACTTAAAGAAGCCGGAATTAACTATCACCTGTATGCTGATGACACCCAACTGTACTATAAAATAAATTCCCATTCAGATATCTTACACCTCAACACTGCCCTAACCAAGATCCAAACCTGGTTCCACACCAACCATCTCCAACTCAACCCTAACAAAACTGAGATCATTCTCTTCTCTCCCAAAAACAACCCTCTCCCCATTCAAACATGGATCGCTGACCTTAATGCCCTAAACTGTTCTCTCTCCCTCGCCGAATCAGTCAAATCTCTTGGCATCACCATCAACAGTAAGCTTACGCTGAATTCCCATATAAAGAACTCGGCAAAAGGAGCACTCTTCACACTCCGGCATCTCAAAAAAATCAAACCTTTCATACCAGATGAAGACTTCAAATTAGTTGTCCAATCTCTTGTCCTATCAAAAATTGACTACGAAAATGCTCTATTCTCCGGAACTCCCAAAATCCACCTTGCTCCCATCAAATCTGTCCTCAACCTTGCGGCCAGACTAACAACTGACCGTAAACGTTTTGACCATATCTCACCTGCCCTCAAGGACCTCAAATGGCTTCCCATCGAAGGCAGATCCTCCTATAAAATTGCCTGCATTACGCACAAAGCCCTCTATCAAAAGACTCCGCTCTACCTCTCAACCAAACTTAATAAAGCTGGTTGCGCCCGACAGTTGAGAAGCACCAACTCTCTTCTCCTCATACCCCCACTTCTCAAAAAAAAGCCTCCCAATCCCGCTCCTTCTCTGGCAAGGCCCCCAGCATCTGGAACGCCCTCCCTAAAGATCTTCGATGTAACCCCTCGTATGTCAGTTTCAAAAGAGACCTGAAAATACACCTGCTCACTAAATACTGGGGGACTTAATCCCTCTCTCTCCGTACTGGCTATTTTCCAACTCCTTCCTTAATGCACCACCTCCTCCCTCTCACACCTACACACCCCCTTCCTGACCCCTCCACATCCCTCTCCCCGCCCCACCCAGCCCATCCTTTCCCATCCCACCCCTCACACCTACCCAATCCCCCGCACTAGTATGACCTCCGAGCCCTTTGTTCTACTGATTGGTTGACTTTCCTCTTCTTCCCTTTCTCACTACGTACTCTATATTTTTCAGTATACTCTGTTAGACCACCTTGTATAATTGTTTCCCTCATAACAACTGTAATTCTCTCCTGTTTATTACCATGCAAATGTAAAGCGCTCTGATACCCTCGGGTGGAGCTAGCGCTATATAAAACCATCAAAATAAAAAATCATCCTGAAAGCACTTTACAAAATTGCTGACATCTTTAAAAATGTGGTACATGGCTCTCTGGAATACGGATGCGGCCGAGGCCAGGCAAAAAGGCATCCTCTTGAATTGAAAAACCCCGTGGGGCGTGATAAAAGCAGTAAAGTGTTTGGAGTCTCCAGTGAGTTCAATTTGGTGGTAAGCAGACCGAAGGTCAAAGGTGGAAAAAATGCAGGCAATATCCAACATTAGGAAGGGGGTGGCAATCAGCGACCAAATTGGCATTTAATGCCCTCATGTCGACACACAACCTAATACTTTTATCAGGTTTTTGGGCTAAAACGATGGGGGGAACCCACTCGGACGATTCAATTTCTTCAATAATGCCACCTCAACCATGTCATCCAACATCTTCAACTCAGCCCTAATGCTGATGGGAACCCCCCTTAGTTTTTGCTTAACAGGAATAGATCCCTCTCTAACTTTGATCCTGTGACTGAAACCAATAAGTTTGCCAAGTTTGTTAGAGAATACATCAGGGAACAATTTTGTGAAATCAGTACTGGTAGAAGTTAACGCAAGGACAGAAACAGGTTCTTTGTTCCTGGGGTTCAACACAATCCCAAGCTTGGCCTGGTCACGCCAGCCTAAAACATTAACACCTTTAAAAGCTACATATAACTTGATTGTTGCAGAATTTCCTTTGAATTCAATAAACACTTCCTTGAAACCCACAAAATCAATGTTGGAGCCATCAAAATTCTGCGCCACAATATCAGATTTGCATAAAGAATTGAGATCAATTAATTCTCCCAGGGATTCAGAGCAGTAATCTTTTGTGATTATAGTCCAAGGCGATCCAGAGTCTGCCATTAACTCCAATTCCCTTCCCAGGTTGTGCACTCTACATTTAGGGGAACAAATTTTATCGGATTGGGCGATGTCAAAGGAATCTTGGATAGAAACGACAATACCAGACTCTAAATCGCTCAGGGCATGATCACAATACGGAAGGTCGCAAGAGACACAAGAGATTTTCCCTTTGGAGAAATTAGAAGAAGAAGGCATGGGCTTCTTTGAGTCTGGGGCACCCTTCATGGTATTGTTACACATTTTGGAGAAATGTCCCAAACGTCCGCATTTGCTACATTCCTTACCAATAGCAGGACAACGTGGGAAAGAAGCGACATGGCCGGGACTACCACACCTGTAACAATAAAACTGTTTAGGACTAGAGTTATTTTTGTAGTTGGAGCAACTTTTGGAAGAGCTAGGGTTGATAGTGTTAACCTCACTGGAAGTGGGAGACTTAGTTTCCTTGTTGAGTGACTTCATCCACTTCTCAGATTGTTCTAAGGCTTTGGCTGTGCTAATGGCAGCTTCTAAATTAGGTCGCCCATTATCCACAGCTGCTCTTACACCTTTTTACTTTTTACATGAACAATGATTTGGTCCCTGATCATTTCATCAGTTATTAAACCAAAATTGCAATGTAAAGACAAAGCACGGAGGGCGGTGAGGAACTCCTCAAAACTCTCTCCCTCTTCTTGGGCTCTAGGGTAAAACTTAAATCTATTAAGGGCAACACTTGTTGTTGGCTTAAATCGATTTTCTATGCGCAAAATGGCTTCATCGTACACATTGTGATCACCTCCAGATCTGACGGGAGGAAGAGTCCTATAAACTACCTGTCCCTCAGAACCTAAGCAATGAAGGAAGATGTTCTTTTTCCCCTGGGCCGACATGCGTTCTCCATCAATGGCCTTAAGGTAGGTGATGAACTCCTCTTTCCATCTTGTCCACGGGATGGGTGGTTCTCCCTTGGTTTGTAAAAATTTAGAGGGTGGATCGAACTGCATTGTAATGATACAGCGGTAACACAGTAGTAATAATGGTATGCAAAGAATGCTGAGAAAAATCAAGCTAATAAAAGATAATACACAGTAGGTGAGTGTTACAGGAATAATAAATGATCCCCAATATAGGAAGTATCAGGAAATGCAGTTACAGTGGACAGGCTGTAAGAACTGATATAGATGGTAAGTAAAAGTGTACCTGTCACTGCTGTGAAATAGTCAATGAGTAAAACAAAATAAAGGGTGTGCCTGTCACCGCAAACAAACAGGCTGTAGAGTGCAATATATAAAAGTCAAGGTGTGCCTGTAACCAAAGGGAACAGGCTTTCCTACCTGTATGAGGAGTGAAGGTGTGTTCGTCACCGTGATCAGCAACACAGGAGAGCATTCAACGGGGTGTGCTCATCATCGTGTGGAGGTTGCTGGAACCGGGCTTTCCGGTGTCTGAAACGGAGGTTGTGGGAAACAGGATCCTCCAACAAGAGAATCAGAGGAGCGAAGACATTAGAGGCTCCGGTTGTAAGACGTACATTGTGGCAGTGAAGACCCAGGAAATAAAGGTGATCCTGCTCCAAAATGGCCACCAGCGTGATGACGCACAGCGTGGCCGGAGTGAGCAGCGGAACGTGGGGTCGCGTAGGCTTGAAGAGGCGTCAGCAGAAGTAACCAGGCAACGGTGGGAAAGAGAGACGCCTACGTCACAAGTAGTATCCAGGCAACAGTTGTCGCAGAAGAATGAAGGAGAATGAAGATGGCCGTTGGTCAATTGAAACTTGCCAAAGATGATGAAATAGCACTAAAAGGACACCAAAAGAGCGAGAAATCTGCGGTTTCCAGATCTGAGCGTGGAGGTGATGCATGCAGGATGCGGAGAGGCTCTAGTGGACGGGAACGGCAGGAACAAGGAAATGGGTCCGAAAGACGTCGCAGCACCTGTGCCTCAGAGAAGAATGTAGCTAGCGAAGTCTTCAGAAGGTCGTCGCCACTTGTAAAGACGAGAGGCTCTGATCAGTAGGTAAATTCCAAAGTTTATTTGACAGAGGCACAGTACAACATAACCATGCAAGGCAAAGGCAGTAACTGAAAACTCAAGGGCTCTGGAACATGGAACTACAGGCATGCAACGCAGGCACATGGTTCCATGTTCCAAGCACGAGGAAGGGCATGAGGAGAAAGTGCTCGAGGGGAAGGGAAAGGAGAGGAGAGAATGCAGCACCATATCACTGTTGTGAGTCTTACCAAGTTTGAGAAGATATGCATGCGTGTGTCTCTGCTTTTGCCTTTTGACATGCTGCATAAAAATAAACATACAAATACTTGAATACCTGTGTTTCAAACAGCATACTCTGTAAATTTGTGTACAAAAAGGTGTATGTATTTCTTTCTGATCATAATACAGTGCACCTGGGTATTCAATAGTATATTTGAAGGGCTCTATAACACATATACATAACACATGTCTGCCTGTGCAACTGAATGAGAGAGCACAACTGAGAAAATTTGACCACCTATAGGAGAAGCTTCCTGCTTTTTAAGCTACCATCTTCAGATGCATAACACATGTGAGAATACATGTACAAGTAGACATCTACGTCTGTCAAGAGAGCATGCAGACCGTTAAACTTGACATACTGCACTTCCCATTTGAATACAGAAAGAGACGAGAGAAGTACAGAAAGAAGCAAGAGAAGTGTAGAAAGAGGCAAGAGAAGTGCGAAAGAGGCAAGGGAGATGCAGAAAGAACCGACAGAGGTGCAGAAAGAGTAAGAAATGTGCAGAAAGAGGCAGGAGAAGTGCAGAAAGAGGCAAGAGAAGTGCGAAAGAGGTAAGAAAGGTGCAGAAAGAGGCAAGAGAGATGCAGAAAGAACCAACAGAGGTGCATAAAGAGGCAAGAAAAGTGCAGAAAGAAACAACAGAGGTGCAGAAAGATGCAAGAGAGGTGCATAAAGAGGGAAGACGAGTGCAGAAAGAGGCAACAGGGGTGCAGAAAGAAGCAAGAGAGGTGCAGAAAGAAGCAAGAGAAGTACAGAAAGAAGCAACAGTGGTGCAGAAAGAGGCAAGAGAAGTGCAGAAAGAGACAAGAGAGGTGCAGAAAGAGGCAAGAGAGGTGAAGAAAGAGGGAAGAGTGGTGCAGAAAGAGGCAAGAGGGGTGCAGAAAGAAGCAAGAGAGGTACAGAAAGAAGCACAAGAAGTGCAGAAAGAAGGAACAGGGGTGCAGAAAGAGGCTAAATGGGTGCAGAAAGAGGCAAGAGAAGTGCAGAAAGAAGCAACAGAGGTGCAGAAGGAGGCAAGAGAATTCCAGAAAGAGGCAAGAGATTTGCAGAAACGGGCAAAAGAGGTGCTGAAAGAGGGAACAGGGGTGCAGACAGAAGCAAGAGAGGTACAGAAAGAGGGGTGCAGAAAGAGGCAAGAGGGGTGCAGAAATGTACAAGAGAGGTGCAGAAAGAAGCAAGAGCAGCGCAGAAAGAACCAACAGAGGTGCAGAAAGAGGCAAGAGGGGTTCAGAAAGAGTCAAGAGAAGTGCAGAAAAAGGCAAGAGATGTGCAGAAAGAGGCAAGAGAGGTGCACAAAGAGAGAAGAAGGGTGCAGAAAGAGGCAAAAGGGGTGCAGAAAGAAGCAAGAGAGGTGCAGAAAGAAGAAAGAGAAGTGTAGAAAGAAGAAATTGAGGTGCAGAAAAAGGCAAAAGTGGTGCAGAAAGAGGCAAGAGAAGTATAGAAAGAAGCAACAGAGGTGCAGAAAGAAGGAAGAGAGGTGCAGAAACAGGCATCAGAGGTGCAGAAAGAGGGAATAGGAGTGCAGAAAGAGGCAAGAGTGGTGCACAAATTTGCAAGAAAGGTGCAGAAAGAAGCAAGAGCAGGGCAGAAAGAACCAACAGAGGTGCAGAAAGAGGCAAGAGGGGTGCAGAAAGAGGCAAGAGAATTCCAGAAAGAAGAAAAAGAGGTGCAGAAAGAGGCAAGAGAACTGCCAGAAAAAGGCAAGAGAGGTACAGAAAGAGGCAAGAGAGGTGCACAAAGAGGGATGAAGGGTGCAGAAAGAGGCAATACAGGTGCATAAAGAATCAAGAGAGGTGCAGAAAGAAGAAAGAGAAGTGCAGAAAGAAGAAACAGAGCTGCAGCAAGAGGCAAGAGGGGTGCAGAAAGAGACAAAGAAAACTATAGAAAGAAGCAACAGAGGTGCAGAAAGAGGCAAGAGAGTTGCAGAAACAGGAAGCAGAGGTGCAGAAAGAGGGAACGGGGTGCAGAAAGAGACAAGAGAGGTACAGAAAGAGGGAAGAGGGGTGCAGAAAGATGGAAGAGGGGTGCAGAAAGAAGCAAGTGAGGTGCGGAAAAAGGCAACAGAGGTGCGGAAAGAGGCAAGAGAGGTGAAGAAACAGGCAAGAGAAGTGCAGAAAAAGGCAAGAGAATTGCTGAAAGAAGCAACAGAGGTGTAGAAAGAAGCAAGAGAAGTGCAGAAAGAGGCAAGTGAGTAGCAGAAAGAGGCAAGAGAGGTGCAGAAAGAAGAAAGAGAAGTGCAGCAAGAAGTAACAGAGGTACAGAAAAAGGCAAGAGGGTTGCAGAAAGAAGCAAGAGAGGTATAGAAAGAAGCAACAGATGTGCAGAAAGAGGCAAGCGAGGTGCAGAAAAAGGCAGCAGAGGTGCAGAAAGAGGGAACAGGGGTGCAGAAAGAAGCAATAGAGGTGCAGAAAGAAGCAAGAGGGGCGCTGAAAGAGGCAATAGAGCTGCAGAAAGAAGCAAAAGAAATGCAGATAGAGGCAAGAGAAGTGCAGAAAGAGGCAGCAGAGGTACAGAAAGAGGCAACAGAAGTGCAGAAAGAGGTAAGACAGGTACAGAAAGAGACAGAGAGGTGCACAAAGAGACAAGAGAGGTGCACAAAGAGGGAAGACGAGTGCAGAAAGGGGCAACAGGGGTGCAGAAAGAAGCAAGAGAGGTATAGAAAGAAGCAAGAGAAATGCAGAAAGAAGCAACAGCGGTGCAGAAAGAGGCTAGATGTTGCAGAAAGAGGCAAGAGAAGTGCAGAAAGAAGCAAAAGAAATGTAGAAAGAGGCAAGAGAAGTGCAGAAAGAAGCAACAGAAATGCAGAAAGAGGCAAGAGGAGAGCAGAAAGTAGCAACAGAGGTGCAGAAAGATACAAGAGAAGTACAGAAAGGAGCAACAGAGGTGCAGAAACAGGCAAGAGAGGTGCAGAAAGAGGCAAGAGAATTGCTGAAAGAAGCAACAGAGGTGCAGAAGGAGGCAAGAGAATTGCAGAAAGAGGCAAGAGATTTGCAGAAACGGGCAAAAGAGGTGCTGAAAGAGGGAACAGGGGTGCAGACAGAAGCAAGAGAGGTACAGAAAGAGGGGTGCAGAAAGAGGCAAGAGGGGTGCAGAAATGTACAAGAGAGGTGCAGAAAGAAGCAAGAGCAGCGCAGAAAGAACCAACAGAGGTGCAGAAAGAGGCAAGAGGGGTTCAGAAAGTGTCAAGAGAAGTGCAGAAAAAGGCAAGAGATGTGCAGAAAGAGGCAAGAGAGGTGCACAAAGAGAGAAGAAGGGTGCAGAAAGAGGCAAAAGGGGTGCAGAAAGAAGCAAGAGAGGTGCAGAAAGAAGAAAGAGAAGTGTAGAAAGAAGAAATTGAGGTGCAGAAAAAGGCAAAAGTGGTGCAGAAAGAGGCAAGAGAAGTATAGAAAGAAGCAACAGAGGTGCAGAAAGAAGGAAGAGAGGTGCAGAAACAGGCAGCAGAGGTGCAGAAAGAGGGAACAAGAGTGCAGAAAGAGGCAAGAGGGGTGCAGAAATTTGCAAGAGAGGTGCAGAAAGAAGCAAGAGCAGGGCACAAAGAACCAACAGAGGTGCAGAAAGAGGCAAGAGGGGTGCAGAAAGAGGCAAGAGAATTCCATAAAGAAGAAAAAGAGGTGCAGAAAGAGGCAAGAGAACTGCCAGAAAAAGGCAAGAGAGGTACAGAAAGAGGCAAGAGAGGTGCACAAAGAGGGATGAAGGGTGCAGAAAGAGGCAATACAGGTGCATAAAGAATCAAGAGAGGTGCAGAAAGAAGAAAGAAAAGTGCAGAAAGAAGAAACAGAGCTGCAGCAAGAGGCAAGAGGGGTGCAGAAAGAGACAAAGAAAACTATAGAAAGAAGCAACAGAGGTGCAGAAAGAGGCAAGAGAGTTGCAGAAACAGGAAGCAGAGGTGCAGAAAGAGGGAACGGGTGCAGAAAGAGACAAGAGAGGTACAGAAAGAGGGAAGAGGGGTGCAGAAAGATGGAAGAGGGGTGCAGAAAGAAGCAAGTGAGGTGCGGAAAAAGGCAACAGAGGTGCGGAAAGAGGCAAGAGAGGTGAAGAAACAGGCAAGAGAAGTGCAGAAAAAGGCAAGAGAATTGCTGAAAGAAGCAACAGTGTAGAAAGAAGCAAGAGAAGTGCAGAAGGAGGCAAGTGAGTAGCAGAAAGAGGCAAGAGAGGTGCAGAAAGAAGAAAGAGAAGTGCAGCAAGAAGAAACAGAGGTACAGAAAAAGGCAAGAGGGTTGCAGAAAGAAGCAAGAGAGGTATAGAAAGAAGCAACAGAGGTGCAGAAAGAGGCAAGCGAGGTGCAGAAAAAGGCAGCGGAGGTGCAGAAAGAGGGAACAGGGGTGCAGAAAGAAGCAATAGAGGTGCAGAAAGAAGCAAGAGGCGCGCTGAAAGAGGCAATAGAGCTGCAGAAAGAAGCAAAAGAAATGCAGATAGAGGCAAGAGAAGTGCAGAAAGAGGCAGCAGAGGTACAGAAAGAGGCAACAGAAGTGCAGAAAGAGGTAAGACAGGTACAGAAAGAGACGAGAGGTGCACAAAGAGACAAGAGAGGTGCACAAAGAGGGAAGACGAGTGCAGAAAGGGGCAACAGGGGTGCAGAAAGAAGCAAGAGAGGTATAGAAAGAAGCAAGAGAAATGCAGAAAGAAGCAACAGAGGTGCAGAAAGAGGCTAGAAGGGTGCAGAAAGAGGCAAGAGAAGTGCAGAAAGAAGCAAAAGAAATGTAGAAAGAGGCAAGAGAAGTGCAGAAAGAAGCAACAGAAATGCAGAAAGAGGCAAGAGGAGAGCAGAAAGTAGCAACAGAGGTGCAGAAAGAAGCAAGAGAAGTACAGAAAGGAGCAACAGAGGTGCAGAAACAGGCAAGAGAGGTGCAGAAAGAGGCAAGAGAATTGCTGAAAGAAGCAACAGAGGTGCAGAAGGAGGCAAGAGAATTGCAGAAAGAGGCAAGAGAGGTGCAGAAACAGGCAAAAGAGGTGCAGAAAGAGGGAACAGGGGTGCAGACAGAAGCAAGAGAGGTGCAGAAAGAGGGAAGAGGGGTGCAGAAAGAGGCAAGAGGGGGGCAGAAATGTGCAAGAGAGGTGCAGAAAGAAGCAAGAGCAGCACAGAAAGAACCAAAAGAGGTGCAGAAAGAGGCAAGAGGGGTGCAGAAAGAGTCCAGTGAAGTTCAGAAAGAAGTAAAGGAAATGCAGAAAGAGGCAAGAGAACTGCCGAAAAAGGCAAGAGACGTGCAGAAAGAGGCAAGAGACGTGCACAAAGAGAGAAGAAGGGTGCGGAAAGAGGTAAAAGGGGTGCAGAAAGAAGCAAGAGAGGTGCAGAAAGAAGAAAGAGAAGTGTAGAAAGAAGAAACTGAGGTGCAGAAAGAGGCAAAAGTGGTGCCGAAAGAGGCAAGAGAAGTATAGAAAGAAGCAACAGAGGTGCAGAAAGAAGGAAGAGAGGTGCAGAAACAGGCAGCAGAGGTGCAGAAAGAGGGAACAGGAGTGCAGAAAGAGGCAAGAGGGGTGCAGAAATTTGCAAGAGAGTTGCAGAAAGAAGCAAGAGCAGGGCACAAAGAACCAACAGAGGTGCAGAAAGAGGCAAGAGGGGTGTAGAAAGAGGCAAGAGATTTCCAGAAAGAAGAAAAAGAGGTGCAGAAAGAGGAAAGAGAACTGCCAAAAAAAGGCAAGAGAGGTACAGAAAGAGGCAAGAGAGGTGCACAAAGAGGGATGAAAGGTGCAGAAAGAGGCAATACGGGTGCATAAAGAATCAAGAGAGGTGCAGAAAGAAGAAAGAAGTGCAGAAAGAAGAAACAGAGCTGCAGAAAGAGGCAAGAGGGGTGCAGAAAGAGACAAGAAAACTATAGAAAGAAGCAACAGAGGTGCAGAAAGAGGCAAGAGAGGTACAGAAACAGGAAGCAGAGGTGCAGAAAGAGGGAACGGGGTACAGAAAGAGACAAGAGAGGTGCAGAAAGAGGGAAGAGGGGTGCAGAAAGATGGAAGAGGGGTGCAGAAAGAAGCAAGTGAGGTGCAGAAAGAGGCAACAGAGGTGCGGAAAGAGGCAAGAGAGGTGCAGAAACAGGCAAGAGAAGTGCAGAAAGAGGCAAGAGAATTGCTGAAAGAAGCAACAGAGGTATAGAAAGAAGCAAGAGAAGTGCAGAAAGAGGCAAGTGAGTTGCAGAAAGAGGCAAGAGAGGTACAGAACGAAGAAAGAGAAGTGCAGCAAGAAGTAAAAGAGGTGTAGAAAAAGGCAAGAGGGTTGCAGAAAGAAGCAAGAGAGGTATGGAAAGAAGCAACAGAGGTGCAGAAAGAGGCAAGCGATGTGCAGAAAAAGGCAGCGGAGGTGCAGAAAGAGGGAACAGGGGTACAGAAAGAGGCAAGAGAGGTGCAGAAAGAAGCAAGAGAGGTGCAGAAAGAGGCAATAGAGGTGCAGAGAGAAGCAGAAGAAATGCAGAAAGAGGCAAGAGAAGTGCAGAAAGAAGCAGCAGAGATACAGAAAGAGGCACCAGAAGTGCAGAAAGAGGTAAGACAGGTACAGAAAGAGACAAGAGGTGCACAAAGAGACAAGAGAGGTGCACAAAGAGGGAAGACGAGTGCAGAAAGGGGCAACAGGGGTGCAGAAAGAAGCAAGAGAGCTACAGAAAGAAGCAAGACAAATGCAGAAAGAAGCAACAGAGGTGCAGAAAGAGGCTAGAGGGTTGCGGAAACAGGCAAGAGAAGTGCAGAAAGATGCAACAGAGGTGCAGAAACAAGCAAGAGAGGTGCACAAAGAGACAAGAGAGGTACAGAAAGAGGGAAGACGAGTGCAGAAAGACCCAACAAGTCTGCAGAAATAAGTAAGAAAGGTGCAGAAAGAAGCAAGAGAAGTGCAGAAAGAAGCAACAGGGATGCAGAAAGAGGCAAAAGGGTGCAGAAAGAGGCAAGAGAAGGACAGAAATAAGCAAAAAAATATAGAAAGAGGCAAGAGAAGTGCAGAAAGAAGCAACAGAAATGCAGAAAGAGGCAAGAGGAGAGCAAAAAGTAGCAACAGAGGTGCAGAAAGAAGAAGAGTGCAGAAAGATGCACATGAGGTACAGAAACAGGCAAGATAGGTGCAGAAAGAGGCAAGAGAAGTGCAGAAAGAGGGAAGACGAGTGCAGAAAGGGGCAACAGGGGTGCAGAAAGAAGCAAGAGAGGTATAGAAAGAAGCAAGAGAACTGCAGAAAGAGGCAACAGAAGTGCAGAAAGAGGTAAGACAGGTACAGAAAGAGACGAGAGGTGCACAAAGAGACAAGAGAGGTGCACAAAGAGGGAAGACGAGTGCAGAAAGGGGCAACAGGGGTGCAGAAAGAAGCAAGAGAGGTATAGAAAGAAGCAAGAGAAATGCAGAAAGAAGCAACCGAGGTGCAGAAAGAGGCTAGAGGGTGCAGAAAGAGGCAAGAGAAGTGCAGAAAGAAGCAAAAGAAATGTAGAAAGAGGCAAGAGAAGTGCAGAAAGAAGCAACAGAAATGCAGAAAGAGACAAGAGGAGAGGAGAAAGAAGCAACAGAGGTGCAGAAAGAAGCAAGAGAAGTACAGAAAGAAGCAACAGAGGTGCAGAAACAGGCAAGAGGGGGTGCAGAAAAACATAAGAGAATTGCTGAAAGAAGCAACAGAGGAGCAGAAGGAGGCAAGAGAATTGCAGAAAGAGGCAAGAGAGGTGCAGAAACAGGCAAAAGAGGTGCAGAAAGAGGGAACAGGGGTGCAGACAGAAGCAAGAGAGGTGCAGAAAGAGGGAAGAGGGGTGCAGAAAGAGGCAAGAGGGGTGCAGAAATGTGCAAGAGAGGTGCAGAAAGAAGCAAGAGCAGCACAGAAAGAACCAACAGAGGTGCAGAAAGAGGCAAGAGGGGTGCAGAAAGAGTCAAGAGAAGTTCAGAAAGAAGTAAAGGAGATGCAGAAAGAGGCAAGAGAACTGCCGAAAAAGGCAAGAGACGTGCAGAAAGAGGCAAGAGACGTGCACAAAGAGAGAAGAAGGGTGCGGAAAGAGGCAAAGGGGTGCAGAAAGAAGCAAGAGAGGTGCAGAAAGAAGAAAGAGAAGTGTAGAAAGAAGAAACTGAGGTGCAGAAAGAGGCAAGAGTGGTGCAGAAAGAGGCAAGAGAAGTATAGAAAGAAGCAACAGAGGTGCAGAAAGAAGGAAGAGAGGTGCAGAAACAGGCAGCAGAGGTGCAGAAAGAGGGAACAGGAGTGCAGAAAGAGGCAAGAGGGGTGCAGAAATTTGCAAGAGAGTTGCAGAAAGAAGCAAGAGCAGGGCACAAAGAACCAACAGAGGTGCAGAAAGAGGCAAGAGGGGTGCAGAAAGAGGCAAGAGAATTCCAGAAAGAAGAAAAAGAGGTGCAGAAAGAGGAAAGAGAACTGCCAAAAAAAGGCAAGTGAGGTACAGAAAGAGGCAAGAGAGGTGCACAAAGAGGGATGAAGGGTGCAGAAAGAGGCAATACGGGTGCATAAAGAATCAAGAGAAGTGCAGAAAGAAGAAAGAAGTGCAGAAAGAAGAAACAGAGCTGCAGAAAGAGGCAAGAGAGGTGCAGAAAGAGGCAAGAAAACTATAGAAAGAAGCAACAGAGGTGCAGAAAGAGGCAAGAGAGGTGCAGAAACAGGAAGCAGAGGTGCAGAAAGAGGGAACGGGGTACAGAAAGAGACAAGAGAGGTGCAGAAAGAGGGAAGTGGGGTGCAGAAAGATGGAAGAGGGGTGCAGAAAGAAGCAAGTGAGGTGCAGAAAGAGGCAACAGAGGTGCGGAAAGAGGCAAGAGAGGTGCAGAAACAGGCAAGAGAAGTGCAGAAAGAGGCAAGAGAATTGCTGAAAGAAGCAACAGAGGTGTAGAAAGAAGCAAGAGAAGTGCAGAAAGAGGCAAGTGAGTTGCAGAAAGAGGCAAGAGAGGTACAGAACGAAGAAAGAGAAGTGCAGCAAGAAGTAAAAGAGGTGTAGAAAAAGGCAAGAGGGTTGCAGAAAGAAGCAAGAGAGGTATGGAAAGAAGCAACAGAGCTGCAGAAAGAGGCAAGCGAGGTGCAGAAAAAGGCAGTGGAGGTGCAGAAAGAGGGAACAGGGGTGCAGAAAGAGGCTAGAGGGTTGCGGAAACAGGCAAGAGTAGTGCAGAAAGATGCAAGAGAGGTGCAGAAACAAGCAAGAGAGGTGCACAAAGAGACAAGAGAGGTACAGAAATAGGGAAGACGAGTGCAGAAAGACCCAACATGTCTGCAGAAATAAGCAAGAGAGGTGCAGAAAGAAGCAAGAGAAGTGCAGAAAGAAGCAACAGGGATGCAGAAAGAGGCAAAAGGGTGCAGAAAGAGGCAAGAGAAGTACAGAAATAAGCAAAAAAATGTAGAAAGAGGAAAGAGAAGTGCAGAAAGAAGCAACAGAAATGCAGAAAGAGGCAAGAGGAGAGCAGAGAGTAGCAACAGAGGTGCAGAAAGAGGCAAGAGAAGTGCAGAAAGATGCAAGTGAGGTGCAGAAACATGCAAGAGAGGTGCAGAAAGAAGCAAGAGAAGTGCAGAAAGAAGCAACAGAGGTGCAGAAGGAGCCAAGAGAACTGCAGAAAGAGGCAACAGAAGTGCAGAAAGAGGTAAGACAGGTACAGAAAGAGATGAGAGGTGCACAAAGAGACAAGAGAGGTGCCCAAAGAGGGAAGACGAGTGCAGAAAGGGGCAACAGGGGTGCAGAAAGAAGCAAGAGAGGTATAGAAAGAAGCAAGAGAAATGCAGAAAGAAGCAACAGAGGTGCAGAAAGAGGCTAGAGGGTGCAGAAAGAGGCAAGAGAAGTGCAGAAAGAAGCAAAAGAAATGTAGAAAGAGGCAAGAGAAGTGCAGAAAGAAGCAACAGAAATGCAGAAAGAGACAAGAGGAGAGCAGAAAGTAGCAACAGAGGTGCAGAAAGAAGCAAGAGAAGTACAGAAAGAAGCAACAGAGGTGCAGAAACAGGCAAGAGAGGTGCAGAAAGATGCAAGAGAATTGCTGAAAGAAGCAACAGAGGTGCAGAAGGAGGCAAGAGAATTGCAGAAAGAGGCAAGAGAGGTGCAGAAACAGGCAAAAGAGGTGCAGAAAGAGGGAACAGGGGTGCAGACAGAAGCAAGAGAGGTGCAGAAAGAGGGAAGAGGGGTGCAGAAAGAGGCAAGAGGGGTGCAGAAATGTGCAAGAGAGGTGCAGAAAGAAGCAAGAGCAGCACAGAAAGAACCAACAGAGGTGCAGAAAGAGGCAAGAGGGGTGCAGAAAGAGTCAAGAGAAGTTCAGAAAGAAGTAAAGGAGATGCAGAAAGAGGCAAGAGAACTGCCGAAAAAGGCAAGAGACGTGCAGAAAGAAGCAAGAGACGTGCACAAAGAGAGAAGAAGGGTGCGGAAAGAGGCAAAAGGGGTGCAGAAAGAAGCAAGAGAGGTGCAGAAAGAAGAAAGAGAAGTGTAGAAAGAAGAAACTGAGGTGCAGAAAGAGGCAAAAGTGGTGCAGAAAGAGGCAAGAGAAGTATAGAAAGAAGCAACAGAGGTGCAGAAAGAAGGAAGAGAGGTGCAGAAACAGGCAGCAGAGGTGCAGAAAGAGGGAACAGGAGTGCAGAAAGAGGCAAGAGGGGTGCAGAAATTTGCAAGAGAGTTGCAGAAAGAAGCAAGAGCGGGGCACAAAGAACCAACAGATGTGCAGAAAGAGGCAAGAGGGGTGCAGAAAGAGGCAAGAGAATTCCAGAAAGAAGAAAAAGAGGTGCAGAAAGAGGAACGAGAACTGCCAAAAAAAGGCAAGAGAGGTACAGAAAGAGGCAAGAGAGGTGCACAAAGAGGGATGAAGGGTGCAGAAAGAGGCAATACGGGTGCATAAAGAATCAAGAGAGGTGCAGAAAGAAGAAAGAAAGAAAGAAAGAAGAAACAGAGCTGCAGAAAGAGGCAAGAGGGGTGCAGAAAAAGGCAAGAAAACTATAGAACGAAGCAACAGAGGTGCAGAAAGAGGCAAGAGAGGTGCAGAAACAGGAAGCAGAGGTGCAGAAAAAGGGAACGGGGTACAGAAAGAGACAAGAGAGGTGCAGAAAGAGGGAAGAGGGGTGCAGAAAGATGGCAAGAGGGGTGCAGAAAGAAGCAAGTGAGGTGCAGAAAGAGGCAACAGAGGTGTGGAAAGAGGCAAGAGGGTGCAGAAACAGGCAAGAGAAGTGCAGAAACAGGCAAGAGAATTGCTGAAAGAAGCAACAGAGGTGTAGAAAGAAGCAAGAGAGGTGCAGAAAGAGGCAAGTGAGTTGCAGAAAGAGGCAAGAGAGGTCAGAAAGAAGAAAGAGAAGTGCAGCAAGAAGTAACAGAGGTGCAGAAAAAGGCAAGAGGGTTGCAGAAAGAAGCAAGAGAGGTATGGAAAGAATCAACAGAGCTGCAAAAAGAGGCAAGCGAGGTGCAGAAAAAGGCAGCGGAGGTGCAGAAAGAGGGAACAGGGGTGCAGAAAGAAGCAAAAGAAATGCAGAAAGAGGCAAGAGAAGTGCAGAAAGAAGCAGCAGAGGTACAGAAAGAGGCAAGAGAAGTGCAGAAAGAGGTAAGACAGGTACAGAAAGAGACAAGAGATGCACAAAGAGACAGGAGAGGTGCACAAAGAGGGAAGACGAGTGCAGAAAGGGGCAACAGGGGTGCAGAAAGAAGCAAGAAAGGTACAGAAAGAAGCAAGAGAAATGTAGAAAGAAGCAACAGAGGTGCAGAAAGAGGCTAGAGGGTTGCGGAAACAGGCAAGAGTAGTGCAGAAAGATGCAACAGAGGTGCAGAAACAAGCAAGAGAGGTGCACAAAGAGACAAGAGAGGTACAGAAAGAGGGAAGACGAGTGCAGAAAGAGCCAACATGTGTGCAGAAATAAGCAAGAGAGGTGCAGAAAGAAGCAAGAGAAGTGCAGAAAGAAGCAACAGGGATGCAGAAAGAGGCAAAAGGGTGCAGAAAGAGGCAAGAGAAGTACAGAAATAAGCAAAAAAATGTAGAAAGAAGCAAGAGAAGTGCAGAAAGAAGCAACAGAAATGCAGAAAGAGGCAAGAGGAGAGCAAAAAGATGCACGTGAGGTACAGAAACAGGCAAGATAGGTGCAGAAAGAGGCAAGAGAAGTGCAGACAGAAGCAACAGAGGTGCAGAAGGAGCCAAGAGAACTGCAGAAAGAGGCAACAGAAGTGCAGAAAGAGGTAAGACAGGTGCAGAAAGAGACAGAGAGGTGCACAAAGAGACAAGAGAGGTGCACAAAGAGGGAAGACGAGTGCAGAAAGGGGCAACAGGGGTGCAGAAAGAAGCAAGAGAGGTATAGAAAGAAGCAAGAGAAATGCAGAAAGAAGCAACAGAGGTGCAGAAAGAGGCTAGAGTGGTGCAGAAAGAGGCAAGAGAAGTGCAGAAAGAAGCAAAAGAAATGTAGAAAGAAGGCAAGAGAAGTGCAGAAAGAAGCAACAGAAATGCAGAAAGAGGCAAGAGGAGAGCAGAAAGTAGCAACAGAGGTGCAGAAAGAAGCAAGAGAAGTATAGAAAGAAGCAACAGAGGTACAGAAACAGGCAAGAGAGGTGCAGAAAGAGGCAAGAGAATTGCTGAAAGAAGCAACAGAAATGAAGAAAGAGGCAAGAGGAGAGCAGAAAGTAGCAACAGAGGTGCAGAAAGAAGCAAGAGAAGAACAGAAAGAAGCAACAGAGGTGCAGAAGGAGGCAAGAGAATTGCAGAAAGAGGCAAGAGAAGTGCAGAAACAGGCAAAAGAGGTGCAGAAAGAGGGAACAGGGGTGCAGACAGAAGCAAGAGAGGTGCAGAAAGAGGGAAGAGGGGTGCAGAAAGAGGCAAGAGGGGTGCAGAAATGTGCAAGAGAGGTGCAGAAAGAAGCAAGAGCAGCACAGAAAGAACCAACAGAGGTGCAGAAAGAGGCAAAGAGGGTGCAGAAAGAGTCAAGAGAAGTTCAGAAAGAAGAAAGAGGAGATGCAGAAAGAGGCAAGAGAACTGCCGGAAAAGGCAAGAGACGTGCAGAAAGAGGCAAAGAGCGTGCACAAAGAGAGAAGAAGGGTGCAGAAAGAGGCAAAAGGGGTGCAGAAAGAAGCAAGAGAGGTACAGAAAGAAGAAAGAGAAGTGTAGAAAGAAGAAACTGAGGTGCAGAAAGAGGCAAAAGTGGTGCAGAAAGAGGCAAGAGAAGTATAGAAAGAAGCAACAGAGGTGCAGAAAGAAGGAAGAGAGCTGCAGAAACAGGCAGCAGAGGTGCAGAAAGAGGGAACAGAGGTGCAGAAAGAGGCTAGAGGGTTGCGGAAACAGGCAAGAGTAGTGCAGAAAGATGCAAGAGAGGTGCAGAAACAAGCAAGAGAGGTGCACAAAGAGGCTAGAGAGGTACAGAAAGAGGGAAGACGAGTGAAGAAAGACGCAACATGTCTGCAGAAAGAAGCAAGAGAGGTGCAGAAAGAAGCAAGAGAAGTGCAGAAAGAAGAAACAGGGATGCAGAAAGAGGCAAGAGGGTGCAGAAAGAGGCAAGAGAAGTGCAGAAATAAGCAAAAAAGTGTAGAAAGAGGCAAGAGAAGAGCAGAAAGAAGCAACGAGAAATGCAGAAAGAGGCAAGAGAAGTGCAGAAAGAAGCAACAGAGGTGCAGAAGGAGCCAAGAGAACTGCAGAAAGAGGCAAGAGAGGTGCAGAAAGAGGCAAAGGATGCAGAAAGAGGGAACAGGGGTACAGACAGAGGCAAGAGAGGTGCAGAAAGAGGGAAGAGGGTTGCAGAAAGAGGCAAGAGGGGTGCAGAAATTTGCAAGAGGGTGCAGAAATTTGCAAGAGAGGTACAGAAAGAAGCAAGATAAGTACAGAAAGAACCAACACAGGTGCAGAAAGAGGCAAGAAGGTGCAGAAAGAGGCAAGAGAAGTACAGAAGGAAGCAACACAGGTGCAGAAGGGGCAAGGGAACTGCAGAAAGAACCAAGAGAGGTGCACAAAGAGGCAAGAGAGGTACAGAAAGATGGAAGAAGGGTGCAGAAAGAGGCAAGAGGGGTACAGAAAGAAGCAAGAGAGGTGCAGAAAGAAGCAAGAGAAGTGCAGAAAGAAGCAACAGGGATGCAGAAAGAGGCAAAAGGGTGCAGAAAGAGGCAAGAGAAGTACAGAAATAAGCAAAAAAATGTAGAAAGAGGCAAGAGAAGAGCAGAAAGAAGCAACAGAAATGCAGAAAGAGGCAAGAGAAGTGCAGAAAGAAGCAACAGAGGTGCAGAAGGAGCCAAGAGAACTGCAGAAAGAGGCAAGAGAGGTGCAGAAAGAGGCAAAAGGATGCAGAAAGAGGGAACAGGGGTACAGACAGAGGCAAGAGAGGTGCAGAAAGAGGGAAGAGGGTTGCAGAAAGAGGCAAGAGGGGATGCAGAAATTTGCAAGAGGGGGTGCAGAAATTTGCAAGAGAGGTACAGAAAGAAGCAAGATAAGTACAGAAAGAACCAACACAGGTGCAGAAAGAGGCAAGAAGGTGCAGAAAGAGGCAAGAGAAGTACAGAAGGAAGCAACACAGGTGCAGAAGGGGCAAGGGAACTGCAGAAAGAAGCAAGAGAGGTGCACAAAGAGGCAAGAGAGGTACAGAAAGATGGAAGAAGGGTGCAGAAAGAGGCAAGAGGGGTACAGAAAGAAGCAAGAGAGGTGCAGAAAGAAGCAAGAGAAGTGCAGAAAGAAGCAAGAGGTGCAGAAAGATGCAAGAGATGTGCATAAAAAGGGAAGAGGGGTACAGAAAGATGTAAGAGAGGTGCAGAAACAGGGGTGCAGAAAGAGGCAAGAGGGGTGCAGAAAGAAGTAAGACGTGCAGAAAGAAGCAAGAGAAGTGCAGAAAGAAGCAACAGAGGTGCAGAAAGAGGCATGAAGGGTGCAGAAAGAGGCAAGAGAATTTCTGAAAGAAGCAACAGAGGTGCAGTAGGAGGCAAGAGAATTGCAGAAAGAGGCAAGAGAGTTGCAGAAACAGGCAAAAGAGGTGCAGAAAGAGGGAACAGGGGTGCAGACAGAAGCAAGAGAGGTGCAGAAAGAGGGAAGAGGGGTGCAGAAAGAGGCAAGAGGGGTGCAGAAATATGCAAGAGAGGTGCAGAAAGAAGCAAGAGCAGCGCAGAAAGAACCAACAGAGGTGCAGAAAGAGGCAAGAGGGGAACAGAAAGAGTCAATAGATGTTCAGAAAGAAGTAAAGGAGGTGCAGAAAGAGGCAAGAGAACTGCCGAAAAAGGCAAGATATATGCAGAAAGAGGCAAGAGAGGTACACAAAGAGAGAAGAAGGGTGCAGAAAGAGGCAAAAGGGGTGCAGAAAGAAGCAAGAGAGGTGCAGAAAGAAGAAAGAGAAGTGTAGAAAGAAGAAACTGAGGTGCAGAAAGAGGCAAAAGTGGTGCAGAAAGAGGCAAGAGAAGTATAGAAAGAAGCAACAGAGGTGCAGAAAGAAGGAAGAGAGGTGCAGAAACAAGCAGCAGAGGTGCAGAAAGAGGGAACAGGAGTGCAGAAAGAGGCAAGAGGGGTGCAGAAATTTGGAAGAGAGGTGCAGAAAGAAGCAAGAGCAGGGCACAAAGAACCAACAGAGGTGAAGAAAGAGGTAAGAGGGATACAGAAAGAGGCAAGAGAATTCCAGAAGGAAGAAAAAGAGGTGCAGAAAGAGGCAAGAGAACTGCGAAAAAAAGGCAAGTGAGGTACAGAAAGAGGCAAGAGAGGTGCACAAAGAGGGATGAAG
Organism: Calotriton arnoldi; assembly: GCA_963921515.1. NCBI lineage: Eukaryota > Metazoa > Chordata > Amphibia > Caudata > Salamandridae > Calotriton > Calotriton arnoldi. The sequence continues at coordinate 205,957 of CAWUFW010018547.1, forward strand.
GGTGCAGAAAGAGGCAATACGGGTGCAGAAAGAATCAAGAGAGGTGCAGAAAGAAGAAAGAGAAGTGCAGAAAGAAGAAACAGAGCTGCAGAAAGAGGCAAGAGGGGAGCAGAAAGAGACAAGGAAACTATAGAAAGAAGCAACAGAGGTGCAGAAAGAGGCAAGAGAGGTGCAGAAAGAGGGAAGAGGGGTCCAGAAAGATGGAAGAGGGGTGCAGAAAGAAGCAAGTGAGGTGCAGAAGGAGCCAAGAGAACTGCAGAAAGAGGCAAGAGAGGTGCAGAAAGAGGCAAAAGGATGCAGAAAGAGGGAACAGGGGTACAGAAAGAGGCAAGAGAGGTGCAGAAAGAGGGAAGAGGGTTGCAGAAATTTGCAAGAGAGGTACAAAAAGAAGCAAGATAAGTGCAGAAAGAACCAACACAGGAGCAGAAAGAGGCAAGAAGGTGCAGAAAGAGGCAAGAGAAGTACAGAAAGAAGCAACAGAGGTGCAGAAGGAGGCAAGGGAACTGCAGAAAGAAGTAAGAGAGGTGCACAAAGAGGCAAGAGAGGTGCAGAAAGATGGAAGAAGGGTGCAGAAAGAGGCAAGAGGGGTACAGAAAGAAGCAAGAGAGGTGCAGAAAGAAGCAAGAGAAGTGCAGAAAGAAGCAAGAGGTGCAGAAAGATGCAAGAGAGGTGCAGAAAAAGGGAAGAGGTGTAGAGAAAGATGCAAGAGAGGTGCAGAAAGAGGGAAGAGGGGTGCAGAAAGAGGCAAGATGGGTGCAGAAAGAAGTAAGAGGTGCAGAAAGAAGCAAGAGAAGTGCAGAAAGAAGCAACAGAGGTGCATAAAGAGGCATGAGGGGTGCAGAAAGAGGCAAGAGAATTTCTGAAAGAAGCAACAGAGGTGCAGAAGGAGGCAAGAGAATTGCAGAAAGAGTCAAGAGAGTTGCAGAAACAGGCAAAAGAAGTGCAGAAAGAGGGAACAGGGGTGCAGACAGAAACAAGAGAGGTGCAGAAAGAGGGAAGAGGGGTGCAGAAAGAGGCAAGAGGGGTGCAGAAATGTGCAAGAGAGGTGCAGAAAGAAGCAAGAGCAGCGCAGAAAGAACCAACAGATGTGCAGAAAGAAGGAAGAGAGGTGCAAAAACAGGCAGCAGAGGTGCAGAAAGAGGGAACAGGAGTGCAGAAAGAAGCAAGATAAGTGCAGAAAGAACCAACACAGGTGCAGAAAGAGGCAAGAAGGTGCAGAAAAAGGGAAGAGAAGTACAGAAAGAAGCAACAGAGGTGCAGAAGGAGGCAAGGGAACTGCAGAAAGAAGCAAGAGCAGCGCAGAAAGAACCAACAGAGGTGCAGAAAGAGGCAAGAGGGGTGCAGAAAGAGTCAATAGATGTTCAGAAAGAAGTAAAGGAGGTGCAGAAAGAGGCAAGAGAACTGCCGAAAAAGGCAAGAGACATGCAGAAAGAGGCAAGAGAGGTACACAAAGAGAGAAGAAGGGTGCAGAAAGAGGCAAAAGGGGTGCAGAAAGAAGCAAGAGAGGTGCAGAAAGAAGAAAGAGAAGTGTAGAAAGAAGAAACTGAGGTGCAGAAAGAGGCAAAAGTGGTGCAGAAAGAGGCAAGAGAAGTATAGAAAGAAGCAACAGAGGTGCAGAAAGAAGGAAGAGAGGTGCAGAAACAGGCAGCAGAGGTGCAGAAAGAGGGAACAGGAGTGCAGAAAGAGGCAAGAGGGGTGCAGAAATTTGCAAGAGAGGTGCAGAAAGAAGCAAGAGCAGGGCACAAAGAACCAACAGAGGTGCAGAAAGAGGCAAGAGGGATGCAGAAAGAGGCAAGAGAATTCCAGAAGGAAGAAAAAGAGGTGCAGAAAGAGGCAAGAGAACTGCCAAAAAAAGGCAAGTGAGGTTCAGAAAGAGGCAAGAGAGGTGCACAAAGAGGGATGAAGGGTGCAGAAAGAGGCAATACGGGTGCATAAAGAATCAAGAGAGGTGCAGAAAGAAGAAAGAGAATTGCAGAAAGAAGAAACAGAGCTGCAGAAAGAGGCAAGAGGGATGCAGAAAGAGACAAGAAAACTATAGAAAGAAGCAACAGAGGTGCAGAAAGAGGCAAGAGAGGTGCAGAAAGAGGGGTGCAGAAAGATGGAACAGGGGTGCAGAAAGAAGCAAGTGAGGTGCAGAAGGAGCCAACAGAGGTGCAGAAAGAGGCAAGAGGGGTGCAGACAGAGGCAAAAGGATGCAGAAAGAAGGAACAGGGGTACAGAAAGAGGCAAGAGAAGTACAGAAAGAAGCAACAGAGGTGCAGAAGGAGGCAAGGGAACTGCAGAAAGAAGTAAGAGAGGTACACAAAGAGGCAAGAGAGGTGCAGAAAGATGGAAGAAGGGTGCAGAAAGAGGCAAGAGGGGTACAGAAAGAAGCAAGAGAGGTGCAGAAAGAAGCAAGAGAAGTGCAGAAAGAAGCAAGAGGTGCAGAAAGATGCAAGAGAGGTGCAGAAAAAGGGAAGAGGGGTAGAGAAAGATGCAAGAGAGGTGCAGAAAGAGGGAAGAGGGGTGCAGAAAGAGGCAAGAGGGGTGCAGAAAGAAGTAAGAGGTGCAGAAAGAAGCAAGAGAAGTGCAGAAAGAAGCAACAGAGGTGCAGAAAGAGGCATGAGGGGTGCAGAAAGAGGCAAGAGAATTTCTGAAAGAAGCAACAGAGGTGCAGAAGGAGGCAAGAGAATTGCAGAAAGAGGCAAGAGAGTTGCAGAAACAGGCAAAAGAGGTGCAGAAAGAGGGAACAGGGGTGCAGACAGAAACAAGAGAGGTGCAGAAAGAGGGCAGAGGGGTGCAGAAAGAGGCAAGAGGGGTGCAGAAATGTGCAAGAGGGGTGCAGAAATGTGCAAGAGAGGTGCAGAAAGAAGCAAGAGCAGCGCAGAAAGAACCAACAGAGGTGCAGAAAGAGGCAAGAGGGGTGCAAAAAGAGTCAAGAGAAGTTCAGAAAGAAGTAAAGGAGGTGCAGAAAGAGGCAAGAGAACTGCCAAAAAAGGCAAGAGACATGCAGAAAGAGGCAAGAGAGGTGAACAAAGAGAGAAGAAGGGTGCAGAAAGAGGTAAAATGGGTGCAGAAAGAAGCAAGAGAGGTGCAGAAAGAAGAAAGAGAAGTGTAGAAAGAAGAAACTGAGGTGTAGAAAGAAGCAAAAGTGGTGCAGAAAGAGGCAAGAGAAGTATAGAAAGAAGCAACAGAGGTGCAGAAAGAAGGAAGAGAGGTGCAAAAACAGGCAGCAGAGGTGCAGAAAGAGGGAACAGGAGTGCAGAAAGAAGCAAAATAAGTGCAGAAAGAACCAACACAGGTGCAGTAAGAGGCAAGAAGGTGCAGAAAAAGGGAAGAGAAGTACAGAAAGAAGCAACAGAGGTGCAGAAGGAGGCAAGGGAACTGCAGAAAGAAGCAAGAGCAGCGCAGAAAGAACCAACAGAGGTTCAGAAAGAGGCAAGAGGGGTGCAGAAAGAGTCAATAGATGTTCAGAAAGAAGTAAAGGAGGTGCAGAAAGAGGCAAGAGAACTGCCGAAAAAGGCAAGAGACATGCAGAAAGAGGCAAGAGAGGTACACAAAGAGAGAAGAAGGGTGCAGAAAGAGGCAAAAGGGGTGCAGAAAGAAGCAAGAGAGGTGCAGAAAGAAGAAAGAGAAGTGTAGAAAGAAGAAACTGAGGTGCAGAAAGAGGCAAAAGTGGTGCAGAAAGAGGCAAGAGAAGTATAGAAAGAAGCAACAGAGGTGCAGAAAGAAGGAAGAGAGGTGCAGAAACAGGCAGCAGAGGTGCAGAAAGATGGAACAGGAGTGCAGAAAGAGGCAAGAGGGGTGCAGAAATTTGCAAGAGAGGTGCAGAAAGAAGCAAGAGCAGGGCACAAAGAACCAACAGAGGTGCAGAAAGAGGCAAGAGGGATGCAGAAAGAGGCAAGAGAATTCCAGAAGGAAGAAAAAGAGGTGCAGAAAGAGGCAAGAGAACTGCCAAAAAAAGGCAAGTGAGGTTCAGAAAGAGGCAAGAGAGGTGCACAAAGAGGGATGAAGGGTGCAGAAAGAGGCAATACAGGTGCATAAAGAATCAAGAGAGGTGCAGAAAGAAGAAAGAGAATTGCAGAAAGAAGAAACAGCTGCAGAAATAGGAAAGAGGGGTGCAGAAAGAGACAAGAAAACTATAGAAAGAAGCAACAGAGGTGCAGAAAGAGGCAAGAGAGGTGCAGAAAGAGGGAAGAGGGGTGCAGAAAGATGGAAGAGGGGTGCAGAAAGAAGCAAGTGAGGTGCAGAAGGAGCCAAGAGAACTGCAGAAAGAGGCAAGAGAGGTGCAGAAAGAGGCAAGAGAGGTGAACAAAGAGAGAAGAAGGGTGCAGAAAGAGGTAAAATGGGTGCAGAAAGAAGCAAGAGAGGTGCAGAAGGAGCCAAGAGAACTGCCAAAAAAGGCAAGAGACATGCAGAAAGAGGCAAGAGAGGTGAACAAAGAGAGAAGAAGGGTGCAGAAAGAGGTAAAATGGGTGCAGAAAGAAGCAAGAGAGGTGCAGAAAGAAGAAAGAGAAGTGTAGAAAGAAGAAACTGAGGTGTAGAAAGAAGCAAAAGTGGTGCAGAAAGAGGCAAGAGAAGTATAGAAAGAAGCAACAGAGGTGCAGAAAGAAGGAAGAGAGGTGCAAAAACAGGCAGCAGAGGTGCAGAAAGAGGGAACAGGAGTGCAGAAAGAAGCAAAATAAGTGCAGAAAGAACCAACACAGGTGCAGTAAGAGGCAAGAAGGTGCAGAAAAAGGGAAGAGAAGTACAGAAAGAAGCAACAGAGGTGCAGAAGGAGGCAAGGGAACTGCAGAAAGAAGCAAGAGCAGCGCAGAAAGAACCAACAGAGGTTCAGAAAGAGGCAAGAGGGGTGCAGAAATTTGCAAGAGAGGTGCAGAAAGAAGCAAGAGCAGGGCACAAAGAACCAACAGAGGTGCAGAAAGAGGCAAGAGGGATGCAGAAAGAGGCAAGAGAATTCCAGAAGGAAGAAAAAGAGGTGCAGAAAGAGGCAAGAGAACTGCCAAAAAAAGGCAAGTGAGGTTCAGAAAGAGGCAAGAGAGGTGCACAAAGAGGGATGAAGGGTGCAGAAAGAGGCAATACGGGTGCATAAAGAATCAAGAGAGGTGCAGAAAGAAGAAAGAGAATTGCAGAAAGAAGAAACAGCTGCAGAAATAGGCAAGAGGGGTGCAGAAAGAGACAAGAAAACTATAGAAAGAAGCAACAGAGGTGCAGAAAGAGGCAAGAGAGGTGCAGAAAGAGGGAAGAGGGGTGCAGAAAGATGGAAGAGGGGTGCAGAAAGAAGCAAGTGAGGTGCAGAAGGAGCCAAGAGAACTGCAGAAAGAGGCAAGAGAGGTGCAGAAAGAGGTAAGAGAGGTGAACAAAGAGAGAAGAAGGGTGCAGAAAGAGGTAAAATGGGTGCAGAAAGAAGCAAGAGAGGTGCAGAAGGAGCCAAGAGAACTGCAGAAAGAGGCAAGAGAGGTGCAGAAAGAGGCAAAAGGATGCAGAAAGAGGGAACAGGGGTACAGACAGAGGCAAGAGAGGTGCAGAAAGAGGGAAGAGGGTTGCAGAAAGAGGCAAGAGGGATGCAGAAATTTGCAAGAGGGGTGCAGAAATTTGCAAGAGAGGTACAGAAAGAAGCAAGATAAGTGAAGAAAGAACCAACACAGGTGCAGAAAGAGGCAAGAAGGTGCAGAAAGAGGCAAGAGAAGTACAGAAAGAAGCAACAGAGGTGCAGAAGGAGGCAAGGGAACTGCAGAAAGAAGCAAGAGAGGTGCACAAAGAGGCAAGAGAGGTGCAGAAAGATGGAAGAAGGGTGCAGAAAGAGGCAAGAGGGGTACAGAAAGAAGCAAGAGAGGTGCAGAAAGAAGCAAGAGAAGTGCAGAAAGAAGCAAGAGGTGCAGAAAGATGCAAGAGATGTGCATAAAAAGGGAAGAGGGGTACAGAAAGATGTAAGAGAAGTGCAGAAAGCAAGGGTGCAGAAAGAGGCAAGAGGGTGCAGAAAGAAGTAAGACGGTGCAGAAAGAAGCAAGAGAAGTGCAGAAAGAAGCAACAGAGGTGCAGAAAGAGGCATGAGGGGTGCAGAAAGAGGCAAGAGAATTTCTGAAAGAAGCAACAGAGGTGCAGAAGGAGGCAAGAGAATTGCAGAAAGAGGCAAGAGAGTTGCAGAAACAGGCAAAAGAGGTGCAGAAAGAGGGAACAGGGGTGCAGACAGAAGCAAGAGAGGTGCAGAAAGAGGGAAGAGGGGTGCAGAAAGAGGCAAGAGGGTGCAGAAATAGTGCAAGAGAGGTGCAGAAAGAAGCAAGAGCAGCGCAGAAAGAACCAACAGAGGTGCAGAAAGAGGCAAGAGGGGTACAGAAAGAGTCAATAGATGTTCAGAAAGAAGTAAAGGAGGTGCAGAAAGAGGCAAGAGAACTGCCGAAAAAGGCAAGAGATATGCAGAAAGAGGCAAGAGAGGTACACAAAGAGAGAAGAAGGGTGCAGAAAGAGGCAAAAGGGGTGCAGAAAGAAGCAAAGAGAGGTGCAGAAAGAAGAAAGAGAAGTGTAGAAAGAAGAAACTGAGGTGCAGAAAGAGGCAAAAGTGGTGCAGAAAGAGGCAAGAGAAGTATAGAAAGAAGCAACAGAGGTGCAGAAAGAAGGATGAGAGGTGCAGAAACAGGCAGCAGAGGTGCAGAAAGAGGGAACAGGAGTGCAGAAAGAGGCAAGAGGGGTGCAGAAATTTGCAAGAGAGGTGCAGAAAGAAGCAAGAGCAGGGCACAAAGAACCAACAGAGGTGCACAAAGAGGCAAGAGAATTCCAGAAAGAAAAAGAGGTGCAGAAAGAGGCAAGAGAACTGCCAAAAAAGGCAAGAGAGGTACAGAAAGAGGCAAGAGAGGTGCACAAAGAGGGATGAAGGGTGCAGAAAGAGGCAATACGGGTGCAGAAAGAATCAAGAGAGGTGCAGAAAGAAGAAAGAGAAGTGCAGAAAGAAGAAACAGAGCTGCAGAAAGAGGCAAGAGGGGTGCAGAAAGAGACAAGAAAACTATAGAAAGAAGCAACAGAGGTGCAGAAAGAGGCAAGAGAGGTGCAGAAAGAGGGAAGAGGGGTGCAGAAAGATGGAAGAGGGGTGCAGAAAGAAGCAAGTGAGGTGCAGAAGGAGCCAAGAGAACTGCAGAAAGAGGCAAGAGAGGTGCAGAAAGAGGCAAAAGGATGCAGAAAGAGGGAACAGGGGTACAGAAAGAGGCAAGAGAGGTGCAGAAAGAGGGAAGAGGGTTGCAGAAATTTGCAAGAGAGGTACAAAAAGAAGCAAGATAAGTGCAGAAAGAACCAACACAGGAGCAGAAAGAGGCAAGAAGGTGCAGAAAGAGGCAAGAGAAGTAGAGAAAGAAGCAACAGAGGTGCAGAAGGAGGCAAGGGAACTGCAGAAAGAAGTAAGAGAGGTGCACAAAGAGGCAAGAGTGGTGCAGAAAGATGGAAGAAGGGTGCAGAAAGAGGCAAGAGGGGTACAGAAAGAAGCAAGAGAGGTGCAGAAAGAAGCAAGAGAAGTGCAGAAAGAAGCAAGAGGTGCAGAAAGATGCAAGAGAGGTGCAGAAAAAGGGAAGAGGTGTAGAGAAAGATGCAAGAGAGGTGCAGAAAGAGGGAAGAGGGGTGCAGAAAGAGGCAAGATGGGTGCAGAAAGAAGTAAGAGGTGCAGAAAGAAGCAAGAGAAGTGCAGAAAGAAGCAACAGAGGTGCATAAAGAGGCATGAGGGGTGCAGAAAGAGGCAAGAGAATTTCTGAAAGAAGCAACAGAGGTGCAGAAGGAGGCAAGAGAATTGCAGAAAGAGTCAAGAGAGTTGCAGAAACAGGCAAAAGAAGTGCAGAAAGAGGGAACAGGGGTGCAGACAGAAACAAGAGAGGTGCAGAAAGAGGGAAGAGGGGTGCAGAAAGAGGCAAGAGGGGTGCAGAAATGTGCAAGAGAGGTGCAGAAAGAAGCAAGAGCAGCGCAGAAAGAACCAACAGATGTGCAGAAAGAAGGAAGAGAGGTGCAAAAACAGGCAGCAGAGGTGAAGAAAGAGGGAACAGGAGTGCAGAAAGAAGCAAGATAAGTGCCGAAAGAACCAACACAGGTGCAGAAAGAGGCAAGAAGGTACAGAAAAAGGGAAGAGAAGTACAGAAAGAAGCAACAGAGGTGCAGAAGGAGGCAAGGGAACTGCAGAAAGAAGCAAGAGCAGCGCAGAAAGAACCAACAGAGGTGCAGAAAGAGGCAAGAGGTGTGCAGAAAGAGTCAATAGATGTTCAGAAAGAAGTAAAGGAGGTGCAGAAAGAGGCAAGAGAACTGCCGAAAAAGGCAAGAGACATGCAGAAAGAGGCAAGAGAGGTACACAAAGAGAGAAGAAGGGTGCAGAAAGAGGCAAAAGGGGTGCAGAAAGAAGCAAGAGAGGTGCAGAAAGAAGAAAGAGAAGTGTAGAAAGAAGAAACTGAGGTGCAGAAAGAGGCAAAAGTGGTGCAGAAAGAGGCAAGAGAAGTATAGAAAGAAGCAACAGAGGTGCAGAAAGAAGGAAGAGAGGTGCAGAAACAGGCAGCAGAGGTGCAGAAAGATGGAACAGGAGTGCAGAAAGAGGCAAGAGGGGTGCAGAAATTTGCAAGAGAGGTGCAGAAAGAAGCAAGAGCAGGGCACAAAGAACCAACAGAGGTGCAGAAAGAGGCAAGAGGGATGCAGAAAGAGGCAAGAGAATTCCAGAAGGAAGAAAAAGAGGTGCAGAAAGAGGCAAGAGAACTGCCAAAAAAAGGCAAGTGAGGTTCAGAAAGAGGCAAGAGAGGTGCACAAAGAGGGATGAAGGGTGCAGAAAGAGGCAATACGGGTGCATAAAGAATCAAGAGAGGTGCAGAAAGAAGAAAGAGAATTGCAGAAAGAAGAAACAGAGCTGCAGAAAGAGGCAAGAGGGATGCAGAAAGAGACAAGAAAACTATAGAAAGAAGCAACAGAGGTGCAGAAAGAGGCAAGAGAGGTGCAGAAAGAGGCAGAGGGGTGCAGAAAGATGGAACAGGAGTGCAGAAAGAAGCAAGTGAGGTGCAGAAAGAGCCAACAGAGGTGCAGAAAGAGGCAAGAGGGGTGCAGAAAGAGGCAAAAGGATGCAGAAAGAAGGAACAGGGGTACAGAAAGAGGCAAGAGAAGTACAGAAAGAAGCAACAGAGGTGCAGAAGGAGGCAAGGGAACTGCAGAAAGAAGTAAGAGAGGTACACAAAGAGGCAAGAGAGGTGCAGAAAGATGGAAGAAGGGTGCAGAAAGAGGCAAGAGGGGTACAGAAAGAAGCAAGAGAGGTGCAGAAAGAAGCAAGAGAAGTGCAGAAAGAAGCAAGAGGTGCAGAAAGATGCAAGAGAGGTGCAGAAAAAGGGAAGAGAGGTAGAGAAAGATGCAAGAGAGGTGCAGAAAGAGGGAAGAGGGGTGCAGAAAGAGGCAAGAGGGGTGCAGAAAGAAGTAAGAGGTGCAGAAAGAAGCAAGAGAAGTGCAGAAAGAAGCAACAGAGGTGCAGAAAGAGGCATGAGGGGTGCAGAAAGAGGCAAGAGAATTTCTGAAAGAAGCAACAGAGGTGCAGAAGGAGGCAAGAGAACTGCAGAAAGAGGCAAGAGAGTTGCAGAAACAGGCAAAAGAGGTGCAGAAAGAGGGAACAGGGGTGCAGACAGAAACAAGAGAGGTGCAGAAAGAGGGCAGAGGGGTGCAGAAAGAGGCAAGAGGGGTGCAGAAATGTGCAAGAGGGTGCAGAAATGTGCAAGAGAGGTGCAGAAAGAAGCAAGAGCAGCGTAGAAAGAACCAACAGAGGTGCAGAAAGAGGCAAGAGGGGTGCAGAAAGAGTCAAGAGAAGTTCAGAAAGAAGTAAAGGAGGTGCAGAAAGAGGCAAGAGAACTGCCAAAAAAGGCAAGAGACATGCAGAAAGAGGCAAGAGAGGTGAACAAAGAGAGAAGAAGGGTGCAGAAAGAGGTAAAATGGGTGCAGAAAGAAGCAAGAGAGGTGCAGAAAGAAGAAAGAGAAGTGTAGAAAGAAGAAACTGAAGTGTAGAAAGAAGCAAAAGTGGTGCAGAAAGAGGCAAGAGAAGTATAGAAAGAAGCAACAGAGGTGCAGAAAGAAGGAAGAGAGGTGCAGAAACAGGCAGCAGAGGTGCAGAAAGAGGGAACAGGAGTGCAGAAAGAAGCAAGAATAAGTGCAGAAAGAACCAACACAGGTGCAGTAAGAGGCAAGAAGGTGCAGAAAAAGGGAAGAGAAGTACAGAAAGAAGCAACAGAGGTGCAGAAGGAGGCAAGGGAACTGCAGAAAGAAGCAAGAGCAGTAGCAGAAAGAACCAACAGAGGTGCAGAAAGAGGCAAGAGGGGTGCAGAAAGAGTCAATAGATGTTCAGAAAGAAGTAAAGGAGGTGCAGAAAGAGGCAAGAGAACTGCCGAAAAAGGCAAGAGACATGCAGAAAGAGGCAAGAGAGGTACACAAAGAGAGAAGAAGGGTGCAGAAAGAGGCAAAGGGTGCAGAAAGAAGCAAGAGAGGTGCAGAAAGAAGAAAGAGAAGTGTAGAAAGAAGAAACTGAGGTGCAGAAAGAGGCAAAAGTGGTGCAGAAAGAGGCAAGAGAAGTATAGAAAGAAGCAACAGAGGTGCAGAAAGAAGGAAGAGAGGTGCAGAAACAGGCAGCAGAGGTGCAGAAAGATGGAACAGGAGTGCAGAAAGAGGCAAGAGGGCTGCAGAAATTTGCAAGAGAGGTGCAGAAAGAAGCAAGAGCAGGGCACAAAGAACCAACAGAGGTGCAGAAAGAGGCAAGAGGGATGCAGAAAGAGGCAAGAGAATTCCAGAAGGAAGAAAAAGAGGTGCAGAAAGAGGCAAGAGAACTGCCAAAAAAAAGCAAGTGAGGTTCAGAAAGAGGCAAGAGAGTTGCACAAAGAGGGATGAAGGGTGCAGAAAGAGGCAATACGGGTGCATAAAGAATCAAGAGAGGTGCAGAAAGAAGAAAGAGAATTGCAGAAAGAAGAAACAGAGCTGCAGAAATAGGCAAGAGGGGTGCAGAAAGAGACAAGAAAACTATAGAAAGAAGCAACAGAGGTGCAGAAAGAGGCAAGAGAGGTGCAGAAAGAGGGAAGAGGGGTGCAGAAAGATGGAAGAGGGGTGCAGAAAGAAGCAAGTGAGGTGCAGAAGGAGCCAAGAGAACTGCAGAAAGAGGCAAGAGAGGTGCAGAAAGAGGCAAGAGAGGTGAACAAAGAGAGAAGAGGGGTGCAGAAAGAGGCAAGATGGGTGCAGAAAGAAGCAAGAGAGGTGCAGAAAGAGCCAAGAGAACTGCCAAAAAGGCAAGAGACATGCAGAAAGAGGCAAGAGAGGTGCAGAAAGAGAGAAGAAGGGTGCAGAAAGAGGCAAAATGGGTGCAGAAAGAAGCAAGAGAGGTGCAGAAAGAAGCAAGAGAAGTGTAGAAAGAAGAAACTGAGGTGCAGAAAGAAGCAAGAGTGGTGCAGAAAGAGGCAAGAGAAGTGTAGAAAGAAGCAACAGAGGTGCAGAAAGAAGGAAGAGAGGTGCAAAAACAGGCAGCAGAGGTGCAGAAAGAGGGAACAGGAGTGCAGAAAGAAGCAAGATAAGTCCAGAAAGAACCAACACAGGTGCAGAAAGAGGCAAGAAGGTGCAGAAA
>CAWUFW010018548.1:0-217515 GCA_963921515.1 Calotriton arnoldi
GTCATTGCATTTTGCTTTGCTCAAGGTGGGGGACAGCATTTGTTCCCGTGACTATGTTGTGCGATTCATGGGTGGGTCAATTGCTTACACAATGCCTAAGTTCTGACATGTGATCTGCGTGTAACTTTGATATGTGGTCCGCTTGCTGCTCTGACTCACCACATGTCCCTGGGGAATGTGGCACACACCCATGCTGCTGGTGGGAACAATATTTGGGCCTCAGGAGTATGTGTATCCAGTGTGTCACACATGCTTAGCCACCTGCGTACTGTCCAGGACTCATCCCTCTTACAGGTGGAGCTGGACAGTCATGCCTACTCCAGTGCATACAATACACTCTGTACTCCCACTCCCGTGTATCATCTGGCATGTTGTGATCAGTGAAATGTACCCTCAGGTGTCTGCCTCTGTCTCATTGTGCTGTGTCTTCGTTGTCAGGACTACTGGTATGTTCATCGTTTGGGGCTCAGCATGCCATCTGAGATGTGACCATGATAGACGATACTTCTGTGACTTATAGGTGTCTGATCACTTGACTGTGCACACAGGTGTTTGCGACTGTGACTTTCAGGCAGCTGTATTTTCATTCACAGCACACTGTGAGGTGCTCATGTTCAGAGAGTTGTGTTTCATGTCCCCCATAAGTCCAGTTGGTATGACGTGGACAAATAGTAGTACAGATGATGTGGTTTTTGGGGGATGGGCATGTGCACTTGTCAGTCACATAACTTGCATTCCCCATACCCTCGGATTGTGACACAGTGCAGACTGTTGTTGTCTGGCTGCCATGGCCATGTGACTTGAGACAGTAATGTATGACTTTGCACGCATTCCTGTGTCATGGCATTAAACTTCCTGGGACTGATCCTGCAGGGGAGTGACATGTGCAACATGCACCCCATTGTGGCATTGACTATCCGGACATGGGTGCATCATGGTGTCTGGTGCTGGTATGCATCACATGCATTTCTAATTAGAATCTGGCCATCCCTTTATCCGGACACCTGCACTGACTCAGTGGCAAGAGATGTGATGTGTGCATGTTCGCATGCTTCACCGTGTTCCCTGCAATGTCCAACAACTGTGTAGGTGGTGCATGTGTCCACACTGGGGTCTTACCATCAGACAGGAACCAGACAGATGGGTGCAAGGGCAGGAGGGGTGTGAGTCCCATGGTTGACCATGAGACTGACAATTGGCTTCCCCGAATCTGTGTGAGGACTTTAGGCAATGTTCAACTAAGGATGCCAGGGCTTGCTCTGTAATGTGCTGTACTTACTGTGGTGTGTGCGGTCAGTGCAGGTGACTGATGTTTGTCTGTTTCCCTAATTGTTTGCAGATACATCCACGGCCACAGGAGGGGACAGCTCCACGGACCAGGAGGAGCAGCGGAGCCAGACTGGGTCAGCATCGGACGAGTGGTCAGAGGGACCCAGTGGCACGGAGGGCGAGGGAGCCACACCGAGGAGTCCTCAGCACCATCCACCTCAGCTGGGGACCACAGCAGCTCGGAGGATGACTCCCTTGTGGAGGCGGGTCTCGGCAGCCACCAAAGGCCAGCTAGTCTGTCTGGCCCCGCCACCACCACCACCACCACCGCCCTCCCATCGGCTCCCATTCCTGAGGTCCGTGGAGGCTCCCGTGCTCGGGAGCATGTCTCCTTCGTGCCAGGCACCGCACCCCTGCCCCTGTGTCCCCTGCTGCCCTGAGTGAGGAGTCTGTGTACCTCCTTCGGCAGCTCCATGTAGGGCAGACAGCAATGCTGAGTGTCCTCCATGCACACACCACTCTGTTGACACAGCTGGTGTCGTTCATGGAGGGCATCTCGACGGGTATGTCTGCCCTACAGAGGAGCAATAGGTCCATGGACTCCTCCCTGACGGCAGCAGTGTCCCTCCTCCAACAGTCCCTCACCCCTCCCACCTCTGCCCCATCCACACTTCCTGCCCCCTACCTGTCCAAAGCACATGCACACCTGCACAGTCATCCAAACACACAGACACGAGCAGCACAGACACACCCAAGAGTAAGGCAAGACGTGCACACAAGCATCCTCAGGGGACTGATACCACAGACACAGGGGATGGGGAACACACACACACACAGGCATCCACATTCACTCTGCAGTCCTCCAAATCCTCTCCCTCCAAGACCCCTTCCCTTGCCTCGCCTGCTACCCCACCTACACAGCAAGTCTTCCTGTGTGACCTCAGCCTCTTCCCCACCATTCCTGCTGACCCAGCACACCAGGGGAAGAGGAAGTCCACCCACACAGAGAGGAGTGCCCCTCGCCCCCGGACACCCTCCCCCAGGCGCAGGCAGACACAGGAGCCCATTCGGAAGTCCCCCAGAGCAGGAAGAGCAAGACCCCACCACCACCACCACGCAGCTCCAGCGCCCAGTCTCTCTCCTCCATCCCCCAGGCCACCACTGCACAGGTTCCCCCGCCACACCCTGCCCCAGGTTCCCCCACACACCGATACCGCATCCCCAGACTGCTTAGGCCCTCCCCCTGCCACTTGCTCTTCCACCCCCAACCCAGATGCTCTGCCTGTTAGTGGCACTGTTGTGGGGACCGGGTCCCCCCTCTGTCCTGCCCACCTCATCTGCCCACCCTTCCACTCCCTTGGAGTCATGCACTGCAGTGGAGTCCACAACCACCACGTCTGACTCGGGCACTGCAGTGGGTACCCAGTCCACTACATCAGTCCAGCCCACTGCAGTGGTTGCGGCACCCACACCAACTGACTTGTGTACCACGGTGGTGCCGGCCCCCCTGAGTCAGACACCTCCACTGCAGTTGCCGGTGACACTCCTGCACCCACCACCCCTTCACTGCCTCACTCTGCCATCCCCTGATCCTGTCCCTGCGGTGCCTGGCCTGCCCCTTGTATGCCCCTCCAAGGGTGATGTCCCCCAACCGTACCAGTGCAGGCAAGCAATGTGTGACCAGTTGTCACTTCTCACCCCGTTGGTACTGTGATTTTGGACTGGCCATTGGCCTTAGTTTCTTTTGGACTTCCGTTTTTACCCTGACATTTGCTGAATAAAGCCTCTTTTTGTTTACTTTTGGGTTTTCTTTTGATGTACATGATGTGGATGAGTAGCATCCTGCATTTGCAGTTGTAATAGTGTTCACATCAGGACGATGAAGTGTTGCAGTGATGGACTCCATGTGGTCCATGGGATATGTGTCCTGTTGTATTCTGGATCTATGGCATCCTTTGCTACAGTCTGAGGGTGTAATGTTCAGCATTTGACACAGGGATGTCCTTTTTGCATTTGTAAATGAACATCTTTGTCTTACACTGATGCACATCTGGTGGGCTTACCACTGTTCAATGTTCCGATTTCCCTGACTGTGTGCCCAGCTCCACTGGACATGCAGTTTTGCACATCAATGTCGAAGGACTCATCTGTGTATACAGTGCAACTTGCTTGACACGTGTTTGGTGTGTGTGCAGATGACTGACGTGACACCCCGTACCCAGGCTGATGTGAGCAGAGCCTTCTGTGTGTTGTGGTTGTTGACTCACTGACGGAGTGTTCTGCTGACATGTTTGGGTCGTGCACAGACAAGGTTTGGCACAGCGGACCTTCCACAGGAGTGGTGTGCCCTCATGGCAGTGTGTAATCTGGTGACATTGCGTGGGCCTGTGTTGTGTAAGCATGTCTGTGCGTGTTCCCTTCCCTTTTCCTACACAGGCTGTGTCCCTAGGGATGTTCCTGTTTGTGATGCTTGCTGAGTTGTTCTGTGTTCATCCAGCATCTTGGACCTGGTTTCTCTGTGATGTGGGTGCATGGCAAACTAATGTTCATGAGGTTGTCATCCCAGGTTGTCTTTGTTGTCAGTGCTGGGGATGTGGGCAAACGCAGATGGGACACATTCAGGATTCCCCTTGGCACTTGTTGTTTACACGAGTAATGTGATTTACAGTTTGTGTTAGCTTACAGTGATTGTGACACGTTGTGTGTGTGACTGCTGCCACTCCTCAGGGTCAGAGCTGCAATGTTGGTAGTTGTGTACGTGTGTTCTTCGTGTGTCACCTTGGCTTCTTCATTGGTGTGTGACTATGGCCAGGATCCCATTGATTGTGGTGGATTTCACATCATGCCCATGTACAGCATACTGTGCTGTGTGTCAGACATTGACAAGTCTTGTTGACTGGCCATGTGTGATGGGTTTCTGCACCTTGGTTCCCACCACCACCCCTGGTATTGTCATGGGTGCATGTGCAATGTCACCAGTCCATGTGAGCTTCACTGCTGCACATTGGTGGAGATCAGGGTGTGTGGTGTTGAGTGTGTGCAAAAGTGAGTTGTTGCACGGCCAGACCCCTACCTCCATATTGGCCTTGGCTGGCAGGCCGTGCTGATTGATTGGAGCTTGTGTAGGTGTGATGGTAGTTAGTTGCTCAGGACACATGGCTGGGGTTCACAGTGTGAACGACATCTAACATTGTCATCACAGTGGGATTATCATGCAGGCTAGTGTCAGCACAATATGGGGTCCCTGGGGGTAGTGCTGTGGTGGGTCTGTCTCTTGCTGTGTTAGTTGCTGTTCCTACAAGCTTGTGTGACATGTGTAATTTGTGCTCCCTCTCATCTAACAATGCCTGATTGCCCACATAGGGGATTTGGATCCATGAGTTACTTTTGTGTGGCACTGTATGTGCATCTGTGTAATTGGTATTCAGGCCTCATCATGTGTTGTGTGGTTGCCTGGGGACACTGGCACCCCCTCACCTGTTGTGTTTGATGTGCAGTGTGGGTCTGCCTGTTTGTGCATCTGCACCACTGCATTGGCATATCTTTAGTGTGCTATTGGCTGTATGTTGTTTGGTGGGTTTCACCTGCTGTCCCTGGGACTCCTAGGTCATCAGTCAGCACAATGATCATTGTTTGTGTGTCCCATTGCTGCCATGGTATGTTATTTGTTCACCTCACATCTACAGTCTCCACAGGGTATCTACATTTGTGTGCCCATTGGTGCAAATATGTGGGTCTGCATTATGATGGTCACTTCTGTCATTGTGTCATTGATGGATGTTGACAGTGTCAGCCCCCATGGGTGATGTTTGTCTGCACATGGCCAAAGGTATGTCTTATTTGCACTGCACTGTTTGCCTCACACAATCTATGTTGCTATGGGACACAAGCACTACTTTGCCACTGATGTGTTTGTTGTTCTGTGACCAGGAATCATCCATGCAGTTTGGCAGTTGCAGCTTTTTCAATGTCAACACTTACATTTTGGTCACTGTGATGATGGGGGTTGGACCCCATTGCCACAATGTTCAAAATGTGCTTCAGCTATGGACCCCACACTTACCTTTTGGTCACTGTGATGATGGGGGTTTAGACCCCATTGCCACAATGTTCAAAATGTGCTTCAGCTATGGACCCCACACTTACCTTTTGGTCACTGTGATGATGGGGGTTTAGACCCCATTGCCACAATGTGCAAAATGTGCTTCAGCTATGGACCCCACACTTACCTTTTGGTCACTGTGATGATGGGGGTTTAGACCCCATTGCCACAATGTTCAAAATGTGCTTCAGCTATGGACCCCACACTTACCTTTTGGTCACTGTGATGATGGGGGTTTAGACCCCATTGCCACAATGTGCAAAATGTGCTTCAGCTATGGACCCCACACTTACCTTTTGGTCACTGTGATGATGGGGGTTGGACCCCATTGCCACAATGTTCAAAATGTGCTTCAGCTATGGACCCCACACTTACCTTTTGGTCACTGTGATGATGGGGGTTGGACCCCATTGCCACAGTGGTCATGGTCTGCTTGCATTGTGGGGGCCACACACATTTATGTGTGACACATGTGATAGGGGGTCACATTGTATGTTCAAAGTCATGTTCAGTGTTGTAGGCATTTGACACAGTCTACACACGCTTGTCATGGTGTTGGGGGGATGTCTTTTTGTTGCATTCCTTATGTTGGTGTGTGCTTGTTGTGTCATGCATTAGCCATCCTGTGAGTGGGGGTGTTGTTGGTGGTAGGCATCCTGCCCCCATGGGTAGAGGTGGTAGTAGTGGTAGGCATCTGGCACCCCCTGAGTAGGGGTGGTAGTGGTGGTAGGCATCCAGCCCCCCATGGGTAGAGGTGGTAGTAGTGGTAGGCATCCAGCCCCCCATGGGTAGAGGTGGTAGTAGTGACAGGCAACCAGCCCCCCATGGGTAGAAGTGGTAGTAGTGGTAGGCATCCAGCCCCCCATGGGTAGAGGTGGTAGTAGTGGTAGGCATCTGGCACCCCATGTGTAGGGGTGGTAGTGGTGGTAGGCATCCAGCCCCCCATGGGTAGAGGTGGTAGTAGTGGTAGGCATCCAGCCCCCATGGGTAGAGGTGGTAGTAGTGGTAGGCATCTGGCACCCCCTGAGTAGGGGTGGTAGTGGTGGTAGGCATCCAGCCCCCATGGGTAGAGGTGGTAGTAGTGGTAGGCATCCAGCCCCCATGGGTAGAGGTGGTAGTAGTGGTAGGCATCTGGCACCCCCTGAGTAGGGGTGGTAGTGGTGGTAGGCATCCAGCCCCCCATGGGTAGAGGTGGTAGTAGTGGTAGGCATCCAGCCCCCATGGGTAGAGGTGGTAGTAGTGACAGGCATCCAGCCCCCATGGGTAGAGGTGGTAGTAGTGGTAGGCATCCAGCCCCCATGGGTAGAGGTGGTAGTAGTGGTAGGCATCTGGCACCCATGGGTAGAGGTGGTAGTAGTGGTAGGCATCTGGCTCCCCCTGAGTAGGGGTGGTAGTGGTGGTAGGCATCCAGCCCCCATGGGTAGAGGTGGTAGTAGTGGTAGGCATCCATCCCCCCATGGGTAGAGGTGGTAGTAGTGGTAGGCATCCAGCCCCCCATGGGTAGAGGTGGTAGTAGTGGTAGGCATCCAGCCCCCCATGGGTAGAGGTGGTAGTAGTGGTAGGCATCTGGCACCCATGGGTAGGGGTGGTGGTAGTGGTAGGCATCGAGCCCCCATGGGTAGAGGTGGTAGTAGTGGTAGGCATCTGGCACCCCCTGAGTAGGGGTGGTAGTGGTGGTAGGCATCCATCCCCCCATGGGTAGAGGTGGTAGTAGTGGTAGGCATCTGGCACCCCCTGAGTAGGGGTGGTAGTGGTGGTAGGCATCCAGCCCCCATGGGTAGAGGTGGTAGTAGTGACAGGCATCCTGCCCCCCATGGGTAGAGGTGGTAGTAGTGGTAGGCATCTGGCACCCCCTGAGTAGGGGTGGTAGTGGTGGTAGGCATCCAGCCCCCCATGGGTAGAGGTGGTAGTAGTGGTAGGCATCCAGCCCCCATGGGTAGAGGTGGTAGTAGTGGTAGGCATCTGGCACCCATGGGTAGAGGTGGTAGTAGTGGTAGGCATCTGGCACCCCTGAGTAGGGGTGGTAGTGGTGGTAGGCATCCAGCCCCCATGGGTAGAGGTGGTAGTAGTGGTAGGCATCCAGCCCCCATGGGTAGAGGTGGTAGTAGTGGTAGGCATCCAGCCCCCATGGGTAGAGGTGGTAGTAGTGGTAGGCATCCAGCCCCCCATGGGTAGAGGTGGTAGTAGTGACAGGCATCCAGCCCCCATGGGTAGAGGTGGTAGTAGTGGTAGGCATCTGGCACCCATGGGTAAAGGTGGTAGTAGTGGTAGGCATCTGGCACCCCTGAGTAGGGGTGGTAGTGGTGGTAGGCATCCAGCCCCCCATGGGTAGAGGTGGTAGTAGTGGTAGGCATCCAGCCCCCATGGGTAGAGGTGGTGGTAGTGGTAGGCATCGAGCCTCCCATGGGTAGAGGTGGTAGTAGTGGTAGGCATCTGGCACCCCTGAGTAGGGGTAGTAGTGGTGGTAGGCATCCAGCCCCCATGGGTAGAGGTGGTAGTAGTGACAGGCATCCTGCCCCCATGGGTAGAGGTGGTAGTAGTGGTAGGCATCTGGCACCCCCTGAGTAGGGGTGGTAGTGGTGGTAGGCATCCAGCCCCCATGGGTAGAGGTGGTAGTAGTGGTAGGCATCCAGCCCCCATGGGTAGAGGTGGTAGTAGTGGTAGGCATCTGGCACCCATGGGTAGAGGTGGTAGTAGTGGTAGGCATCTGGCACCCCTGAGTAGGGGTGGTAGTGGTGGTAGGCATCCAGCCCCCCATGGGTAGAGGTGGTAGTAGTGGTAGGCATCCAGCCCCCATGGGTAGAGGTGGTAGTAGTGGTAGGCATCCAGCCCCCATGGGTAGAGGTGGTAGTAGTGGTAGGCATCCAGCCCCCGTGGGTAGAGGTGGTAGTAGTGACAGGCATCCAGCCCCCATGGGTAGAGGTGGTAGTAGTGACAGGCATCCTGCCCCCCATGGGTAGAGGTGGTAGTAGTGGTAGGCATCTGGCACCCCCTGAGTAGGGGTGGTAGTGGTGGTGGGCATCCAGCCCCCCATGGGTAGTGGTGGTAGTAGTGACAGGCATCCAGCCCCCCATGGGTAGAGGTGTTAGTAGGGACAGGCATCCTGCCCCCCATGGGTAGAGGTGGTAGTAGTGACAGGCATCTAGCACCCCCTGGGTAGGGGTGGTGTTAGTTGTTGGCATCCAGGCCCCTATGTGTATATGGGGCATTGGTGATGGCCATCCCGCCCCTATGGTGCTGCTGTTGCAAGTAATTTCTGCATCCCTCTGTGTGTGTGTGATATGTCGGGTACGTGTAGTTTGTTTTTGTGGTTGGTGTCTGACTTACCCTCTGCGCCGTTCGCGTCCGTGCCTGTTCCGGTAATAGATGTAGAATATTGGTAGGATCGGCACGATGGGATTCATGGTTGGTTCGTCTCGTTCGTCTTTCTCTTTGCTTCGCCTCGTCCTCGTCGCTGGCGTGTTTGTCTCGTAGCCGTGGATCGTCTTGTGGCGCAAATCGGAGCTTATGTGCGCCTCTCCCGGATGCTTTGACGTGCCGTGCGTAGCGACGGGTTCGGCACGTATGGAAAGCGCATCGTACTTGTCCGGCCGGACGGGGCTGCATTTTGGCTTCCGTGCGACTCGATTCTGCGTTTCCGGATCCGCATCGGTCGGAGAACTGGACCTGTATTGGGTGAGTACGACTGGGTCGGGATTTGGGCAGTTGTGCGCATCGTACTTGCTCGTTCGGACGTATGTGCGAATCGGTCGGGAAACAGGCATTCGCCTGGCTTTTTTCCCGGCCGAATGGTATTAGGTGCGCCTCCGACCGGGATCGGAATCGACCCCATAATAATTACTATTCCCACTCCAGTCAGTATTAAGTCAGGGAAGATGCTGGACACTAAACATATAAAATTACTATTCCCACTCCAGTCAAAATTAAGTCAGGGAAGGTGCTGGACATTAAACATATATAAATTACTATTCCCACTCCAGTCAGTATTAAGTCAGGGAAGGTGCTGGACATTAAACATATGTAAATCACTATTCCCACTCCAGTCAGTATTAAGTCTGGGAAGGTGCTGGACATTAAACATATATAAATAACTATTCCCACTGCAGTCAGTATTAAGTCTGGGAAGGTGCTGGACATTAAACACATAAAAATTACTATTCCCACTCCAGTCAGTATTAAGTCAGGGAAGATGCTGGACACTAAACATATAAAATTACTATTCCCACTACAGTAATTATTAAGTCAGGAAACTTCAGGACACTAAATATATATATTTTACTATTTGAACAACCTCACCATTTTCCCCTAATAACCCAACATCCCAGTACTAAAAAAAAACTATAATTTCTATTTTTAATTAACTTTGGGGTCGATTACGATGTCGGGCGGATCGCCACCGCCCGCATGGCGGTGGCGATCCGCCCGCCATTTTCGTCCGTCCGCCACCAAATTCCCCCCGCCATATTACCATGGCGGAGGGGACCGTGGCGGTGGCATCCTAATCACATGTGCGGGACCGCCGCACACATAGCGGGTGGTCCCATTTACCGGGGCGATGGCGGGCGGACAAAGTCCGCCCGCCATCATAATCGGCCCCTTTATTTCTTCAAATTAATTCCAAATTTTTAATTTTGAATTTAATAATTAATTTTAGAATAATATTTAAATAACACTCCCCACCCTTATCCCCTAATAACACATCACACTTCTAAAAAACAAAATATATTTCCTTTTTATAATTTCACTTTCTAATTTTTAAAAATTTGCTATTTAAACTTTTTTATTTAAATATATCAATTCATATTACTAATTTTAAAACACTCCCCAACCTTCTCCCCTAATAACACAATATCCCACTCTAAAAACAAAAAATTATTTTAGAATTTTAAATTTAAATTTCATATTTTAAATTATTTCCAAAATTCGAAATTTTAATTTCATATATAAATTTTATACTAATATTTTAAAAACACTTCCCACCCTTATCCCCTATTAACCCAACATCCCACTCCTAAAAGAAAACATATTTTTTATATTTTTTTCTAAATTTCGTTTTTGTAAATAATTTCTAATTTTAAATAAATTTTATTAATATGTAAATTTTATCCTAGTATTTTTAAAACACTCCCCACCCTTATCCCCTAATAACCCAACATCCCGCTCCTAAAACAAAACATATAGTTTATATTTTTAATATACATTTCGTTCTTGAAATTAATTTCTAATTTAAAAAAATTTAAATTAATATTTAAATTTAAACTAATATTTTTAAAATACTCCCCACCCTTATCCCCTAATAACCCAACATCCCGCTCCTAAAAAAACCCATATATTTTATATTTTTAATATAAATTTCGTTTTTGAAATTAATTTCTAATTTAAAAAAATTTAAATTAATATGTAAATTTACACTAATATTTTTAAAATACTCCCCACCCTTATCCCCTAATAACCAAACATCCCGCTCCTAAAACATATGTTACAAAAACATGTTTTATACAATTTCAAACAAATATTCAAACAATTAAAATAATACAAAATTAATAACAATACAGAATATTTAAATATTAACAAAAAAATGATATTTTACACTTTCTATATTTTTTGTCGATATTTTTTACAACACTAACTATTCGATATTATCTATTGACGATATTACTTGTTCGATATTTTATACTTCGATATTTTTTAAATAAAAAAAAACGATATTTTTGACTACGATATTCATTAATACGATATTATGAGACATTCGATATTACAACTTCGATATTACTGCAATTCGATATTTAGGATTCGATATTATGTCTATTCACCGTTTATCCTGATCATATGTTGGAAGTCGATATTCTGAACACAATATTATTGATAGTTGATGTTAAAAATTCAATATTTTGACTAGGGTCTAATGTTTTATTTCTGATGACAACAATATAGAGGTATCATCGAGAATATTAACGTCAAATTTCCCTATTCTCCACATTTCTCCTTGGGAGTGGAATTATTTATTTGAACCGTAAACCATTATGGGAGCCTCACACATATTCACAAACCACAAAGTAATGTGGATGCACCTTTCCCCATTGGACTTAGGTGGTGTGTCTGCTCCAGTTCTCAGGTTACCCTAATATTCTGAAGTACCAGTCTCCAAGCTCTTGGTTCCTGGGGTCCCATAGGTTCCTAAGAGACCAGGGAGAGAGGAAGGCTGCTCCAATCACTCTCTTCCTCACCAGTTGAGATGAAACACTGAGGAAGTAGATCAGCTGAATAGTTGTCCTGTAGCAAATGAATTGGCTGATTCACAGAGATTTTGGTAGGATTGGTGTCACTTCCTCTTCTAATACTCCTAGCTTCCTGCTGGATTTTGGGAGTAAGCCAGGGGTACTACAAGGACAAGTCATAATTAAATATTTAGTACTTAGACCCACGAATCATAGCATTAGACATACGTTATTTGCTGTTTCACTATTATTACGAATTCTCTCTTTGATGAAGGCACAGGGATTCTCACACTTGAAATCCAGCTGGGCAGCAGCACAATATACCAGATATTCTTTTTGCGAGTAAATCTCCGTAATAATAATAACTTATTAGTGAATATAGCGCAAAATACTACTCTGATGATATTTCTAACTGCTGCAACTTACAGATGTTACTATTACCCAATTCAAAGTATTCAGTTTACCTACTTCAAAAGAATGCAACACTAAGTAGCTTTACTAGGATTTGAACGTATGACCACCACATTTGTCATCTGCTGCAAGTGTTCAGCTGACTGAACCAACCTCCTAGTATCAATGATGTCACTTTCTCTTTCTAGAAACTAAAATACCCCAAAAAATAAAGGACAGGTGAAGGGGACTTTAATGTTTTAATATAATTGCTTTCAAATATTTTCAGACTACACACCATGCAAGGCTGACTATACAACAGACAGGAAATAACCCCTTGACATTTGGAAAAGAAATGTAGGTTTCTACAGTAGGTATGCCCAATGACAACTAGCATTTCCAATCTTCCTCACCAGCATCAATCAATCAAAGAAGGATGAGGATTCCAGAGCTTTGGATCTGAGCATGCATCATAACCTGGTGGCCTCTCAACTGTCTCCATGTCAGACCTCCTTGGTCCTCATTGTCAACAGGACAAACCCACCATCATAGTTCAAAAGATCTTGACAAGTTCAAGGTACTTGATGCACAAGAAGTGTTTTCTGGCGGTCCTGGACAACGCGCACTCTTAGTACACTCCAGAACAGCCTATGGAAGCAGCGGTCAATGTCTCTAGCAAAAGGTTCTGCTCTTGTCAAGGAGGGCCATCTGGCATCAGTGCTTCTTGGCACGAAGTGTGTAGGATAGAGGTGTCAGGGTCTGACCGGGTAGAGAAGACAGGTCTGCTCCTTGAAGGAGGTGCTGTTCCCGATCAGCACAAGCGGGACATTCTGGAAGTGCTGGACAATGCTGACCACGCTGGGGAAAACCTGAAGAGAGGAGAGATATAGAGAGAGTCGTGAGGTCGAAGTGAAGTGAGCTACCCAAACTGGTGGATAAATCTCAGATGTGCGAGTTCGCAAGGCTGTTTAAGGGATTCCCCCTCTGGGTAATAGTCATACAACATAAGGGTAGTGAGGTGAAGCCATGAGGGCACAATAGCTAGAAAGACAACAATTATACCAAAGAGAATGTCAGCAGGGGGTTTTGTGAGCCAGAAAATATTTTTTTCTCCACAAAGGAGTGACCTGGTCAGCCGGAATCGACAAGAGTTCACCAATATTAAATTCATACACAGAGAATTTATGCACATGTATAATACTCTCCTGTAACACTTTGTTTTAGCAGAGAGAAATCTATTTCCCTAATCATAAAACAAATATCCATGGAAGGCAAACATATCTATGTTTTATCTTTTACTAAAATAAAATATACTAGAAAAACATAATGATTTAAGTTTATATAGCCCAACATGTCTGCCCAGATAGTTTAAGGCACTTGCATGCATGTTTGTTCCTACAAGGAAGTACTGAGAGTGTTAAATATTATGACTGGGATTTTTGATTAAGTGGGATGCAATGGACTGAAATATTATTTAAATATGTTCCCTTTATGTGCTTTGTAATAGGTATAGTTGATTAATTAAGAGCAAAAAGAACAGATGATGGACGGAATGCTGAACACTGCAAACATCTACCCCCAGTCACAGATCTGGGTTTAATCCATCGTTTTTTTGCTTACCACGCCACCCCAGTTAAGACCCAGATGTTGGTCCCTTGCTCGCTGCGCCACTGGATTCAAGCTAGCCTGGCTGATGAGGGGTGATACCCGGAAACCAGTCCCAGGATTCTTGCTTCCGGTCCAGGGAGGAACTGGCTTTGCAGTTCGGGCTGTCAAGCCAAACTGGGATGACATGGTGAGCAAAATAGCAATGGATTAAACCCAGATCTGTGTCTGCATTCTGTCCATCAATTGTTCTTTTTGCATTTGTCACCCCGAGTGGGATGGGTATGCCCCGACGTGGGTCCCGTGCTCTCCATGCCACTGGAGTGAAGCTAGCCTGGCTGATGAGGGGTGAAACCCCGAAACTGGTCCTAGGATGCTTGTTTCCAGTCCAGGGTGGACCCGGCCTGGCAGTTCGGGCTAGACTGTTGCCATAGGGAGCAGGGTCAAGACTGATTTACATATGGCAGGGTTCAAACTGGAATAGCATGGGAGGCAAAAAAAAGAAAAAATGATGGATTTAGGCCCAGATCTCTGTACTGGGGAGAATGTATGACATTGTTCTGCATTCTGTCCATCAATTGTTCTTTTTGCAGGAAATAATTTGAGGCATTCCAAAGTTTAAAGAGATTACTATTTTGTCCTTTAAATGTGTGCGGCCTGGTTTAAGGAAGCACGTCCCGAGTGGGGTGGTCTTGGCTTTTAGGGTTCATAGTCAGGAACACTTCCTTTGTATCACAACCAGTACCCGTTTGAAACTGAGTGTGTAAGAAAAAACATGGTTTGTGCATACTGCCTGTCAGTCAGGATCTGATTCACACTACACATGAGAGAAAAACATATGCTAACACAAAGGGGAAAACAGAAAAACAAAGTACAAACCAACAGACTACCAGCGAGAAGTATCCGAAGAAGATGTCTAACTCTAGGAAGGTCACGATTTAACCCTTGAACAATATTGTATTGAATTTTTAGGACCTCAGAAACTCTGATGATTAAAATAAAGTCAAACAGGAACAATACTTTTTAGGACTTAACAAAAGCTAGAGATATGCCTGGGCTGAGGGCGTGGCCAAGCCACCGACCAAGATGGCCACGTAGCTTTGGAGCTCCGCCGATTTCCCTGATAATCCGGCTGCCTGAGCGTCAACGGCCGAACATCTTTGATGGCGGGGGCGTGGATATGCCCTAGACATGGTTGGCTGAACAGCGGTCCCAAAAAAAAATAATGGAAACGGACTTGGAGAAGGCAAGAACGTGGAGACACGCGGAGGGGCCTGATCACAACTGAAACCGGGGCCTCGAGTGTTACGCTTGGCAGACTTCGTGCGATTCAACGCGAACACTGTTCTACTCGAGGGCCGGTGGCCTACAAACGAACGAGCACAGACTGATGGCGCCTCTTTGCGTGGCCCCCACCGGCTGGGTTCATAGAGTGGTGGACTGTGGAAAGCCCGGAAAGACGGGCGGCCCAATTTACAAGCAGGTGAGCCTGGCTATCATCCCCCGGAGGCCCCGCGGTGACAGGGACCGCAGGTGAGCCTGGGGGCCGGCCACCCAGTTGGAAAGTGATTAAATACTTCAGCCCCCGTCGACCCACCCGTGTGGAATCGACCCCATTAGCCACCACCGCTCAAGAGTGCCCAGGCCCCACACGGGTTCCCCAGGCCTGGCATCGGGCCCGCCAGAACATATACCCTGAATAGGCGCTCCGCACCACCCTGAGGGCAAGTACACCATAAAATCATCGGAACACAGAATACGTAGCTTGGAATAACGGTTGGGGACCGTCCATAGCCTTATTGCAGTGCACATGAAGGGTGACGACTGAGATACGAGGCCCAATATGAATGGTGATTGAACAGGTTTAAGCGACCAAAGCCCGCAGTTTCCCCAATAATCGTAGTTGGAGTACAGGGGATCGCTCACTGCAAGGTACTGGGGCAGATATATTACACTTAGCCAACGGCAATCTCCCTCTCGGCTGGAAATGGGTAAGGGTGACCCCAAAAACGAAAGCTACCCTTCGAAGAAGTTGGTAGAGGGACTGACCCAGCAGGTTCCAATATGGCGGAGGGTGGCGACACTACTGCCCCGCCGCAGAATCAGACACAAGGCAGCGAGGCGCTCATGATAGAACTCAGGGCTGATTTCAAGGCGCTAGATACGCGCTTTGATGCGCTGGATAGAAGACTGGACAAGATGGGGGCCAGACTTGACCAGCATGAGGGAAGGCTGGAAACTGCGGAGGGAAGAATCTCGGACCTTGAGGATGGCTCTGCACAAGCTACTAACTGCCTGGAGAGAATGGAGAAGATACTCAAGACCATCGTTATGAAGAAAAAGGATTTGGAGGCCAGGGGACGACGAAACAGCATACGCATATTGGGCGTCCCTGAATCTACGAATACCGGCATCTAGACGGATTAGAGGGCCTCCTGATCGATCTGTTTGGACGGGACTCATTCACCGCAACATTCATTGCCGAAAGAGCACACCGAACCTTGGATCCCGTCCTAACCCTGGCTGCCCCCCTCGCCCTATCTTGGCACGGCTCCTTAACTTCAAGGATCAAGACACAGCCTTACGTATGGCCCGGGACAAGGGAACTTTGGAATGGCAGGGCTCATCGATTGCACAGTATCCGGACTTCACTGTCATGGTGCAGGACGCTCGCAGAAAGTTTGCATCGGTTAAAAGTGCCCTGCGCAAGGCCGGCATGAGATACAGGATGTTGTATCCAGCCAGATTAAAAGTGGACGCAGATGGTAGATGCTGGATCTTTGACTCGCCAATGGCTGTACAGGAATTCCTCAAATCTCGAAGTACAGACAAGCACATTGAACAATCCTCGCCCCCGGACAGGTCCCCCCGGATGCCAGACACGAGCACAAGTGTTGAACTATTCTCCGCCAGCTGATGGACAATCGTTATTACTGTGTTCCGATAAGTATTGTTTATGCTCCACATCACTTTGTAAATGTTAGTTCACTGACCGCCACGGATGTGGCCGGAATAATTATTCTTATAATCTATATAATACAACCGGGGAATAGGTGTAGCGTTGCCGCCCCCTCATGCTTAGGCACCTTTCTTTGCTGGAATATTCAGGAAGTAAAGTAACAAATTTTCAAAGTATGTTTGGGAGTTGGGACTTCCCCTACGAAGAAAAGGAGGGGATGGGAGGGGGTGGGTTAGGGTTGGGGTGTTGAAACATTCCTTTTCATGTCACATTTGCAGTTTTATATTAGATTTGTACAATTTCACTGCTGGTCCTCAGTGTAGATTAGACTTGAATGTAAAGTATGGCAGGTAGAACAAACTGCAAAGATAGTATTAGACTAATGTCCTGGAATGTATGCAGAATTAATGACACTCGGAAATGTAAGCAGGTATTGCATTATTTACAACGTCACCAAGTAGACATAGCATTCCTCCAGGAGACTCATCTGCCCCCGCGTGTGTCCCCCGGCTTCGCAGCCAGTTGGGGCTCGAATCGATATTTTGCGGGCTATAGTACATACGCAAGAGGTGTGGCGATTTTAATACACAGGAGATTGCCGTTTAGAGCAGTGGAGGTATACGCCGACCAGGCGGGCAGATACCTACTAGTGAAAGGGTGGCTCCAAGGGAACGCAATACTTTTGGTTAATATTTATGCTCCTAATGTGGACGAACCAGACTTTTTTGTTGAACTTCACTCTCGAATGGACAGGATGGGGGCAGAACACGTCTGACTGGGGGGGCGACTTAAATATTCTCCTAGATACACAATTAGATAGTACAGCCACAACGCCAGACACGAAGCCCAAGGCCAGGCATACATTGAGTAATTTAAGGGAGGCCTATCAGCTGTCAGACGCCTGGCGCCATCTGCATCTAGATAAAGCAGCATACATACACTATTCAGCACCTCACAATACATGGACTCATCTGGACTATTGGCTGCTTACCCCCAGCGTAACCACGTGGCTCCACATGATCAACCACCTGCCACATACGTTGTCAGATCATGCTACGGTGGTGATTGATCTGCGGGTTCCGGAGACGGGAGAGAGGGCGAGACAATGGAGATTCCCAGAGATGGCCCTCCGAGACCCGGTCTTTGAGGCGGAATTAACCCTAGCGATAGAAGAATATTTTGAGATCAATACAGACTCAGTGAAGACAAAGGCCACGCTATGGTAAGCGTTTAAAGCGCACATAAGGGGGGTTTGTATTTCCAAAGGGGCAGGGATACTTAAAGATCTAAGGCGTACATTATCGCAAATTGAGGTCCAGCTAGCAGCAGTGGACACCGCACAGGTGAAGTCCCGAACCACTTCAGATTTGAGACGCCGGGCGGCATTACTAGCCGAATTTCAGGAAGCGGCAGAACGAGGATCCCATTTTCTGGGGAAATACGCGGTAGCACGGAGGTATGGGGAGGGTGAATGCCCAGGGCGTACACTAGCAAGACTCATACAGCCTAACAGGGGTTAAACATACATCACAGGCTTAGCCAGCGAAGAAGGCGAGCTTATTTCCGATTGTGCAGGCATTGAAGACAGGGTATTAGCATATTACAAGGACCTATATACTACGAAGGTCTCCCAAGATACCTCAGCTAGTCTCAGTTATCTAGACGAAGTCGCAGTGGTCTGGCTGGAAGATATGCACAGGGACTTCTTGGCTGAACCCTTCACAGTAGATGATGTTGTCCAAGCAATAGAAGCCATGGATGGCTCAAAGGCACCAGGTCTCGACTGGTTTTCGGGTAGCTTTTATAAGGCATTCAATAAAACACTGGCCCCTCACTTAATTGATGTTTATCAGGAAGCCATAGATGCTGGTGAACTGCCACCGACACTGCAAGAAGCAGTTATTACACTTCTCCCCAACGCAGGCAAAGATCCGCTACAATGCGGCTCATATAGGCCCCTTTCTTTATTAAATTTTGATTACAAAATTTTGGCCAAAATGCTGGCTACCAGATTATCCCTGATCGTCGATCAAATGATATCACCTGCCAGGCAGGTTTCATCCCACATAGATCCACTGCACTAAATTTGCGTACGCTATTCGCCACCCTCCACAGGATCGCACCCACACTCTCAGCAGCGGCTGTCCTCTTGGACGCCGAAAAGGCTTTTGACTCCATAGAATGGCCCTTCCTTCGAGCCACACTGATCAGGCTGGGGCTGCCACCGAGGTTCATATCAGTGGTATCCCTTCTATACACGAGGCCGATAGCGCGTGTGAGACTAACTGGTTCATTGACGGCCCCCTTCGTGTTGACGAGGGGGACCCACCAGGGCTGCCCGCTCTCCCCGGTACTATTTGTAATAGCAATGGACCCCCTTGTACGCCATCTCCAAGACAACCACTCCCATAGGGATATTCAGTTTAAGACGGCCCCTCTTTTGATTACGTTATATGCTGACGACATCATTCTCTATGTGAGGCAACCGGACGATAATCTAGAGCCTATTCTTCGAGAGGTCACTAGATACAGTGCCCTATCAGGCCTGCACATCAACTGGTCCAAATCAGAGTTGTTCCCACTGACCGCGGCCCACTGCGAACGTAACACGGAGTTCCCATTAAAGTGGTGCGATGATTCAGTTAAATATTTAGGCATTCATATTCATTAAGACCCGTCGCAAATTCTCCAGCTCAATTACGGCCCAGCAATGGAGAAATTGAGCAACAAGATTGATCGCTGGTTGAAATTACCTCTAACTATGGCAGGAAGAATAGCATTGATTAAAATGGTCGTCCTTCCACAGTTTCTATATCTTTTTCAGAGCATACCAATTCCTTTGTACAGGAGTTTTTTTGCAACGCTCCGCTCACATCTAATATGACTGGTGTGGGGGGGGTGGACAGCCTAGGGTCTGTTGGGACACACTCACACTGCCATATGAACGGGCGGGTTCGGGATCCCGAACTTTCGCATTTATTACTTGGTTGCGCAGTGTAGCTTTTTGAGGCACTGGTTTCATTCTGACGCTCGGATCCATTACCTACGACCAGAGGCGGACCTTTCCCACCCCACCCCTCTGTCGGCACTGTTCCCGACCGGCTTATCCCTGGATCCACAGGATCTGCAGACTTTATCGACTACCAGCTGGGCCTGGAAACAGCTTACTCGGGCGACTGTGGCGCAACTTCTTCATTCCTCGGCACTGCCCCTGGCAGGGAATCTCTAGGTACCCATTACGCAGGAGAAAACAATTCAACGCACCTTATCTAAATTTAGTTTAGCGACCTTCGGGGACTTATTCCCTAGCGGACACGCATTTTCTCGTGTGGAAGATGCCAGATTTAGAGAAGCAATATTCATGGATCAGTTCATTTTATGCAGATTGCAGAGGGCCCTCCGATCACTGATCACAAGCTACCCCCTAGAGCCCCCGGACTTCCCCCCATTGACGCTACTTATTAAAGACAGTGGCGGGGAACATCTGATGTCCAGACTGTACAGAGCCGCCATTGCCATGCTCCCAACTAAGGATGAGGGGACACAGTTAGCGTGGGAGCGGGACCTGGGACAACCACTCACAGACAATCAGTGGCACTTCTGTTGCAAGCAAACATGCAAAGTCTCCTTTATTCACAACCACAAAATACTTCATTACAAGTTTTTACGTCGAGCTTACATTACTCCCCCCAGGGTGCACCAAATGGATTCTACACGCCTGCACGCTTGCCCCAGATGTAACACTCCGATGGCAGATTTTGCACACATGACATGGACATGCGACAAGGTGGCCCAATTTTGGACAGGGGTGTTTAGTGAACTATCTCACATGACAGACACAAACATGTCTCTTTCACCCCTACAGGCATTACTAGGATACGTACAAGACATTCCTAAATCCTCCCGGCTCTTTAGCGCGTTAGCGTTTTTGCTGGCAAAGCGTGAGGTAGCATTACACTGGGGGAGTAAACACCCACCGACGTTGAAAGGCTGAATGTTCAGCATGTCATACTGCAACACTAATAGTGGTCTTTATGCTCAATTGCAACCTCCAGCATCCAGACCACTTGACATATGGCAACCCTTCCGTTCATACTTACTGGCACAAACTTCAGTGGGCTCACAGACAGAGCATACTCCCCAGGCAGGCACATCACGGGATGAAGATTAGAGTTTCTCTTACTCTGAGCATAATAACTATGTAATAGAAAAAGCCTTGTGTACTTTCTATCAATACAGGACAGAAGATGTTATATTAAGTGTTAACTACCTTGCACCATGCGGACCTTATTGTACCATTGTATATATGTGAAAATGATAAATAAAGCTTAAAAAAAGAGATATGTCTGGGCTTGGCCAAAATAATCTGTATGTCTGTAGAAAATACTTGTAAGTATGTGGTGGAAGACCATGCACACCGAAGATAAATATTGTGATGGTAGACAAAACCTGTTTTTCAGCTTTAAAAAAGGCTTCCCGCTTTGGCAAGACAAAGCAAGAAACTCTTCAAAGGTCGGTTTCATTGGATGTGGATGCATCCCGAACAACCACATTTGGAACAGATTTGTGAGTCAGATTTCAGGAATCAGAAGAGAAGAATTAATGTCATCCCTACTTCTACTCAGATGGCACTGAAATAAACAGAGAAAAACTGTGTCAATATTACTAGCCTAATTCATCTAATGGAATACCTGACATTGCCAAGGTTAGGTTTGTTACCCCCCTCAAAACACATAGAACCAGACAGAAGGACAGTGCGCCATAATCAACGGAGAGCAGAAAACCGCTTTGGCATCTGGACAGAAGAGCAAGAGGGCCTTAGATCTTCTTTTTTGACATAGGCAACTAGGAGGAGATTGGAACAGTTTTTGACATAACCTTTATGTTAACCTTGTCCTCGTACTAGTTATTACTTATGAGGTGGATCCCACCTCCCCCCAGACAGGAAAAACAACACAGGAAGCATGCTTAAAACCCCCCCTCCTCCAATGGCCATAAGAAGGGGCTGAATTCCCAGGATCCCTTTTCTTGTCTCTCTATCGCACCTGGTATGATCATGGGAAGATGCACACGGTGTGTCGATCACAAAGTTCTGTAGGGCTGCAACATGGCCCTCTGTGAACACCTTTGTGCAACACTACAGACAACAAATGGCAAGCAGATAAAAAGACTTTTGAAGTGGGGTTCTTGAAGCCAGTCCTGTCGTAATCACTTACATTCTTTACAAAAATAAATGTTTGGGATGTGACACTATTGAATGTTGTCTTTATTTTTGTTTCAGATGTAGTTGAAGTCCAAGCAATGGCTGTGGTATTTCTCATAAGTAATTTCTAGTACGAGGACAAGGGGACTTAGAGGTAATGCCTGGTACGAGTACAAGTACCCCTGAAAGTATTGAAGGTTACTATTAAATAATCAGGTCATTAACATGCTTTTTTGGGGAAAGTGATAGTGATGATTATCTTATCAATCAAGAGGAAAAAACACATGATCCAAAAAGAGGAAAGATATTTTCTCTACCCATTAACATTAAGATGCAAATATAATCACCATTGTTGTGGCCCCTCTTCCATCAAAGTGAAGTTCTTTTGCTTCCCTACTGATTTTTAACTGTGGATGCCTGGAAATATCTTCACAATATATTCCCCTAATGTGATAGCAACATTCAGCAGCATGAGATCATTCTGAAAAGGCCCTTTGTTATGCTAAGTATTTAGGGGCATATTAATCAAAAAGTAATGCAGTGCAGCGCAGCAAGTCACCTAACTGCGCTGCGTTACAGGGAAAGGGCAGGAATGCGCCATATTTATCACAATATGGTACATTCTAGCCTTTTCCCAGCACTGGTGCACAATGGGCTGCCTAGCGCCAACGCAAGCACCTTTGCACTATGGTGCAAGAGTGCCTGTATTGAATGCAGGATGTTTTTTGTGCAGGAAGGGGCACCTTCCTGCACAAAAACAATCCCCTGAGGCATATTCCTCTTTCCATTTAAGCTGCAGATATTTCTCCTAGTAACGCCTCACCTGGGAAGGCGTACATTTTGGCACCTTCCCAAGTCTACCAGTAATGACAAATCTGGGAATGCGTCAAAATCTATGGGCGTTGCATGGGAACACCCACACAACGCCCATGGAACGACTACCTGGGGCAGAGTAACACAACGCAGTGATTTGTGCTGCGTTGCGTTACTCCAGATTTATGAAGCCACTCAGGGCCACGCAAAGTGGCAAAGTGGCTTTGATAAATCACATTTTAGGGTTGCATCGAGCATGCACCACATTGCGTGGTGCAAACGCTACACAACCCCTACATAAATATGGCTCTAACTACATAGTAATTTCTGGTGACTTGTTGTGACTTAACACCATGGGTTCATCAGATGTCTCATAAACCAGGGTCTCAGCTACCGTCAGACTTCACCGGACCATCCTATCTTAGGGGACTCAGTGGCTAGGTGCTCTCTCAGACTGACAGATCTTCATGATGTCATGGGTTCTCAGATGACAAATTCCGCTGTGACACTGTAACCCTACCATTGGCAGAAGATGTTTGGCTCTTCTGGTGCCATGTTATGGTGGCGGAACTTTTTACGGTCTCGCCCCATAGTAGTGCAACCCTCTGCCAGTACCGCTCTCTGGAGATCCAGCCCTCTTCAGGCATACCACTCTTGCAGTGCAGCCCTTTGGTGATCAGACATCAAGAACAAGTGGAGGTATAGTAATTTGATGGCACTGCCTTTTGGCTGCATGGCACTGTTGCGGCCCAGTCCTGTGGCAAACCAATTGAGTGGTAGAGAAACCCTTGCGAGGCAGGGTCACTCTTGTGTGTCACAGTCCTTTTACTGTGGTGCAGTTTTGCCTCACAGGCTCTTGTGCAGCTGTCCATTCAGGCCTGACAGGGCTGATGGGCCCACTCTAGATATCATAGTCTGTGTGCCCAAAATCTTCAGACCTTCAAGGGCCACTGACATGCCTCTATGCACACTGAGACATTTTTAATGACATTAAGGTCCACCTTGTCAATCAAGCCTTCTTGATGCTGAGGTCCCTCTTGATGCCAAGGCCCTATTGACATCCAGATCCTATTTGATGTCCTTTGCCTGATACTAAGGACCTTTTGACAGGTTGACGACTGACAACATGGTGCCTTCAGGAGATATCAAGGTGCTTTCACGACACTGAAGGCCATGCCAAATAAGTGGAAGCATCTGAGGCAAGTCCAAGATACTCGAGCTGGAGGGATGGCTCAATGAGTTGAGTTTTTGTTGCTAGAACAAAGTGGTGGTTGTCAGGTCATGAGTTCACGTCCAGGCAAAACTGACTCAAACTTTCATCCTCCCAAAGGTGGAAAAATTGAATGCAATAAATTGGGTAGGTGTAACATCTGTATTTACAGTGTTTAGAAAGAGCAAATGTGTGGTATGAAGTACTATAATAAAAACATGATGTTACTATTCACAAGGGCACCAGAATGATTGTGGTAGGAGCATAGTTCCTCCATGGCCATTTTTCTGAGTGGGTCTTCAAATCAAGTCACTGTTGTTGTTTTTGACCTGCAACTCTGTTTGTACCCTGATCATCTGTAAAGCACTCTGAAACCCGCTTGGATCACGTCCGCGCTATATAAAACTTTATATAAATAAATAAATATAAAGTGTGTAAACCAGTCATATTCACAAGAGTTTTAGGTGCTAGCCTGGTAATAGCTGTTTACATTGATATCTCATAATCTCATCTTCATACCCAGTTAGAAACATATTTTCCACCCAGGAAAAGGGCAAGAGCGAAAAAAACGCAGGGAAATTATTTTCAGTGAAAGTAATTGACGGACTGTAGAGTCCTGTGTCCACTGGTCCTACTCACAGAGAGTGAAAACTGGATAGTGGGACCAGTTGCTATTGTGCTGCATTCTGGGAATGTTTGCTCTTGCCCTGGCTGCTTTACACAACAATTAACTTTTTCCTCTATGTGAGGTTGTATGCCTATGACAATTACACCTTTTCCTTTTCTCTGTTTAAAAGGGGAGAATATAAAGAGGGTTTGTGCAGCAAACACATTTTGAAATATCAGTAGATTTTTTAAGATACATATAATTCTTTCTGATAAAGATAAAAAACAGTATGAAAATGTTGTCTTAATATAGGCTTTTTATGATTAGAAATATGTATTTCTCTCTGCTAGGCCAGGAACTCGCTCATTCTCAGTTATTCTGCGATTATGAATGTTGATAAACACCCCAGGACGGAGATTGTCCGGCACAGTATTCATCATTAATGCCTGGTAGAGCATTCGCCGTAAAAATCAGGTGCTGTTTTGTCTCTGAAAGGCAGGCGTGCAGAGGCCAGCATGACAATTGTGTGGAAGCAAAAAGCCCTTTGCTGTCCAAGGGGCGTTGAGCTCTTCCGAATATTTGGCAGCTTGGACAGGAGGAGTTATGAGGCAAATGTGGTAGCAAAATACTTTTGTAATCACATGAAGCCAATAATATTGGTCAACATTAGTACTATTTAAAGGTAACTTTGAAAGCGGTGTGGGTTTCTCCGTCAAGAAATAGAATGTGGTGCATTTTAAACATTATG
Organism: Calotriton arnoldi; assembly: GCA_963921515.1. NCBI lineage: Eukaryota > Metazoa > Chordata > Amphibia > Caudata > Salamandridae > Calotriton > Calotriton arnoldi. Next base: position 25,125 of record CAWUFW010018548.1, read on the forward strand.
TTAGTAGGTGGCTTTCAAACCCATTTTACCTCTGGCTAGGGTTCGACCCAATGTATATTTTTAGATCTGGCCTGAGATAGCTTTAGATAGCTTGCTAGCCTCATTTAATAAAAATAAATCATGAAAAAAAAATGGATACATATACACACAGAGGAGCTTTGGGTAAGCTCTTTTTATCCATTGGTTTCTTCGACTGTCCCGCACTTGTTGCTACCCATCATGGAGCACTTATCAGAAATTCCAGGGATTTACAGCCTGGAATTAAATCTGTACAAGTTGTTTTAAGGATATGTAGGATATGCAGCCCACTTCAGCCATTATTTTTAGGTCTCGCCTAGCGTTGCTGCGCACATGCGCAGCCCGCTCGGCGAGATTTATTGCAGAAGAGGAGTTTCAGAAAAGGGCTTTAAGCCCGCCCTTATTTCCATTGGCTGGCGTCACCGTTTATGGTAAATGGTGGCCTGCCATTGAAATTAGGTGTTTGGGTTGCCTCCCTTTGGCTTTTGTGCCGGCCCACCCGGACTGGCTTGCCTGCTTTGCGTCTGTCGCAAAGCACTTTCTTATCTTTATGGGGCCATGTGTTTCTAACACATGGCTCCATAAGATAAGAGATCCCCAGTATTCTCTCTTCCCAGTCTCGCGGGCGTCTCTTTTGCTCGCGGCGTATGCTTTTGTTAAAAAAACTAACGTGTCCTTTTGGTCGACTCAGCCTTTCATCCCCACAATGTCGGTAAACCCAGTACCGTTATTTGCGGTAATAATAGCATCTGTTATTAGGGGTTGTAAAACGATGGTATGAAACATTTTATTAAAAATAAATAGAGGTCATGCTGTTCAAACGGCTTGCTCAAACCCACTGACAGCTGAAGACAGAATTAAGCGCCTCCTTCCCAACCGGCAAATGCGCCCTGCGTCGATGGTCATCACTTTCCTTTTAAACCTTTGGTGGATGAGGGGTGGGTTGATTGATTCATTGATTGAATACGTGATGCTCGGGCGGGGGTGGGAGGTCTGTAAGTGATAGCAGAGTGGGGGGATGTCGGTGTCACTGAAGGCATGCACCCGGGAGGAGGCGCACACAGACCCCATTGTTGGGGCGTCGAGCCCCATCTGTTCGGCGGATTAACATCTGAAAGCGTGGCCGGCTCCTCCAGGGACATCCCTCTGCCCCCTGCCACTAACCTCGGCCATTCATCCACACTCATGCTGACAGACACTCTCACACAGACACATGCACTCACTTTCAGACATAGACTTGCAATCACATGAACTCACAGCACTCACAGAGAGTATGGACTGACACCTACACACACACAGACATCCACACACACAGACAACCACACACACTCTGAGTGATACTGACTCTTGCACAAATTCCCATAGACAGATCAGCACATTGCTACACAAAGACAAAAAACACACCGAATAACAAACACAGTGATGGTACTCTCCCCTTTCACTCGCACCACACATTCACCCACAACTAGCCAGGAAAGTGCAGTGAATGTCCCGTGCTGCACGAGGTCCAGCATCCGCTGAAATAGCACACACTTCGTGCCAGAAACCTACACAACGCCCCACAAGCACGCCCTGGCTGGCACTTGCGAACATGCATTGTTAAGAATAGTAATGCCGGGCAACAAAGGCGACTGCTGAAGAGCCGGACCCTAATGGCCTCCTGAGATCTCTATCTGTCAGCGTCATTTAGGGCTTTTTGGGGCACAGAAGGGACGGCTCTGCGCCCTGTGCTCCTTTAAATCATGCAGAAGATTTGTTTCTAGGAGGGGACATGAGAAATGGGGGTGTGGGGAGAAAAACAGAATAAATAGTCTGTTTTGGCTGCCTCACGGAGGGTGCGTCCCTTCCAACAGAAGGACCAGGAACTGGAGCAGGGACAAGACAGACACATGTCAGTGAAACATGTTAAAATGGAGTGTAAGAGAGGGCGAGGAGGAATAGAGAAGGGCCGAACAAAAAGAGAGACGAGAGTGTAAAAGACAGGAAGAGATAAAGGGACAGAAAGAGAGGCGAAGAGATGAAAAAATGGGCGGGAAAAACCGAGACAGTATAGGGAAAGAGACGGAGACAAAACGACTAAAAAACATGCAGTCAACAATAGTGCGAAAGAGAGGCATCAGGAAATACAACAAGCATTGAAAATGCAATAGGTCTCGCCTTTGATTAAGTTAAAGCCATTTGTTTTGCTAATGGTATTGTAGAGCAAAGCAAATGGCTTTAACTTAATGAAAGGGCGAGACCTATTGCATTTTTAATGCTTGTTTTTCACAGCGATTGACACATTTCGGCTCATTGCAATTGCACATCCACTTACGAAGCAGGGTACTTCAGTGCCAGGGCTGGGATGACAATACTTTACTTTGACAATGCTTTTTTCTATTGATTCTTTATTCTTTTTATTTTTTAGCTATACTTATGTGTGTGTAAATTTTCTTCAAGTGACAGTAATTGAAATTCAATGGCATTTTTCTCTGCACAAAGACAACTACATTTTCCTGTGATGTGCATTAAAACTAAAATGGGGTTTTATATAACTGCTCTGCTTGGAAGCACCTGTACTTTTCTGTTCAAATTATATGCAATTGTTTTTTATTTTTAAATATTTAATTTTTTTATTATAAGCATATGGCCCCCATGTTTATATGTAAGCATATGTTCTTCTTTTTATTTTTGTGACATATATTTGCAATATATAATAATAAGAAAATGACCATTCCACCAGCTGGCCAAGGCCAAGCTTATTGATTTTGTGAATTGGTGTGTGAAAATAATGAAAAAAGTTGTGGTCCTCATCAAGGAAACAATCAAAGCGTCCCAAAAGAGTTTTAATTTCAATTGTTTTTTTGTAAATGTTTCCGATATGTTAATAGTTGGAACAGAGTCGTGCACTGATAGCGCAGCGAAAAGTACATGAAAAGTAAGAAAAAATCAGCAAGCATAAAACAACTGTCACATAGTGCATGCATGATGCATTTACATGTAATGAGTGAAGTCTGACCCTATTCTGTAAAATGTCCTGGTCTCTGTCCAGGAGGGAGGCAGTGTGGCAGCCAGCGGTCCCTCTAGCTATGCTACTACACGTAGGATTGGGGTTGGAAGTAGTCATTTGTCAGCCTCTCTGGCTCCACCAATCAGATCTAATGATGGTTATTTTGATTAACATAAATCTTTCCCAAGTCCTCATGTGTTTGGAGTTCACTACTTGCCCTTTTGCCTCGGGTCTAGGACCAGCCGCCTTGGAAAAGGGGCTAGCAATGTGTTGTTATTGGCTTCAATCATTCCACAAAAACTGCAAAGGAATTTAGCGCACCCTTTTGTGGTTCTCGGCTTCTTTGCCAGGGCCTACCACCAGCTAGAATATGAAGAAGAATTAACACATTTTAATTCCCACTGCTTGACTGCCCATTCTCTTCTCTTTATGGTCTTTCCTCTTTGCCCAGGGCTCAGTGCTGCCCCAGTCACCTCTACGGACTCCTGAAAAATGTGAGGCTCACCTCCTCATGGTTCTTGCCCTCCTTGCCCAGGGCATATTGCTGCTTCCCCTCCGTGGAGCGAATGGGAATGTTGTAGATTCTTCCCTTGTGGAAGACCACCAGAGTGTAGGGCTGGTTGCAGCTCTGGCCAGAACTGTCTCTCACCATGAAGGCACCGTCCTAAAAGAGAAATGAAGGTGAGGGTTCAGAGGTGAGCGAGCTGAGCAACAAAGAAAGGGAGAGATGGGAATAGGTTGCTTTGAAAGAAGAAAGCAATACATATGGAGGGCAATAGAAGAACAGTAGGAAAGCATAGATGTCATGTTTTTATATAGTGCCCCACTGCCAATTACTTAGTCCCATAGGACTGAGGTAAGGAACCGTATAGAAGAGAGATATATAGAACATAGACACAGAAGAGAGATGGCATCGCCCGCCACCGCTCAGTCTGTCAGATCCAGCCCCAGAACCTTTGTGCTTTGAGATTCAGTTCACACCAGCATCCTTAGTAGTCAAACAAAGTTTTATCAATATTGTTTTTTATTTATAGCTGTGGAGGCACGACTATTCCTGTGAACTTCATGATATGATAGAGGGCTGGCAGGAGCGGAGACTCTAGATTAGGCCGGGAAAAATTAAAATTATGCCGGCGTAATTCATGTAATGTCGGGAATTTCACATTACGCCTGTTATGCGAAATCCTCAAAATTCCATCATTATGCCACTTCATGTAAATATGCGCCATTCACTGTAAAAATGTACTGTAAAACGTGGCGTTTGCTGTAAAAATATACTGTTAACAACAGAACACGAGCTGCTGTAGTTCACAGTGCTTTGTTTAAATGCATCCTTGCACCAGAAATTGACTTGAGTATGCATTTTGCACTTAAATAGAGCGCAAAAATATGAATTTGCATTCCGCATAATTACCCTTAATTTTGCTGAAATTTTGTGTAATTACGTGAAAGCATGTAAGTCGAATTGTGCACACCCCTACTCTCGATATCGCACATTAGGATCTTCTCAGGTCACAATTAAGGGCAAGGCAGAGTGAATGAGATTAGCTTTTGAAATAAAATTTATGACTCAATATGACATTCACAGGTCACAATACAAAACAATCTAACTCACCTCTCTTGTGGTCACTATTATCCAGTAGAAATGACGTGACAATTCATTTGCAATTCAATATAATGGTTCTTTCAACTGAAGGACTGAACATTGTAATATTTGTCGACTGAGCTTCCTTTTATGACCATATGATGGCTCCCATAAATAATTATTTAAGAGCCGAAACACTGTTACAGCTATATTATGCACACAAGTGGATGTTCCTAAATACTCCTATATATAAGTTGTAAAAACTCTAATTCGTCGATGTAATGTTTTTATATACTAAAATCTAATAATTCACTACATTCCCATCATGAATTATGAAATATACACCCTATGATTTTAAGTCCATGAATGACGGTAAAACCTTTTTTTATGAGGAAGTTCTCCAGGAATATGGCTTTTCTTCATAGCTTAACTAAGTCACTTGTTAACTTACATTTTGGGGGGACTAATTCATTAAGACTCATATCTTTCTATTTTATTGTTATGTTAAAATAGCTTGTAGAGCGCACAGCTGCCCCAGCAACGGGGCGTCCCGGCGCTGAGCAAAATAGAGGCTAAGCAGCGAGTATCCCTCCTAAGAGAAGACAAGATGGACCAGGGAAGACATAAGGGTCAGAGGAAGGGGGACCTAATGAGGGAACAGATGGGTCTTTAACGCTTTTCGAAAGGTCAGGTAGTTTTCCATGCTCCGGATGTGAGGCGGAAGATCATTCCAGAGCTTGGCAGCCAGAGCGCGGAACGAGTGACCACCAGCACGAGCCCTCTTCACACGTGGTATAGAGACCAAGTGTTTGCCTGCAGAGCGCAGATGACGCGAGGAGTGTAGGTCGAGAGCAGGCCAGATATTATGCCAGAGGTGGGGGATATCAAGATCTTAAAAGCAAAGCAGAGAGATTTAAACTCCACCCGCCTCTCCATTGGCAGCCAGTGTAGCCGCTGAATGGTGCTGGAGGTGGGGCAGCGACTGGGCATGGCAAGAAGAGTTCTGGTGGCAACATTCTGGACCCTCTGAAGTCTTGAGATCTCGGTCTTATTGACCCCAAGATAGAGCACGCTGGCGTAGTCCAGTCTAGATAGGACAGATGCTTGCACAATGGTCTGCCGGATGGAGGGGTCAAAGAAACCCAACATGGGTCTAAGACTGCGCAGAATGCCAAGACATGTCGCCGCCACCCTCTTGGTTTGAGCTTGGAAGCTCAGCGCCGAGTCAACCCATACGCCCAGATTTTTCACCACCTTTTTTGGAGTGGGTGGGGGTCCCAGGGAGGAGGGCCACCAATGTCCGCTCCACTGCTCATGATCCTTCCCGACCAGCAGGACCTCAGTCTTGCTGGCGTTGAGCTGTAGGCAATTGGCAGTCAACCACTCTGCTACATCCGCCAGGCCACTTTGAAACTTGGCCGCATCATTTTGGCAGTCATTGGAGAGGGCGACTGCAAGTTGGGTGTCATCTGCATATGACACGATCGTCAACTCTCTCCTTTTAGCTAGTGCGGCCAGCGGCTGGACATACAAGTTGAAAAGTGTAGGGCTTAGCGCAGAGCCCTGTGGGACCCCCTGTTTGATGGGAAACACCCTAGATGAAAAAGGGGGAGCCGAAACTTGGAAAGACCTGACTGAGAGAAAAGAGTGTGTTCTTTAAAAGTTAAATATAGTAAGATTATTTCACATTCTAGAGACACAAACTGTAGACAATTAGTGCCACAGATAATTGGTAGAAATCTAAGATATCCCTTGATGCCAAGATAATCATAAAGGAACTTTCTTCTGAAAGAGTAAATATATCTCTCCAAATAAGGAATTGGGACAGGTATCTTTGCTGCAAACCTAAAAACTGCCAGTCAGTGGCACCTGGGAGGTGCCTTTGGGATTCCTATATAACTGTGCCACCCAATTCACATGGCAAATTTACATTTATAAATGATGAATTTGGACCTTTGTTCAGCTACAATTTGAAATTTGGGAAGTGAGAGGTACAAATCTGTGGAAAGAACATTTAGACCTCAAAGAAAAATTATTATGCTTGTGTCAAAGAAGGCCTTTGAATCCTGGAATTTACATATTTATGCCAGAGGAAAAACCTAGGTATTGTTTTGGTTGCAGCTAGAGGGGAAATTGGACGTGTCACCTCACTTGGTTTGGGATATAATTTGCCTGTCCATAGAATAAACCTATAGACCATTAAAAGATCCTTTGGTGAGGGCTGACAATCAGCCTGCCTTCACCACCAGCCGAGATATCCAGAGTATAGAAATGGACTTTGTTAGAAATAGAACTTAAGTTAACATTTCCCTATTTTTGATTTATTTTTAATTAATACTCATGTTTACTTAGGATGCAACTTTGTAATGTTTTACATTAAATTTTAATGTGACTTTGAAAGAAGAGGAGAGGTTTCAGAATGTCTGTAACTCACCTGTTCCTCCCAACACTACTGATACTTTCAAAATCCCCTTGAGCGTGAATGGCTGCAGTTAGCTCCCCAAATTATATGTCTGAAAGGGTTCATAGGTGTTGTCAAATGGCTCTGTTCATTGTCTACACAATGATCTCATGCGGTGTCCCACAGGAATCCGCTCTTAGTCCCACATTATTTAACCTTTACATGCAACCATTGGCCAATATAGTTCAGGAATTTGGCTTATCAATCGTATCTTACACAGATGATACACAACTGGTAGTATCAGTGACGGAGTTCAATTACAGCCAATTGGTTCCCTGCATGGAAAAAGTAGCCATATGGATGGCCAGATGTAGCTTAAAGTTGAATGGCTATAAAACTGAACTGATGTTCCTGGGGAAAAGTTCTGTGCCCCGGGCTACTATCAGTTGGCCACAAGAACTTGGCAGTCCCCGGACCCGTAAAGGATCCATAAAAAATTTGGGAATTTGGTTGGACCACAATCTCTCCATGGAAATACAAGCAAGGAAACTGGCAGCCACCTGCTTTGGGACTAAGGTAACTCCCTTTATCTGGGTTCCCCTAAATATGTGGTGAACAGACTACAGGTGGTCCAAAATGCAGCAACTAGGATACTCCGAGGTATACCCAGACAAGAATCAGCGAAAGCCTCACTGAAAATGCTTCATTGGCTGCCGATCAAAGCCAGGATCAAATTCAAATCTTTATGTCTGGCCCACAAAGCCATGAACTGCAAGGGCCCAGCCCTACTTAGAACACTTATCACCCCCTACGTGCCCAAAAGGTCTCTTAGATCATCCTCAGACCTGCTCATGAAGACGACAAGGATAAAAAGATCCAGATGGGGAGGAAGATCTTTTTCGCACCTGGTCCCAAGGCTGTGGAACTCCTTGCTCAAAGAAATGAGACTGCTAAGAGATAAACTAAGTTTCAGAAAAAAACTAAAAATGTGGCTCTTCCCCTGATGATCTATTAATCCCCTTGCATATCACCGCCTCTCCACAGCGCTGGGAAGCCCTTGGGCAGCTATGCGCTTTATAAATCCATAAACATAAACACACACAAATAAGTAACAAGACACCTGGATATTAAAAATTACTTTAAATAAAACCCCTGGCATATCTACCATCACCCAAAAGAAGCCCACTAGATCTTATTGATTGATTTTTGTGATCTTATACAGTCTGGACATGGCTCGGCGGCATCAGAGCATTTTACAAGAGAACAGTTACCAAACAATCCCAGCAGGAGGTCATTAGAGATACAACCAAGGTAGAATTAAAAGCAGGCAATCGAGAGTAAGTGGGAGACATGCTGTACTCGACTACAGTCCCCAAATAATCAGTGCAGGAGTACATTTGAGATACAACATTGGAAAAATGAAAGCAGACATTTTAGAGTGAGAGGAAGCAAAATAAATTTAACCTAAGTATCTTTCAAAGGGAAGAGCTTTGAAATATGTTTTGAAGATAGCATGGCACTTCTGCTCCCAAAACCAGTGTTCTGCCTAAACAACCCTTCCAGAACAACCACAGCAGTCTAGTGGAATTCCATGCAGCAGCAAACAGGTTACTGTCTCACAAGCCATAACACAGTCCTTGAGCCTATACAGCCTGAAACAAGACTGACAATCTGTCCAATGGAAGGGGAGGGGGTACCTGTAGTAAAACCCATACTACCACTCTGTAAACAACATAATAGACTTTCCAACCCCTGCTATGTTCTTAGGGCTCACCTTGTGGGAACGTTGAAGCAGGCTTTCTGCTGTGTTGCGGTCACAGTTTCCTCCGTACCACGGTTTGCCCAAAACTCCAGGATCCTGGAAAACAAGATGGAGAGAGAGTCCAGGCCAGATTGGGGAACACCTCCATACCCTGATGTTACCTGAAACTCTAGCTCTAGAGGTCCAATAGCTACTGTATCCTGACTTTTGTACGTGCTTTAAAGATTTTTTTGTGCAAAGCCTAACAAAGCAATTGAATTATGACTAAAAACCTTACTACTGCAAGGCACAATTTTCAATGTAATAGACAACAGTTGCCTTAAAGGCAGAAAGGGTGATATGAATTAAAAAAATGTAAGAAGTGTTGGCCGATGAGGAGTGATTCATAAGGCGCTTTTATAAGCACTTCAAAGTCTACTCCCACAGGTTTTCTCTTAAGCTTGCAGACTTTTAAGGAATTTGCAAAAAGACCTGGAAATCCACAAGTCAGTAGACAGACCAGGCCGGTAGCCAGGAATATTTGGGGGGGCATGGCCCCGAGCAATGACACCAACATAAGAGTGGTTCAGTGGATGGGAAAATAAGCATTCTCGTTGAATTGTTTAAAAAATGTTTATATTTTGGTAAGAGCATAAAGACTGCTGGAAGCAGGACAAGCAGTGAGTGATTGTGCATACGTTTTGAGATAGTGTGGGAAGGGCTACCAAAAGGTTTTTGGTTTGTTTAGTGTACACAAGGACCTTATCTTTGTTAACCATCACAGAAACAATAGATTGCCAAGCACTCCCTTGTCAAATCACACAATGGGTTTAGAAATGCATACCGAATCAAAATTTGGAAGGGGCGGGTACAGCATCCCTATTAAATTGCATTTCAAAATGCTATGTAAAATTGTTTGCGACCATAATTTGAGTCGCAAACCATTCTTAGGTTACCAATTCCTTAAAGGTGGTTGTAAGCGATTCACAAAGGCGAAGTGGTCGTCTTAAGACACTTTCCCTGTTGTGAATGTAAAACAAAAGTTTGGAGTGGGAAGTGGTCCAGTGGAACTTTAAAAAACAAAATTTTAAATGCAGCATTATTTCTTTCAAGACAAAAGGGCTGTATTTAAAACAAAAAAATATTGAAAACGAGATCACAGACATGGTGATCTGCTAACAGCAGACCACCATTCCTCTAATGGCCATCCATTGGAGTGAGTCACAATTTGCTACCTAATTCATGAAGAGTAATGGGGTGGGTTGGATTGTGCCTCACTCCAAATCCTTATTGTGCAAAGTAACCTATTAATACATAGGTTGGTTCACCAAATAATTTCGTTGCCACAAAAATATATGTTGCACGTTATGTAAATCTGGCCCTAAGTTTCCGTTATGAATTGCTAATAATAATTGCATCATAAATGTCCTTTGCAGAGGGTTATACAAATAACAGATTTCTATTATTATCACTCTTCTTTTTGTTATTGGTTCAAAGAGATAGGAAAACTGTTAACCCCCCCCCCCCCTCCCTTAGCTCTTAACGCAATAAGAAAGATCATGGGCAGGGTATTTTGCAATGCTCACTGTTTTTCCTTGGGGGGTCTCTCTCCTTGGGGGTAAAATTAGTATATTTCCAGCAGCAGAAAACAAATAGGCCTGATGCAATGGCCTAATGACTGCAGCTCTGTGAGGAGGTGGTCAGGCCTGCCAACTGGCTCCAAAATGGGGGGCTGTCTTCATTCAGTTGCGCCTTTTTAGCCAACACCTCTTTGGTATTCTGGGATTTGAAGACTTGCTTTTCCAAACAATGTATGAGTTGCATATTGTAAAGTGTTGTTGGCTATAAGGTGGTCTTGCCTAAGATGTCAACGGTGACAGTTGACAGGTATTTGTGAATAAGTGTGATATAGATAGGCTATCTTATTCCAATTAGACAACGTCTATCCATTTGATGAACCAATCTCATAGAGGCCTTAGGTTTGACTTTTGACTTGTGCACTCTTGGTGTTATGTTTGAGTGGTCTTAGGTAACTCACCAATGTACGAGAAAGTCAGAAAGTTTAAGGGCATCCATTTGTTGCGATTGTGCGCCTACAGTACTTTAAGTTTAAAATGTTTCCTCCTCTGCTTTGTGTTGTTTTTCCTCCCATGTGTCTAGCATTGTGTTCAAATGATTGGGCTATGTTTATACCCTGCAGCCCCTAGCTTCCTCCCTGCCTTAAGCTGACTACCTCCACCCCGAGGGCTGGTCTCTTAATGTCTCTATTGATCTGCAGGTGCAGTAGTTGAGCCTGCTGAAGTGCAGACCAGCCCCTCCTTTCTCTCCCTAGTAAATGTTGCTCAGCTCACTTATTCTATCTCTCCCATCAATGTGTCCATCTCTGGCATGCAACTAGAAGGAAGAAGGATAAAAGTGTCTGTCTGTGGTGTGTTCCCTGTTTGTACCTGATAGACGCAAGGGCTTGAGCCAACGTTTGGTTCCCTTCGATCTCTGTTCTCTTATTCTCCAAGCCCCTACCCACTCCACCCTGGGTGAACTCCATACACTACTGTTTTGGTGGTTGATTCTGTCACACATGGATAGACTCCTTTGTAGTTTAAACAGTCCTTTCAATGGATTACTCCTTTGTTTCTCCTGAGTGAACATTACAGATCACTCTTTTGACAGCTCTCAGAACGGGTTTTGTGCCGGTCACCGCACCGAAACCACCCTAGTAGCGGCCACTGACTGTATTCGCACGCAGGTTGACCAAGGCAGATCTGCGGTGCTGATTTTGCTTGACCTTTCGGCGGCATTCAACACCGGCTCCCCAGTGCACATGGTCCAGCGACAGCGGGAATTGGGAGTTACTGGAAGGGCCTTGAGGCTTCTCCACTCTTTTATGACCAGCAGAACGCACATCGTCAGTTGTGGAGGCTTCAGAGCAAAGGCCTTTGGCCTTCCCTGTGGGGTCCCCCAGGGATCTTCACTGAGCCCCACTCTTTTTAACCTCTATGTGACCCCTCTGGCCGAGTTGGTGAGATCGTTCGGACTCCAGGTGCTCTCCTACATGGACGACACACAAATCATTGTTTCCAAAGCAAATGATTTGCAATCGGTCGCACTAAAGTTTAATCAATGTATGTCCAGCATTATATGCTGGATGAAGGGCAACTCATTAAAGATCAATGCAGACAAAACCGAGGTGCTAGTTTTTGGCCCACACAATTCAATCTGGTCACATGCCTGGTGGCCTGCAGACTGTGGTCCCCTTCCGGTCCCGGTCAGGACATCAAAAAATCTGGGGGTCACCTTTGACGAGGATCTGACCTTCGATGCCCAGGTTAGCCGTACAGTCAGCAAATGTTTCTACATCTTAAAAACCCTGAGAAAGGTGCTGCCGTATATTTCATCTGAACTGCATCGGTCCACTATCATCGCACTAGTCACCTCCCGGTTGGACTACTGCAACGCTCTGTACCTTAACATCAACACAGTATCCCTGAACAAGCTTCAGGTGGTACAGAACGCAGCAGCAAGGCTGATTCTTGACATCACAAAGTATCAGTCAGCCAGGAAAGGGATTCTAGCCTTGCATTGGCTCCCCATCAGGAAGCGCATTTCCTTCAAGGTCCTGAATATGGTATATAAGGCTATGCATAGCAAAGGCTCATCACATTTGAAAACCATGTTTCAGTGGTACACTCCGGGGAGGACTTTGAGATCCTCCTAACAGAAGAAACTGGTTTCTCCTAGATTTCACAGGTCCAGATGGGGCGGTCACTCCTTCTCTGTGGCAGCCATCAAACTTTGGAACTCCTTTCCCCCTTTCATCTCCAAGGCGGACTCTCTTCCTGTCTTTAGAAAACTTTTGAAAACTTGGCTATTTGCTTCTTAGCTGGGTGTTGGCACTTTTCCCTCCTCCCCCGTCCCCTCAGCGCCTTGACACCCTCAGGTATAAGTGTGCTTTATAAATATTATTCTATCCTATCCTATGTTTCAACAGCACCTCCAATTAGTTGCTCTTCTGTTTCTCCCTGATGCTTCGAGACAGACTTCACATAATACGTTGAAACCTCCAATCCCTGTATGAAGGCCCATGCCTAATTTCTTTATAATCATTGAGTTGGGACACATCTTGTCATCTAAAATAAAGAAACAACATAGCTGCTCAACTATAAGTTACAACAGTTGAGTTCAGAAATCAGAATGCCTGCTACCAGCAGCCAGGACAAAGGGCAGTTTAACCAATAAAAATAGGATCAGGATATTCCTTTTGATATATTTTTCTAAAAAGAAAAGGTGAGCAGCAATGAAGAGATATTCATGCCAAGGTGTTTATGTTTTTTCCACACTGTAGGTCATTGCAAGAAAGTTAGAATCCCTACAAGTTTCTACACAATCTGATCGACAGCCTTTTTAACCCGACTTGCTTTAAAATGGTTCTATTATATTTAAAAAAAATTAGTATGTGCATTTCATGTGCTTAATTTCGTACTACAGATTTTGCTTTTATACTTCTTATCTGTAATGAACATGAGAGAGCAAGACACCAAGGTTCAGATAACCAAACATTTTGTGCTGCTTTTGTCACAAAAGTGACGCAAACCTGTGCAAATTCTTTTTTTTAATTTACTTTCCAGCGCAAAACTTGAGTTCCCTCAAAGAAACGCAAAGAAGCCCTTAGCTTTGCATTACTCAGCAAAGGGGATGTTGCATGGGTTGCAGGCGTTAAAAATGAGAAACCCTTTTATTCTGCCTATCTGTTCTCACTTTGCATGTGTGCTGCACTGCAAAGGGGGCATTGCATGGTTTGTATATGTGCGTTCTCATGCAACCACCCATGTTTTTTGATGTAAAACCCTATCTACTAACAATATTGGGCAGGGTTTTGTGACAAAAAATAATGCCACATTGAAACAGGGCGTTAAAAGGAAGAAATGCTTTTATTTCTCCTAACATTTCCCACTTTGCATGTGTGCTGCACTACACAGCATACATCCGAAGTGGGAAAAGTTTTAATGTTAGTCTAAGCATAGTATTTTCTACTGGAAAGTTGCCCTTCCAGTACAAAACATATCCAAGACTCATGCCGACACCCTTGCACAATGGTGCAAATGTGCGTGCAAGGCACTTAGCAGCCTGATTCTGCGTTGGCACTAGGGAGAGGGGAGGAGAGTCCCATATCTCAGTAGATATGGCGCTTTTCTCCTCTCTCCTTGTCACGCGACACAGTGTAGCAACTGTGGTTGCTGTGCTGCATTTTGTAACATTTTTGATTATCTGAGCTCAAGGTATTAAGATGTTTGCAGGAAAGGGGATGTTATACATGTCCTTCAACTTTGCTCCTATATTTGGTCAGGGAACTCCTTGGTGACTTGCAATGTCCTTATTATGTACGGCAGGAGAAACTTTATGCCATTTTTAATACTACTTGGTGATTTCCCTCCAAAGTACGTATTGTCTCTGGTTGGTATTTGGTGAGCACCGTATACCGTAATCGACCCTTCTGATGCATATCAACAGTGGATTCCATCTATAGTGCAGGAAGGTGCGGCTGAGTTCTTCTCACACCTTCTGCAACACTTATGAGCAGCTACACTCCATGTGACATGTGCCCACTATGTTATCATATTTTAAATTAATTTTTTATATTCTTTAATTTTTGCAGTTTTATATCTCGCAAACTCAACCCGAAGTTATTGGAGTGCTTTACATGAGCTCAGTTGCATTAAACAATATCACATTTATTTATTTATTTTAGGCACAGAGAGATTTGCCCGGAATCACAGGATGTTGAGCCAATGCCGAGACGCGCGTCGGCAGCACATCCTCTCCTATCATACCTCATTCTCTTCACCTAACATGTCCAATAAAGGTCAAACCACACAACCACCCTTTCAACCATGCATCAAGCAGGTGATTCGATTTGCGTGCTTCAATATCCTTGTCACTGGTATGAAGCTGTATATAACTATTGAAACCAGACCATCCAGAAACGTGAATTAGGCCTTGCAAGGGACAGGCTCCTGCTACATAAAAAACAGTACAATTCAATACAATTTTTTCAAAAGTCCAATCTACATTTTATGAATTCTAACATTGCGTCCCAAACCCTGATTGTTTTTATGATTTTATTTATCTTGTTTCTATGTCCATTTATATTTAATGTAGCCCTGCATTGCCTTTTTAATTCTGCAGTTCATGCATTCCTGAAAGTGATTCACAGGCACACTGCATTTTAATACAATACAATACGAACTTCTTACTCTAGTCCATATTGCATGAATTATACTTGTGAATTGTACAGTTCCCAGCCACTTATTAGAACACAAATCATCAAGGTCTGAAATCTGAGTGTTTAAATGGAAGAGGAAAACGGATTTGTGTATTGTCATAAAAAGAATGCTAAGCTTTTTTCTTAAGAATGATATATTCTTAACTGGAGCACACTCTAGCTTACATTCTGTGTTTCTCCTGAGGCAAAAAATACCTGGATGGTACTGAACATTTCTTAAAAAATCTCCTTGTCATCTGCCCACTGCCAAGAACATTTGGGGGGGGCAAGCAAAATAAGGGGGGGCGGGCCCTGCTGCCGTCTCCTCCCTCCCCCCTGTGGCTACGGCCCCGAGACAGACATTCTGCCAAAGTAAGTATAAGGTAAATTGGCAATGTACCTAACTATTGCTTTATTTTTTCTCCTGAGGAAAAATATATTTTTCAGCATGTGTTGTAACATTTCACTTTGCTGTGAAGAAACCTCTACACCGCCATGAAATTTAAAGGTGAATCCTTTTCAGTCCCACCCTGGAAAAACAATCATTACAGACATGCAACTCACTGGACTTGAGTCATGTAAAAAGTGTGAAACTGTGGGAAGCCTTACGGTCCCACTTGAATGCAGTTTTACACTTTTTAGTAATAAAACTTTCTAAGGGCACAACTGGATCCCAGCGATAATCACTTATGCGTAATGATGCAATTATGCGTAATCCTTGGAAGGTATCCTGAATTCCATTTTTTTGGCAAGTGCCGAGATTTGATATTTGAACAATGCATACTCGTAACCAATTGCACACTGTCAAATGTCTGCGTCTTTGTCCAATGGAACATCTTTTTGGTCTCTGTGTTTTTTCCTGGGGGAAAAAAATGTGCCCTGTGAATCAACCCTTATTCCTACATCGCCAAGAGCTTTGGAAGGGTCCCATTTCCACACTGCAGAGGGATATACTCCTGCCCTTGCCAGAAGCAAACATCCATATACAAAGTGGCAGAGAGTTGGAATGCAATTTGCGAGTGGCCACAAACTAAAATGTTTGTGCGTGTTAATAAACTATTAACACCAAATATGCCTTGAATGTCCACTCCACAACCCTTTCGTGGGAGTTATTCCTTCGTAATATTGCGCTACTGTGGGGTAACCTTAGTTGGAGTAACTGGATTTACAACTTTGATGTCCTCCTTTGTGACTTCAGTTGTAAATTCTGCGATTTGTGCTCATAAAACTACATTACGAGACAAAAAGCGTTTCTGACATTGGATGGTAAGGGGCCTATATTCGAGCCGGTTTGCGTCGCATTTGCAACGCAAATCTTAAGTGAGGTTTATGAAGCTACGCAAGGCCACTATGCGTGGCCCTGAGTGGCTCCATATATCTGGAGTAAAGCAACGCAGTGCAAATCATTGCGTTGCCTTACTCTGCCCAAGGGAGGCGTTCCATGGGCGTTGCATCGGTGTTCCCACGCAACGCCCATGGTTTTTGATGCATTTGCAGATTTACCAGAACTGGTAAACCTGGGGATGCGCCAAAAGGACACGCCTTCCCAGGAGAGGCGTAACGAGGAGGAATATCTATTTCTCCTCGTTACTTCCTCGTTCTGTGTCACACACAGAAAGAGGAATATGCCTTTCGAGATTGTTTTTGTGTGGCAAAGTGCCCCTTCCTCCACAAAAACAATCCTGCATGCAACAGAGGCACCCTTGCACCATGGTGCCAGGGTGCGTGCGTTGGCGCTAGGCTGCCGAAAGGGCGCCAGTGCAGGGGAAAAGGCAGGAATGCACAATATTGCCTTAAATACGGCACATGACTGCCCTTTCCTTCTCACGCAGCGCAGCAATGTGACTTTTAGCACTGCACTGCATGACATTTTCGTAAATAGGCCCCTAAGTGCTACCAGGGTGGGAAAGAACTTCAAAAATGTTTGTCAATAACCATAACCCTTAGAGCATGTGAGTGATCCATACATTTCTCATGACTACCCTGCCTCCTGTCACCATTTCTTTCTCACCCTTAATCTAAAATGTACGACAGTGGAAACTCCATCCTACAAGTGGATATTTCGACCGTCCTGAGGCATTTTCCATATCTAAAAATTCACTTTTCCTGATTCTGTGTACTTAATATGTGGAATTTAAATACACAATTGTTTTTTGGGCACCCAAGTTACATGCAAAAACATTTCTGAATCTGACCCCATGGACACTAGTTTTTGGACAAGCGCATGTTTCTGCGCAGGTTTTGTTCATTTCAAAACTGAAAGCCAAATCCTGGAGGTGTGCAGGTTACTGCTGTCGAACGGAATGTGGCAAAGGGAACAGTTTGTGTAAATTGGCAGGAATACGTTTGCATATCTCAGAGATGAGAACACGACTACATCCTCGTCCCAAGAATCGCCTGTGTGAAGCACAAAGTATTTCCAGGGACTGCATTTGTTTTGGTACATGCTGTAGAGGAAAGGTCACACCGACCCCCCTAGATTAGCAACAATGTCAGACTCACCTCTAATTGTAACTTAAGTATGTTTAAGAACAGGTGTTTCAACTGCTGATGGCTGGACTTTATAAAACAAATTGCCTCGAAAATTACTTTACACAAGGGTCAAGGGTATGGGCGAGGTGCAGTGCTACCTCTTTGGAAGAAGAAAGGACTCATTTCGCGGGTTTAAACAGACAAAATTATAAAAAATAAAAAAAAGAGCTGCTCTGGCTTACATCTAAAATAATCCATGGGTGTCCTGCTCCAGGCATGACCTTGGCTAGGAGGAGTGGTGTTATCAGAAATGTGATACAGCCAGACACAATTGTACCGCGACTGCTGTAGAAGCAAATGCGAGACAGCTGGTGAGAGTGCAGATACCCCTGCCTGTGTGCACTCCCAGAGAGAGGCTGTGGCCTTGTCTGTCACCGGAGACAACTGAAGACAGAACAACTAGGCCCAACATCCGACTCCCAGCCGTGACCTGTGACCCGTGCCCCTTTCCTTACCTCCATAGGGTAGGAACCCAGGGCAATACCCAACCACAGTCTCGCCACCTCGCCTCATCCTGTGAGGTAGCTCTGTCTAAATGGAGGCCAATTCGGTGCGAAGCCATGCCAGGTTTTCAGGATAGCCACATGAGAGGAAGTTTCACACAATGAATCTATGGGGAATCATTTGCATGAATCATCTAGGAGAGGTAATTTTTTTGGTCTGATTTTCACCTGCCTAGTGCCTATACAATAACTCTAACTACAAAAAGAAAAAAAATCTAAATCCGGCTGACACTGTGTGTCAGACAACTGTGGACCACGTAAGCATCTTACATTGTGTGTTGGGGCACCTGGCGTTTAGAACAGTGCGCCCTCATCTAGACAAGTTGGCATGCTTCATCAAGGGGTCGCTGCTCACCCTGCTCTAGTCCAGCAGTAGACAGAGGTGAACTCACACTCAATGTGGTGGTCTTACTCCAAGGGGTGCATTTTGAAAATGGTCTCCGACCCTGCCTGTCACCTATTGTGTTGGTGTACAGCAAGTACGCAAATAAGATGAAAACTGCCTACGGGTGACCTCCCAGCAGCTTATTCTTGTCATTCTATGGCAACATATAACAACAAAAGCGCGAGTTAGGCATGCATGTTTCATCCCTCAAAAAGCCTAACTTGGGCTGTAGCACTTCATCAGGTCTAGGTGGGTCTCCTTACACCAACACTGACTACCTATCTTGTTGGGCGTCAGGTTCTGTGTCCAGCATATGAGTACTGTTAGTACAGTATCATGTTGATGTACTGATCTAGACCTCCTCTGTGTAAGGTTTATGACAAAATGTGTCCTTGTCTGAAACGTGTAATTCGAACTGTAAAGATAAATAAAAGGGTGACCACGCAGGGTCGGTAGATTTCTATACTACTGGTGCGTGACCCTCTGTGGTTTAACCCCTTCCCTTTGTCAGGAAGACAATCTGTGCTAATATAAAGTGGAAATATCTTGCAAAACGCTAGTTGTACTTGCAAAGAGGTTACTACAGGCCCCGGTGTGGGGATAAAACTATTTTTTTTTTAAGAATCCAAAATCCAGAATCGTTTGCATAGTTTGTGGTTATCCTGACCATCTGGAAGGGATCCAGCTGCCCTGGACCACCTTTGGACACCCCACAGAACAGACTCTCCTCTCTTGAGTTTGCTGGTTCAATGGAAATGCAAGACAGACAACCCTCCTCATCTCATGCCAAAAGGTTTCACCTCAAGGAGGTGACAATTCTCGAAACACTCGATCTGAGCACACTTCACAATGTCTCACCTCGGTGGAACCTCCAGCCACTTGCTCCCGGCCTGTTGATTTGTGAGCTGCAAGAAAGCAGACAACAGGGGCAGTTAATCATTCCCTCCAATCACTTCCTTTGGTATTTAGAGTCTGGTTCACGAAGCTGTTTTCGAGAAAAAAAACGAAGCAAACAAATAGACATGAAAAGGAAAAATCTCCTCATTGGCAGAATTGGGACACGTGGGATGTTACACCCAGAAATGAAATGTGTTCAAACAGAAATGTTGTGACAGTGGCTGAATTTCCATATGAAGGGATCTAAGTGCGAGGGTTGGTTTGTGGGCCTTCCTTGGGTGGTCCTCACACAAAAGTAGGCAGACACATAAAAGAGTACGTCAAAGAGCACTCTTGTAATACTACTTCCCATACTCATGAATGCTTTTGTTACTTGGTTCCTCACAAATTCGCACATTTGTGGGTATTTGCCAAACATTTGCCGTAGTTTCCCACCCTTGAAACACTTTCCCGTCAAGGACTAGAGTTAGTGCCTGTTTAGGCTGTGAATTTGGACAAAAGTCATGGGCATGCAGAGAAAAGGATTTCTAGACAGGGTTATTCTTCTCGTACAGAAACAAAAATAAAGGTTTGCACGTGTGAGTGCTCTATAAATTCAAATTTCGGAAAACGTACACCTGTTACGTTTGTATTCGCTGACATAGTTAAATTGGGAGTTCTCTTGGGAATCCGTGGAGTCTCCTATATCTAGAAGTATTACAGGAAATCTCTAAGAATTCCTTAAAAGGTGGAAATTTGCTCCAAACATAAGGGTAATCCTAGGAGCGAAAACCTGCGATATTTTTCCTGGGAACTGTGAATCAGACCTTAGTATTCAGAGATGGAACAAGTATCATGTTTCCAGACTACCTTCTGCTCCTCCAACGCCACAGGGATGCTGTTTTGCTCTCTCCTCAGCCACCCATGGGCTCTGTGATCCTAAGGAGACCCACAGTTGGTGAATAAGAAGTGAGAGTCCTATGCCATTTTAGGAGACTCTCTCAGTGGCATAGCTGGACCTACTGCCACCCAGGGCGGGCCCTAAGTTTGCCGCCCGGTGCAGGTAAGAGCAGTGGGGAGTTTGGTGGTCGACAGATGACTTGTTCTCAGGGGTGGGAGGATGGTGGTAGTCAATAGACACGACTTCCTCAACTCTGCCGCCTCCAAAAGAGTGCTGTCCAGGGCGGGCCTCCCCTAGCTACGCCACTGGACTCTCTGCTAATACCCCCTGAACAATATGCCCCATGCTAACCATAACTTGACTAAATCCCTCACCTGGAGCCAAAATATATATCTGTTGTCGCAACTGGCGGGCTGATTCAGAAATCGGAAAAAGTAGAACTCTTATCCAAGGGAAGGAAGACCCTTTATGGGGACATACTGTGGCTTTCCTTTCTGCTTAGAAGTTTGAAAATTATTCTCGTAAAGGCTGCACCTAATATAAGCAAGCACTGGCAAAGCCAATTGGTCTGAAGTTGTCTGCCAGCCTATTGGCATTGTCAATGCTTGTTTTGTTTTGCCTTGGTTTTTAAAAAACATTTTTGTGGAAGTTGTTGGGCCCCTCCATTTTTTGGTCTCATAAAGTACACGTTTGCCCTGAAAGTCACAGGCACTGAAGGGAACTACATTTTCTGCGGATGTGCTCCTTGTGAAGGAGAAGAATGTTGTCACTCACATTGAAGCTAGTCAACGGCTGAAGTGAGTGAACCCATTGCCACGTGCTGTATGCTGTAGCGGACGGAAGAAAAATGTGACTGATCCCATGCCAGAACAATGGATTAGGAGGGCTGGCTGTAAGCCCCTGTAAGAAAGCATATTATACATATACTTTAACTAAACTCAACAGATAGACCTCAACCGGGGGCATCCAGAGCCTTTTGAGTCACTGGAGTTATGGTTTGGGACGCCCTGCTTTGGAAAGAGAAAGAAAGCAGAGAAGCTCGTCATTTAGTGTTTAAAGTGTTTAAACGTTGTCTGCAATCATGTTAAACGCCGTCAATGCTGTACTGAGTATCTTGGAAGACCAGAAAAACTCTGTGAATGGATGTCGCGCTTCATAAATGCCCACGTAATGACAATAACAACCCATTTCTGTAGAGAGAATAAAATATCTATAGTGTAGAGAACAATTAAATAGAAGGTTGGATGAATTACTCAAATGACGGAAAACAAACCCAGCAACTTCCTGATCCTGATTTAGATCTCGGCGGACGGGTTACTCCATCACAACGGTGACGGATATCCCGTCCGCTGAAATATAAATCCCATAGGACATAATGGGATTTATATTTCGGCGGACGGGATATCAGTCACTGTTGTGACGGAGTAACCTGTCCACCAAGATCTAAATCGGGCCCAGAATAATTCCAGGAAACATCATACTATTTCTACTTTCTTTACACATTACAAGTTTACTATATTGTTTGAAACAGTTCATGACAACATAGACCACATAAGCCAACAGTAGGAGATAAGACTAAAATGTGAGAATCATAGTAAAAATTAGAGTCCCAGTAAATGAAAGGAGTCCTGAGAGCATTTCATTTAAGCGAGATACTTTTCTTTGGTTTTCCATTGAAGACCAATGTTTAGTCTCCAAGCTGCCAAATTAAGTTAGCACTTTCATCCCTCAGCTCCGTTTTGAGAATGGAGGGCTATGAGGAGAAGCATCTTCACTCATTGGTGGGAGGGAGGAGTAATTAGCATCTATAAAATATGTAGATGGAGGGATGAAGCGCTTATCTCGAAGGGGAAAGAAAGACGAGATAATATTCCCAGTTCATGGGTAATTTTCTTCCTCCTCAGACCATCCCTACCAAAATCCATCAAAGTTGGAACCATCACTAAGGATTTGTCAACCCACTTGGAAAAGACATGTTAGTTCTCCCCACGGGAAGTGTTACCTGGATTTGATGAAAGAGTAATCAACAGGGGCGTCTGGGTGATTCCCTTACCTCAGATGTTGATGGACAAAAGTTCCAAAATACATTTCATAAGTTGCAAGATATCATTTCCAGAGATGTGTTTCATTGTGGCTTCTCTAAGTTACTCGTTTAATCAAAGGGGGGAGGGAGAAGTAGAGATCCATTCAGCTTCCTTTAGGTATAGAAGAAATCAGAGGAGAATGAATCACAAATACTGTTATTACCAGGGTCTAGGGTTCTGGTATATCGAAGACCCTCATTCACATGCGACAAGCTGTGCGGTATATCTTGGTTCTCCGCCCTGTTGGCTATGTGAGTAGCCTCATCATTGGGTCTTACTGAGGATGGGGCAAGATTAAAAAATGTGGGGTGGTGCTCTGGTGGAAGTGCTACTGTTCCACCGTACCTGGTGCTAGATCGTGAAAGGCTTTTGGTATCCCTCACGGATCTGTGGGCCTTCTTCAGGACCAGATCGAAGTTGGCTATTATCAGGAATAGCCTATGGCAGGTAAGTATGTTACTCACCAATCTTCGTCGAGCTCATTCACTCATCTTCGTTTTAGAGTAATAGTTGCTGATTTAGTCTATAACTCTTTTAAAGGAGAACAATTTGGCTCCTGCGGGGTCGCAAAGGAATCTCGCTCTTGTTGAGCTCCTGGTCGCGCTTGTGCTGACTCTGTCCTTATTGCCCCGGAAAGGGCAACCTGATAATAGCCAACCTTGATCTGGTCCTGAAGAAGGCCCACAGACCCATGAGGGCTACCAAGGGCCAAAACATGTCGACCTTCTACGATCTATCACCAGTTACGGTGGAACAGTAGCACTTCCACCAGAGCACCACCCCACATTTTTTAATCATGCCCCATCCTCAGTAATTAAAGTTCCAAACTGAGGACAGGAGGTATTTTTAACTTACACTTCGCTAGAACATTTTCGCACTTTTTATCACAACTGTCATAAAACCAGACGGTCCACCTCCGGGTGAAAAAAGGAGATTACTTGGAGAACCCAGTGTTCGAGTGATAAAAGACCCAATGATGGGGCTACTCACATGCGCTTCTCTAAGTTAGACATCGCCTAATATTTAAATATGTTCCAACCTGGAAAAACAATTTATCAGGTAATATCACCCAAATGTAGTTCTACATCTGAGAGCATGAAAGGTCTTATGTCCAAAACATAACACCTTGTACATCCTATTTAAATATGTTCCAACCTGGAAAAACAATTTATCAGGTAATATCACCCAAATGTAGTTCTACATCTGAGAGCATGAAAGGTCTTATGTCCACAACATAACACCTTGTACATCCTAAAATATATTGGTCAATGGAGTTTGTGCCCAGACCTGTAGACATTAAAGCAAAATGCACAACGGTAATGATGCCGCTTCCCTGCATTAACTATGATATGTGTTCAATTTTGGTAAAACAAAAAAATACTCATTTTTTAAATTTTATGTGGCAATGGCTACATTTTAGATAAAGACTTTGTATTCAAATTCAACCCATTTGTCTGTAAAGTAATATGAGATTCCACTAATAGAAAAAATGTCACCTACGTGGATGATATGTTCAGCATGTCTCCCACAACTGCACATTTGATATAGATGTACTACATGTTCACTCAAATACATGAAACAGGTGCAAAACCATACAATAAGTGGCGTTGAACAGATGTTTATTTTGGAAGGCACAAGAGTACAACAAAAAGATAAAACCTCCAATTAAAGAAGAAAAAGTCCTGTTCAAATAAAAATTCATCATTATTAAAAAGAACTTCAGAGACTGGACTACATTAAATATAGTCACATGTTTATTGAAAATTATGTGGGAGCTGCACAGCCCCAAATAAACTATGAGAAAATAGTAAAACGTGAGAAGGAAGAGGCCTGTGACAAGCAGTGGATATGCCTACGAAGAGTCAGATGTTCCTTGCCTGGGTTCCCGAGAAAGAGTACGGTTTAAAGCAACATACTCTTACATTTGTTTAGCTGCTGTCCTACATCAAGATTTGACCAAAATACTGGTCGAACATTGAACCAGATCTCATTGTAAAGCTAACAGCCAAGACATGTTTCGCCCCTTCATGGCGAGCAGGCGTGGGGTTTTCTCAAGGCGGCAAGTAAGGCCGCTATGTCAAAGTATTATTTGGTATTACTTTGTGGCACGTTTCAAATGAGCAAGATCTTATAGAGAACGTGTATATTCAATGAAGTCTCTTGGGAAGCTAGAGTTCAATTTAGTCCTGGTTGGCGAAGTCGACACAAAGTAATGCCAAATAATACTTTGACACGGTTTCCTTACTTGCCCCCTTGAGAAAGCCCCAAGCCTGCGTGCCGGTAAGGGGTGAAACACGTGTTGGCTGTTAGCTTTCTATGAGATCTGGTTCAATGTTCGAACCAGTATTTTGGTCTAATTATAAATAAAGCAGTACTCTTCAGTTACTATTTGGTTCTATGAATTTTCTTATGAAATACGAACAATATGATAAATAACTCGATTTTGACCTCTAACTTTCTGTGATGCATACTCTCTAGTGGGAAAGGGGTACCTCCCAATCTTGAGGTCAGTCGAGACCATTGGATACTTTACCCAACAATAAAGGATTTGCGACTTCTGAGATAAACCCCTTTTTTTAAACACATGTCAAAAAACCTGATAATTGTACATGAAGCCTTACGCTGTCCCTATTATAGCATTCTATAATGGCTTGAAGAGAAGTTTGCACACCGAAGCTGTTAAAGTACTGGCGCAGTAAAAGTCGACGTTCTGCAAGAAGTGTGGCACATATGCAGATAACGTGCATAATGGTTTTCTGCACTTGTTGACATCATCTGCAAATTGTAAAATTACCTGTGACTAATCATTTTGGGTAGGGTCTAGATTGGGAAGGTAACCTAAGTGTTGATTCATTAATTAAATTTTCATGAATTTGGAAAACATGTACCCAAACATGACTGCCGCGCTAAGACACGATAAGAGTTTATGACAATACTTTGTCTACGAAAAATTATAACTTCTGTATGTTGCTATTAATATGCTTCTTAAAGAGTGTGAACAAATTGGCTGGTTCCAGAAATTAATGATTTGCAAGTTCCTTATACATCTCAATAAATGATCTGCGTGTGACGCTGGATAATTCTAACCAAAACAGATGGTTGAGCTTTTGTGGCATACGCTTATGCTCGTTGGGTGTAGTGTTTGGAAGGATAATGATTTCGGATTCTTGTCCTGACCAGCTTGAGAGAGGGTACTTCAGATGATTTGTTATTTTCAAACTATGAAGGGTGCTTAACTTATTCATCAGCGTATCGACATACATGGCTTTGGGGTGGTCCAAAACTTGATAATTGATATTGATGCCAGGTTAAGCAAGCGTTGGAGCTTGGCGTCGATTTCGGTGACATAATGCACCAACACATTTAACAGATCCACCTGAGAGGCCAGTTGCTCTAAGTGGAAATTTAATGTGTCAATGGGGACTTGAAACATATCTAATAGAGAGGATCAGTGATCAATTTTTTTACTTTTGTTCTGAGAGGAACAATGGACGGTGCAATTAGAGTCCTCTGGGCCTTGGTGAATTGCATATTCTTTTTCTTTGATTAAATAATTAACCTACTTTTGTCAGTGCCCGCTTTGTTTAGTATAACTTTCCAATCTTTGGGATCAATGGCTACAAGACTGTTTCCTGACCCAGAACTCCCCTGAGTCATTGTTACATTTTGTACTGGAAGGTCGAATAGAGGTTCAACGAGTCTGTTGGATCAGATTTCGAAGAAAGAGGATCCTGTTTCCTTAGCCTCAAATTGTAGTACCCTCTGTATGTTTGCACTCTGATATTGCAGACAAGGGCGCTAATACGTTTCTCAGCTGAGACAACTTAATCGGGACTTGGAAGTCTTTATCCTGACTGTCTATTTTTTGGTATGTGTTGTGACTTAACTGTTGCCATTCCTTTTCCTTAACTACACCTTCCCTACTGCTCAGCCAGGATGAGTGCTGGAGTGCTTGGTAATGTATGGAATGCTGAATGCTTGGTGATGTCATAGAATGCATGAGTGCCTGCTGATGTTCTGAGTGTCAGTTGGAGTGTGCAGGCTGAGCAGCAGGGAGGCTGCTCCTGGTGGGGCTATCTGTTATCATCTACCTACTTACCTGGAACTTACCTTGTAACTAAGCTTAAATAAACTATCTATAGAATATATACCTTGGCTAATGGACTTTGTGTTACAACATTTTGGTGACGATTTGAACACAGAACCTACGTGTTGTGGACTATGTAATGTAAGGAACCTACTGAAGAAACTGGAACTAGGAATCTACCAAAGAAACTGGAATGAAGGAACTTCAAGCTTGAAGGTAAAGCAACGCCCTGGCCAGCCCCACCAGTGCCCCTCATCACCAGGACAGCCTGCAGCCTGGGGTGTTTGACCTTCTTGAAATCAATGAAGTTTTGTACTGATACTAACAAGCTTTCTTGACTGCGTGAACCTGTTTGTTACATGATCTATTATTCATCTGGATGAAGGCCATCTACAGTGTTTTGAGGATTCCCAGCAACACTGTGTTTTCAAGGATACTGTTGTTGCTTGGATGGCAGCATCAAGAGTTAAAGATTGTGTGTATTGTTCAAGTGAAACCGCCAGGTACTGGGGACTTTGAAAATGTATTTTGAAGATCAGCGGTGTTTAGCTGGTAAGCAATATTGTGCGGCTGCTTTACTCAGTTGGTGCTGAGTTGGCCGTTGCCAGTACCGTTGGGCGGCATTTGTACGGGCCGCGTGGTGGTGCCATACTGTTGTGCGGCATTTGAATGGGCCACGAGAACACCTGCTGTGGGGCACGTGTTCCTTGGGCCACTGTGGAACACTGAGGGCCGCGTGTCCACTTACCGGATTGATGCGCAATTTCTTGCATTGACACTCGTTTTGCTTTGGTTGCAGCACACGTCCATGAAGCGACATTTCGTGCGTCCCGTGTGAACTGACGCGTGCACTCTGTTGTGAGGCAGAGGCATTTTGAGAAAGCTGAAGTGCCGACTTGTAGGATTTTTCTTTGCACGTCATCGCACCGAACAGAAGGCGGCATCTTGAATTGAGGTCCAGGAATCAATGGCTTGCTACGTTGGAATCTCGGACCACTTGACGTGACAGTTTCCCCTTCAGTGAACAGTAAAGTGAAATTGAATAGTCAGTTATTCCGCTGAACGCAATGAAGTTGTCCAGCACACAAACCTTGCTACTTTGGGATGCTGGTAAGACCGGACCAGTTTCGTTTTGTTTCTATTCATACAATTCAAGCCTTGTGGAAGTTGAGACTGGTATGCGCTACAGTGGAGAGTTATGGTCATGCCATGTTGTCTCTCCTGTTGCCAGGGATTGTAAAGGAATGTCAGGTGAGGGATCGCTCACCAGGGGAACTTGAAATATTTTTTCTTTTGGTGACTGCCTATACTTGCCATCCCTAGTTTGCTGATGGTGTTTCATTATGTTTATTTTGATTTCTGTGGTCATTAGGCTGCATGATGCCATCAGCAGTTTTCTGTTCATGTTGATGTGTGCTAGTCTTATTATTTGGTGTGCATGTTCATTGCCTACTCTATATGGTGATGTATAGTGGGTATGCTATTCTGTTTGTCCTACCTAAGTTTATGCTAAATGCGGGTTTGAATTTACTGATGTGCTGTTTGCTGGGATTGCATGCACCAGGGGTGCATAGCGGCCATCCTGCTTCTGGATCTTAGTGCTGCCTTTGACACGGTGGATCACAGCACTATGATCCTCAGGCTACAGGAAGTGGGTATCACATGCTCTGTGCTAAACTGGATATCCTCATTCCTATAAGACAGATCCTTCCAAATACTGGAAGGTGAGCACTTCTCAGACACCCTCCAAATCTCGTGCGGAGTCCCACAGGGATCTGCATTGAGCCCTACACTATTCAATCTGTACATGCAACCATTGGCAAAGATAGTACAAGAATTTGGGCTATCCATTGTGTCTTACGCAGACGATACCCAGTTGATACTATCAGTGACAGAGGGCCCCCAATCCATGCATACCAATCTAGCACCCTGCATGGTAAAAGTAGCAGACTGGATGAACAAATGTAGCCTAAAGTTGAATGGAGGAAAAACAGAGCACAGGTGCATGCTTTGGAACACTGCGCATGCTCCGGAAGATCCTACCTCTCATCCCGGAACATACTCGGAGAACTGTGGTTCAGGCCTTGGTGGTGTCATGCCTGGACTACGGTAACTCCCTTTACCTTGGCGCACCCAAATATGTTATAAACAGATTGCAGGTGGTCCAGAATGCCGCAGCCAGGATACTGCTGGGCATCCCCAGACAACAGTCAGCGAAAGCAGCACTGAATACACTGCACTGGCTTCCGATCCAAGCCAGGATCAAATTTAAGTCACTCTGTATTGCCCATAGAGCCATGAATGACAAAGGCCCGGCCTTAATTAGAAAGCTTGTCGCACCCTATGTCCCAGGTAGATCTCTAAGGTGCTCTGCAGATCTGCTCATGAAAAGGACAAGAATAAAGGGATCCAGATGGGGAGGTAGACACTTCTCACATCTGGCTCCTAGTCTTTGGAACTCCCTACCTAAAGAAATGCATCTGCTGACAGATGAACTGGCATTTAGGAAAAAACTTAAAACTTGGCTCTTCCCATAACAACTTCTGCGCCCTGACTGAGTCTTCTCCTCAGCGCTGGGAAGCCTCCGGGCAGCCATGCGCTCTATAAATCCATAAAACATAAACAGAGTTGTAGGGTGGTGAGTACCCTAGTACAGGGATGTAGGGTGGTGAGTACCCTAGTACAGTGTTGTGGGGGAGTGAGTACCCTATTACAGAGTTGTAGGGTCATGATTACCCTAGTACAGAGTTGTAGGGTGGTGAGTAGCCTAGTACAGAATTGTGGGGTTGTATGTACCTCAGTGCTGAGTGGTTCTTCCCGAGTGCTGAGTTGCAGTGTGTGAAGTATGTTTTCCTGAGATTTTGTTGGGTCAGAGGTACAGGGAGGTTGTGTGATACGTCTCGTCCTCTTGTGGCTCGGTATGCTTGTATATTTATGTTCCCTAAGAAAGGGGGATGGGAGAGACTCTCTATATATTTGTTGATTCAGGAAGTGTTGATTGCTTTAGGATTTATCGCTTGTTTTGTGAATATTCTGTAAAATCTTTTCGTGATTTTAATGCATGTATACATTAAGAATGTTCCATTCATCATTTGTGAATTTAATGTATTTAATGATTTGGCAATGTAACTTTATCCTCTATTTTCTTCCTTTTGGATTATATGCACGTTTCTGTCTCTTGCATCATTTCTGCCTATAGTTTCCCTAAGGAAAGTGGATGTGTTGTGACTTAACTGTTGCCGTTCCTTTTCCTTAGTTACACCATCCCTACTGCTCAGCCAGGATGAGTACTGGAGTGCTTGAAGATGTGTGGAATGCTGAATGCTTGGTGATGTCATAGAATGCATGGGTAAACACAAGGAGATGATGGACGGAGTGCTGAAACCTTTCAGACACTCACCCCCAGTCACAGATCGGGGTTGAATCCATCATCGTTCTTTAGCTCACTTCGCCACCCCAGTTCAGACCTAGCTATATGCAAATCAGTCTTAACCCTGTGTCTCATGGGAACAGTCCAGCCCGAACTGTGTAGTGGGTTTGTAGTGTAATGTATTATTGGAATGTTTATTGGAATGCTATTGTTCTTGTCGCCCCGTGTTTGGAGTGTGCGCTATCGGGGGGTTCTAGCTGCAGTGTCAGTTGGGATCGACCTCCTGGCCGGCGACACGCTCCTTGTCGTGGATGAAGCCCGTACTTGAATAAATACTCTAATTTCAATAAAGCTCGACTTCGTAGTGGTACTTTGCTACTTACCACATTTCGCAATGAGGATGGGATCAGCTTTATCCACTGAAGAACTCCACGCTGTGGGGTCAGCTCGTCAGTGCAATTGGTGAAGACAAGGATCTGCAGTCAGGCATGGTCATTGGAGCTACGCCGGGGTCGTCAGCGCCAACTCGTAGACAGCTGCTGGTCAGGGTGCCTGGTAGGACCCTTTTCTTCCTTTTTGGCTGGTTTGGGACTGATTTCGTACACCCGCATGCGCTTTCGACTGTTGGAGACTCGCGCTGTCCTCGCGCTGCCTCGGAGGTTTCACGCTCTTTGCGCGCACTAGGAATTGTGGGGCACGACTCCTGGCATTTCGCTGGCTCTTTGGCTCTACGCAGTGTGAAGCCGCACGGCAGTCATCTTAGTTCATGATTTGGGCTGTGTTTTGTCATTGGGATATGACGATTGTATCACTTTATAACTTTGTGGGCCAATTGATTGCGTGTCTCGGTGACGCGCACACCTCTCGTTTACTTCATAACTTGGTGGGCCAATTGATTGCCAGCCTCGGTGACGCGCACACCTCTCACCAAGCGGCAGCAGATATCTTTCAAAGAAGCATTCAAGCAGTGTGTTGTGGTGACATGCACACCTTCTTTTCAATTCCTCAGGGGCTCGCACACCTTTGAAACGGTGCTGGCTTCAAACTTTGTGGTATTTCAATTTTATCATTTGTGGGGTATTACAAATTTCTGAAGAGTTTAACTTGAGGGCGTCTTTACCACCTTAAGGTACAAACAATGGCAACTCCTCATCAAATTACACAACCACCTCCATTTCTGGGAAAACCGGGCATGCCATCCATGTTGTGGTCAGAATGATTCCGGTTATTCGAAAATCACTTGGTTGTCATGGATGCAACAGAGTATCCCCCTGTTCGCAAATTTGCCTTGCTTTTTGGAAGTTTGGGTCGAGCGACGCAGCATATTTTTGATAGTTTGCCTCCAATACCTCCTCCTGATGGTCAGTCGGGGGACAGACAGTGGAATGTTTATTTGGAGGCAATTGCCAGATTAAAGAAACAGTTTTCTGACGCACCTAATATTATGTTAGAAAGGCATAACTTTTACAAGCACAAACAAGGGGAAGAAGAAATGGTGGAACAATACATTTCAGCCCTGAGGGTCTTGTCCACCTCCTGCGGGTTCGGGCCATTATTAGATGATTTCATCAGAGACCAATTCGTGTTTACCTGTGCTTCTCATAAAATTAAGGAAACAATTTTAAGCTGCAAAAACCCTTCTCTATCCGAGGTAATTGATTTAGCCCTAAGCATAGAAAGGTCGGCCATTTTATGCAAGCAGGTTCTTCATTTAAAGTCAACCTGGTTTCTGATCAAGAAGAGTTTTATGAAGACAGGTTGCTTGCTGTTGGGGCGAAAGATAAAACTCTGAAACCTGTGCAGAAAAAAGGTCAAAAAGTTTTGTTTAGGTGTGGATCGAAATTTCACATCAGTAACTTTCCAGGCTGCCCGACTGTTGGTAAATGCTGTGCTATTTGTAAGAAAATGGGGCATTTTCAGGAAGTTTGCAGAAGTCAGAAGAAAGCTTTGAGGGTGGGCAGCGTGGATGTTGAAATGGAACTATGTACGGAGTCCCTTAACAATGTTCTGCTGACTTTGGATTATAAAGAGGAAAACGTGGAGGTTAAAGGTTCTTTGTGTGATGCTTTAATCGATGGAGTTGAGACCAAGGTTATGGCAGATTCTAGATCGCCCATAACAATTCTTCGAGATTCCTCTTTTTATGAAAAATGGGGCAAAAATGTTTCTTTATCAAAAACAGATGTGAATCCCGAAGCTTTTGGAGAGTAGGATATTGACATGTTGGGGTTCTTCATTGCCAATGTGAAGGTTTTGGGTCAGGAAATTTTTACAAAAGTGTATGTGGCCATCAAAGGAAAGAACATTGTGTGTTGGAAAGATCTTGCTCGGATGGGTTTGTACCTATGATTTCGTTAGATATTAACTTCTTCTGGGGGGTCTGTTTTGTTTTGTTTAGTGTTAAGGGGGGAGGTGATGTAGTGGGTTTGTATTGTAATGTATTATTGGAATGTTTATTGGAATGCTATTGTTCTTGTCGTCCCATGCTTGGAGTGTGCGCTGTCGGGGGTTCGATCTACAGTGTCAGTTGGGATCGACCTCCTGGCCGGCGGCACGCTCCTTGTCGTGGATGAAGCCCGTACTTGAATAAATACTCTAATTTCAATGAAGCTCGAATTCGTAGTGGTACTTTGCTACTTACCACAAACTGCCAAGCCAGGTCTTCCCTGGACCAGAAACAAGCATCCTGGGACCGGTTTATGAGTAACACCCCTCATCAGCCAAGCTAGCTTGAATCCAGTGGCAAAATGAGCAAGGGTGCCTGGTAATGTGCTGAGTGTCAGTTGGAGTGTGCAGGCTGAGCAACAGGGAGGCTGCTCCTGGTGGGGCTTTCTGTTATCATCTACCTACTTACCTGGCACTTACCTTGTAACTAAGCTTAAATAAACCATCTATAGAATATACACCTCGGCTAATGGACTTTGCATTACAACAGCATGGAATTTGGCTATGAGCTGAGATAGACGCCATACTTGGTATAATGATGAAAGAGAATTTTGAGGTTTCCAGATTATTGGCTTCGCCCTGTACTTGTTTAGTGACAGGTCTTTTAAGAAATATTTTTATCGAGTTTGTTTAAAGTTCACACTGATTTATTACATGCTGGTATTTCATCCATTTAGGGGCTGCCAGCATTGCTTTTTTTTCCCCCTCGCTTCAGCTTGTATTTTGGGTAACAAACTATGCCTGCCCACATTTGTTGTCCTTTGATCCCTATAGGGCATGAAGGGAACCTTACGGGAACTTGCAGGTTCACAATAAATCTTGTTTAAAAAAAAAAATGCTAAAAACTAATGACGCAGTCAGGCCGCTAATGAACTCTCTGTCACAGTATACTTGTAAGTTGTCTCCACGCTGGGATGGTGGGGATAACTGTCTAAATCAGTTTACCAGCATGCTCACCTGCAGCATTACTATGTTACAAGGCCCTTTAGAACCCTCTTTAGATACTTTGACTCCAGCCGTCACCCGTAAATCAATTGAGGATTAACCCCGGGCGTAGTAGGCGTAGCGGGGCTACGCGGAGGTCCACGGACTTGCAAACAAACTCCGTGGAACTCCGCTACGCCACCCGCCTCCACCCCCCCTATATTATCAAGTAAATCTACATTACGTAATAGTAAATTAAAACCACTTACCTGGCATGCGGCGTCCCCGGGCTGCCCTCCTCCTCTTCCTCGCAGTATCGGTAATCCTTGAGAAAACTGCGCAAGCGCGCACGCCCACGCGCAGTTTTCTCAAGGATTACCGATACTGCGAGGAAGAGGAGGGCAGCCCGGGACGCCGGATGCCAGGTAAGGGTCTTAATTTACTATTACGTAATGTAGATTTACTTGATAATATAGGGGAGGTGGAGGCGGGGGCTGGCCAACTTCGCTCCGCTGCGGAGTGTGCGGAGATTTGCCTTCTCCGCGTTCTCCGTGGAACGCGGAGGAGGCAAATCTCTGCACACTCCGCTGGCGGAGCGGAGGTCTCCGCCCGGGGTTATTGAGGATGTGGTGAAAGCGGGGATGGGGATGTGGCTAGTCCAGTGGGTCGATGAGCAGGCCAAGAGGTATGCAACAGAGTCAGCGGGGTAGAGCAGCTGAAGTTGACAGGCCTGGCAACTGCTGTGCACTTTTCAAAAATGGCACACTTGCGAGCCGCACCTTCCAGCTTGCAATCGGCCCAATTGCTATGGGCTGGGGAAAACTGCAGCAGTGGTGGGAGAGGTGCAGGAGCACCCTGGGGCACAAGCAGGCTGCTTTCATGCACCACCGTGCTCTACCCTTCCGCCGCCTGCACCTAAAGTGCCGCGGCTAACCTCACTTGTAGCTGTCAACTGTCTGGTGGTCAAATACTCCGATGCTCCTGCTCCGGCTGCCAAGCCGTTCGACCCCGCTGCAGTGATGTGATGTGAAGAGTCTTCCCCTAAGCTTGATTTGTGGAGCAGCGCAAGTACAGCAAACAGAATATTGTATGCACAACTGGTGGTTACTCTGTTCTGTTGATTGTCTTGGACATGACTAACTCGATATGAGTTACTCTACAAAAAGGATCATCACTGCAACATTGTGTGTTGTTTTTTTAACTGTACTCAAAGTTTTTGTTATTCTTTTTATATTGCGCTCAGGTGGTTTCTCCTCCCTCCCACTTCTCATAATTTTATGTACCACATCCATGTTACAAGAATCCTCCTTATCCTTGTCAACCATTGAGCATGACCTATGATTTCATGTAAGCTTTGTTCTCCTGTGACCCACAACCTCTCATGCTCCTTGTGAAAGACAGACTTCCTTAGTCTACCTGAGCACTGCCATTTAGTAGGTAGTAGAAGTAAGGGAAGGGACCGCAGACTGCTGCGGAAAGGTGGAAAATTCTCTAGGTGAGGCCTGTCATTTTGTCTGTTCCCTGATTACTCCTGCTGAGCTGGTGACTGCCAGATGCAGAAACCTCACGCCTCTTTGTGCCTCTGTTATGGGTGCTCCAGGATAGATATATCTCCACTGCTTCCTGCTGTGAGAAGAATCACTGTCCTCACTTAAGAACCACCATAAACTGATTCTACAATTTGTGACAGTGGATCTAGATCCCCTGTCTAAATCGGACCCAAACCACCCCACTTTGTTCGAGTTTCATGTCCTTAATGACCGAGGAAGGGAGTATTCTGCAGAGTACTGAAAGGGCTACTGTGCAAGCAGGGCTGCTGTCTGGCTAAGAGCCAGACTCCCTGAGGTGAGAAGAAATCACCTGAAGTCTGACCTTTCCATTGGGGAAGCTGTGGATCTACCCTAAAGTGCCTAGAAGCCTGCCTGCCTCTTGAGGGTGGGAGGGAGTTTGCCTGGCCCTGTAGATGGAGAGACTGTTCACGAGAAGTGAGGTGCAGCATTTCCCCAGTTGCTGTGGGACATCTTGGAAGAACTAGACTGCTTGAGAACAATCTAGGAAGGACCCCGGTGCCTGTGGACCACCCTAGTCTCTTACCTCAGTTCCAGTCAGGAACCGCGATACTGTAAGTAAGTAAGTAAGTAATCTTTTATAAAGCACAACAAATGCCGAAGTGTCTTGACGCTGAAAGTAGCATGTACTTCACCTGAGAGAAGCCTGGGGGAGGGTTACTGCTTACTTGGACGAGAATAACCAGGTCTTAAGCATCTTCCTAAACAGGAGTCTATTTGATTGTAATCTAGTTAGAACCGGCAGCATATTCCAAAGCTTGGCTGCCCTATGGGAGAGACTTCTTCTGCCCCATCTTGCCCTTCGAATTCTAGGGACCTGAACCAGCCCCCTGTTAGCTGATCTTAAGTCCTGCCGCGGGACATGCCATGAAAAAAGCTTCTGTAGGTCCCGAGGCCCTCCCCGTATAGTGCTTTATGCACCAGACAGAGAGCTTTAAATTCAATTCTTTTGTGGACCGGTAGCCAGTGGAGGTCCCTAATACTGTTGGAGATGGGATGAAATCTAGGGATATTTAGCAGCACCCGCGCTGCGACCTTTTGCAAGGACTGAAGTTTTGATAGTAGGCGTTTATCAATGTCAAGGAAATGAGCATTGCAATAGTCAATTCTAGAGAGAACCAGGGCGACTATTACGGTTTTTCACAGTTCTTGTGGAATGAAAGGGAGAATCTTACACAGGGCTTTTAAAAGGAAGAAACATGAGGAGGTTAGAAGATTGATCTGGTCTGAGAAATTAAGCTGGTCTTCGAACAAAACTCCTAAGTTTCTGACTTTATCAATGGGATCAGGACGACGTCCTGCCTCTGCAGGCCACCACAGGTGATTCCAGAGTGACGTTCCCTTTCCAAACTCAACCACCTCCATGTTATCTGTATTTAGTTTAAGATAGTACTGATGCATCCACCCAATAATGTGCTTCAGACAATTATGGAACCTACCAGCCACTTTATCTGCACCTGAGGATATGGTTATAATTATCTGTGTATCGGCAGCGTACAAAACCTGCGATAACCCATGTACTTGAATCAGCTTAGCCAGAGGGGTGACGTAGATGTTAAACAGGGTGGGTGACAGTGCTGAGCCTTGAGGAACTCCACAAGGGAGTGAAAAGACCTCAGATGTAAGATTACCCCAGCAAAGTCTTTGTTCCCTCGACATAAGGAAAGAAGTGAGCAGGGTTAGAGCCGTCCCTTTAATTCCTACTGACTCCAGCCTTTGCGTTAGTACCCGATGGTTAACAGTATCAAAAGCTGCTGAGAGGTCAAGCAGGATGAGGACGGCCCTCCCCCCATTATCAAGCTGTTTACATGTTTCCTCAGTGGCCATGACTAAAGCTGATTCTGTTGAGTGGTTTGGTCTTAAACCATGATGGGTGGTGTCAAGGAGATCGTTAGATTCTAAGTAACACACCAGCTCTTGATTAATTAATTTTTTCAGGATTTTGGCCGGAAGAGGTAGGCATGAGATGGGCCGGTAATTTTTAACTTCGGAGGGATCTAGTGAGGTTTTTTTTAGAATAGGCCGTATACAAGCTTTCTTCCAGGAGACGGGGCTGCGACTGCCTGATTGCCATAGGCCCAAA
Organism: Calotriton arnoldi; assembly: GCA_963921515.1. Classification (NCBI taxonomy): domain Eukaryota; kingdom Metazoa; phylum Chordata; class Amphibia; order Caudata; family Salamandridae; genus Calotriton; species Calotriton arnoldi. The sequence continues at coordinate 61,876 of CAWUFW010018548.1, forward strand.
CGAGGGCTGCAACTCCCAGATTGACTTAGGCCTCAGTGTGGGCTGCGACTTCCTGATTGCTGTAAGCCTGGTAAGGGGCTGTAACGGCCTGATTGCCAGAGGCTCTTATGGGGATTGCAACTGTGTCATTACCATATCCCAGACAAGGGCTGCATCGCCGAAGGATGCTGAAACTGGGCCTCGGCCTGCACCTCCACCTCCACCTGCTTCAGGCCTGACGCTGCAACATCAAGAGCCAGGGCTCGGCATGCTTGTTGCCTAATGAAGCCATATCCTATTCCAAGGCACACAGAGAGACCTGCAGGCTCCCCCATCACTTGTCTGGTGTGCGGGAGGACGGCCCGGATACATCGCAGTAATGGAAGGCTTGCCCAGCGTTTTATACCAAAGATGGATAAAATCACTTAGAAGACTGAGCACATTTGAACTGTGGGCATGCAGTAAATACACCTGCGCTTCATTCCCGCTACTCCGTATTTACCATACGAGAAGGGACCAGTGTGATCTCCCAGGAGGGAGCAGAGAACCTGCATGGTGCAGGGGGACTGCACCTGGGATCCGTGACTTGTGTGCCTATTGAAATGTGTTGTATTTAGTGCAACAGTGTATTTAAGGTACTTTCTTTACTGCAAAGACAAGAACTGGATTGGACATTATTATTATTGTGTTTGTTGGTTGATTGTTGAGTACTGAGTTCGAGCACCGCCACACTACTCCCCTCAGAGGCCTGTGATGACTCGCCCTTGCTACCCCGAGAGCCAAGTGTGAAAAGGGTTGTATTCGGCTCAGTTTGAAGGCCCATTGTAGGATGGACTTTGGGACATCAGTGGCAAATGATCTCAAGCCACACGGTTGTGGCCCAGAAGCCCCAGCCTTTTTCTGTGGCACCCTGAACGGGGTCTCATAGTAAGTACTGGCCATTTCAGTGAGCTGAGCTGTGATACCCAGTGGCTAGGGCTGAAGAGATGAAAGGCAATGCCTGTCACGAAGAGTGCCCAGTACCTCTTGGCCTGGCCAGGAAAACTATCCTGACTACTGGGATGTGTAAAAAACATAATTTAAGGGTCATAAGTTAAGAGTATGATGAAGCACATAATAAGACACACAGGACATTACATAAAGGGGCGTAACAGAACATAAAGGACATAGCATAACAGACATGACCATAACTTAAAACTGAGGACATAGCATATTATAACAGTCTTAACATAAGTGCAATACCATAAAAAGTTGGCTGTTGCATATACTTACATTCCGGAGTGGTTTCTGTGAGCTGGAAATAAAGGACATGTCAGACTGGAAAACATCTTAGAAGTGAAGAAAGAGAGTCAAAGGGATGACGGTAAGAGATGAAGGCAGTGAAGAAAGGGTGGACGAGATGTGGAACACAAAGTGCAGAAACACCCACACATAGCACTGCCAATGTTCCTCTCTCCTGACCTGCAGCATTCATCCCATTCCAGACATGAGAGCTGCATACAGGCACACAGACATACAACAAACTGCCTACACACAAATTCTGACCTGCAGCACCCATCCCATGCTATTCTGGAGCTGAGACCCACCCCAGCACAGTCTGCCAATGACCAGGTGCCCCTGATCTAAAACACAGACACACACACACACGCGCACACACACCCCACCATTCGCTTTTCCATCACTGAACCACTACATAGAGTTACTTGAACAAAAAGATCCACTTACAGATCTAAATCCTGGAAATGTGCTTTTTAGTCTGTGGCAAAAAAAGAGGAAAAGCATGCATTAGTAACCATAATATGTCAAAGTTAGCTTTTTTCCTGCTTTTCTCTACTTTACTTAAGTTGCCTGTCCTCCTGTGAAGAGACATGTCAACTGTTATTCTAGAGTAAGCCCCAGGAAAGGGTGAACCATAACTGGGCATTTGATTCTCCTTGGGTGGGCTTTGGATCAAACCTCACAGGTGGAATATTGATCTAGATGTATGTGTCGCTGAAAAGTCCATTTAAGGGAGAAGGCAATCCTAACAGGATTCTTTGCTTCTGAAACGGTGCAGATTGCGGTAAAAGGGTATCCTGTGTTTTGTGCCTTTGTAATAGGCTCTTGGGGCAATTGCTGAAAGAGGAACCTGGCCTGGGTTTCTGGTCATTCCCAGAAATGGACTCTAAATGCAGTCCATAGAGAAGAAAGCCTGCACTGAATGTATCAACTGGATTTCTTTGTCCGCCACTATGGGCACCTGCCCTTACACAATATAAGTACTTACTTTGCAGGTCTTGTCACTGGGGGAGGTGGCATTCTGATGTTGGGTACTGGCAGCCTAGGTGCAGGTGCTGGCAATGTCATTGGAGGTCGCGGTTTTAGCCCTGCGGCTACTGATGACCTCAGAGCGACGGCTGGTCGGCTTGGCACACAGGGAGTGGGCACTCCCTTCATGTTCAGGGTGGACCTGCTTGGAGCTGGAAGAATCAGGGAGGTAAAAACTATTAAAGCCAATTGTGTCTTCAGATTCGTGCACAATAAAAGCTGTGACTCATAAAGGGTTCTCTAAGACAATGACTCATAAAGAGATCTCTAAGATGCCCCATGCCAAGTGTGACTTGCTTAACTGATCCAGATGTTTCAGACATTCGACAGTTTCCCTTTGCTCAGCTACTGCAAGGTAATATCTGCACAAGTGTAAATAAACTTCCTCAGGGGCATCCTATAATTGTGAAGTAAAGGTTTTTAAAAACATGCGTCTTCCTTACATTTGTAAGAAAGCACAGAAGATCTCACAAAAAATCCAATATGTTTTTCAGATGTTTTAATTTCCTCATTTTTTGCATTCTTTTCCAATAACATATGTTGACATTTCATGTTCTTCATATACTTCAAATCCTTTGAGCCACATAGAGGTTTACAGCTGACAAGCGTTTCGCAGGATACACCAGCTTTTTCAAGCCTAGTATAATACTGGCAGCAGCAAAGCAAATGGCCAAACATCAATAATTTAGTTTTATCTTGCATGATAACCACCACTGTCTGTCAATGTCCATCATTTCTGGCTTCCTGAGGCTGCAGTTGTTCTGTCTGAAATTGCAGTTATTGTTGAGTCAATGAGAGCACATTGTAAGGCCAAGGTCAGCTTTCCAACAAATTATGCCACCAATGTTGCTATCAGTGTGTGAGCAATCGTACATTTCAAAGTAAACAAGCATTGGCAAAGACAATGGGCCTGCCTTTAAAGTTGTAACGCATGCATAAACAGACATGCAAAGACAGGATTGCGAAAAGGGCTATGGTAAGGTACAGAGTGGCTTCTTCTGTGTGAATGCATAGAGTAATGCAGGACAAAATAGCTATCAACTAGAATGTGCACTATTTCCTAGCAGTCACCCTACAAACATTTAAAACAAAAAGTGCAAAACCAAAACAAATATTGTTTTTCAGTGTCCTGTTTGTACAGGCCTTGCATGTGCAAATTACGTCCTCAAATGCAAATATTTGGCCATCTACCAGCTAACTTAACCTTGGTTGGCTCGAAACACCTTACAGATTTGAGAAAATTGAATGTAGAAAAAAACTGTGACTGTATTTACCAGCATGTTAGGGGAGCCGCGAGGTGTCCAAAATGTAAAGTGAGAGGCCAGAGAAGGTGACAGCACGACAGCCAACGGGTGCTCAAAGTATGAGGATGAAGGGCTGCAGGCTTGTTTTCTATAGCGACCTGGGACAGTATTATAAATATGGCACAGTTCCCTGTTTGTGCCACGGTGCACCTTTCAAAAGGTGCGCCAGGTGCAAACAGAGAAAGTACACTGCATTATGCAGAATGTGCTGCCCCCAGGGAAGCCGTAAACACGCGCTGCCGTGGGGGTAGTGCATTCAAAGGAAATAAGGAGCAGAGCGGCTGCTTCAAAGCCGCTTCGTGTTTCACAGTGAAGGAGGCATGTCGACTGCACTTTCAAGAGGGTAGAGAGTTCCTTTTGCAGGTGGGTGCAGTGAGTGACTGCACTCGCCTGAAGGGGGATGTCTGGGTGGTCCAAAGGATCCCTTTTCCCCGCCACTAGAGGACTGCCTTTAGGACGTGCACTTTTAGTGCCACCTTTTTGTGGTGCACTTTTAGTGGACCTCCTAAGGGTATGTTTTCCTCTGCACCCACGTTGGTAATACGACATAGGCGCAGAGGTAAAATGATTCCCTCATGTGCATGGAGCCACGCCTCCATGCAAATGAGGGAACACCCTCTCATGATATCACTGGCAGTATATGTGTGCTAGCATTATCTGTATTACAGAAGGGGAAGCACAAGCGTCTGCGGACCCTTCTTTAATACCAGTGTGCCCTGGGAGTGAACAAAGCAGGCGCACATGCCTGTTGCATCCACAGGGCACAATCTATAATCCAGCCCCTGGACATCATTATCTCAAGATGGCTGCCCGAAAGTCTCAGAATTCTGCAGCTTTTTTGGTGATCCTGTGAATGAGATGGCTTTCATCTTGGGGATAGACCACCCAGATCTGATAAAGAAAAGCCAATAAGGGGGCCATGTCATGCTGTCAGATTCACACTCTAGCCTGGACAGATCCACCCAAAAACGCCCTTCATTTCAAGTGTTGCAGTAAAAAAAAAGGAATGCTTTATCCTTAGAATGATATAAATGATGTGAGGTATTCGAGCAGGGATCACAATTTACCAGCCCACTTGTAATGAGGGCCTTAATGTACATTGTTTACAAGTCTAGCAGAGTCTGGGGGCGTGGCCAAGCCGAGGTGCAAGATGGCCGCTCACTAGGAGGGCTTTGCCGGCCGAGCCCTTATATCCGTAATAATCCTGCTATAATCTCGTAGCCCACACGGCAACGTACACGCTACGATTACCTGGAGGAGGCGTGTGCCGAATGCCGAGTCTTCGGTGATCAGATGAGATGCCATATACGGTCCCGGCGCGACTGAAACCCCGGGCCTGCTGCGGCCCTGTGAGCGAGATCCCGAGGTGCGCCTGGAACTGGCAGAGGGGACATTGCTGCTGCTTCGGTGCCTGGCCGCTCGCTGGTGCTGGGGGCCGACGACCGGGGCCCATGGAGGAACCTTCTCGTGTCGGCGGCGCCCTGCTGGGGGTGGTCCGAGCTACCGGCTGGAGCAGAAGCGAGGCAGACCGCTGGACCTGGAAGGCTGGTGAGTTCCGTTGAGCGGCCCCGACTTGTGCTGTGTGGCCAGCGGCCCCCGGCAGGGAGACGCAGGGCGGGGGACCCCGGGGCCTGCGACGTCGCCCCATATCTAGCCTGGGCCCGCTACACATATCGGAGGCCGGACGCACAGTGCGGACGGGACCCTAGCACTGCAGAACTGCACCAAGATCTACTCGGCGGCTATCGCGGAGTTACACGCTGACGAACCACACATGAGACGATCGCCGCAATAGGCCCCAAAGTACGCACTCCGTTGATCGTGCACTGGGGGGCCCCGGGGCTACTGAGTTGAGTTGCGGTGCACCACTGGCTGCGAACATAGGGCGTACATAACGGTGGGGAGTCATACCACACTGGTGTACCGTGGGCCGCAGCGGAGACACCACGCCACCTACTCCTAGGGGACACACCGGGCAGGAGAGACGCCCAGAAGCTGAGTGGACGGCCTAAACTATCCGGACGTACCCCGAACCTGCCAGCGCCAAAACAAAAGGGAACAGCATGACTGTGGGCTCCCACACACCTGCCTGATCAACGACCTGCCCGTCAGTAAACGCAACCATGGGCAAAACAGATGTAAAACAGCCGAAACTGACGTTCGACAAACGATCAACACGTCACCCAGAGAGCGTGCCCTCGGCAGCCAGCATGACTGGAGAGGTCGAGATGGATGCCACACAAGACGACGACCTGAGGTCCATGCTTAAAGACGTGAAAGCTAGCCTACTGGCCATCGACTCCAAGCTCGACTCCCTGGCGGCCTGCATGGACCACGTGACCCAGCGCGTGGAGAAGCATTAAACCCGAATAGATGCCCTCGAAACTAGAGTATCTGATTCAGATGACCGCCAAGCTGAGACACAAGAACAAATGTTAAAGATGGACAAGGGACTAAACTTAATAAAGGCCAAAAATGAGGATTTAGAAGCCAGGTCCAGACGTAACAATGTCAGAATTACTGGAATCCCGGAGACGACTCCCATACCAAATATGGAGAAGTATGTGGAGACCATGCTGAGTGACCTCTTCGGCAGTGAACTCTCTAGCATGTTCCTCGTTGAACAGGTGCACTGCTCTCTTGGTCCTCGACCGCCGGTTGTGGTGCAGCCACACCCAATTCTTGCTCGCCTCTTAAACTACCGGGACCAGGACACAGTCCTGAGGATGGCCCATGAGCATGGCTCCGTTCAATATCAAGGCAATACAATATCCCTGTATTCGATCTTCATTCAGCTAGTTCAGGCGGCGTGCAGGGAGTTCGTTCCAGCCAAGAAACTGCTCCAACAATCAGGAACCAAATACACTCTTCTATATCCTGCAAAGCTCAAGGTGCAAGCTGAAGACAAATCTCTCATCTTTACGGATGCCAAAGCCGCGTTGAAATTCGTCAAACAGGCGACGAAGTCACGATCAGGTTCAAAATATGCGGGTGGCACATCGCTGGAAGGCCATCTGAGTGACAATGACTGAGCGTCTTATCTCTGAACTTTGGCACGGTTTGGTTTTCCCTGTTTATCATACTTCACGACATTTGTGATAAGGGTGCCTTCCATCCATAAATTTAAGGCAGGTCGGACCACAACCCACGCTATACGTATTAGATACCCTGTTAAAATGCTGTGTCATTAACTCCTACTCATATAGCCAATGTAGAACTACAGTTCGAGATTTCCCAGGGCTCGGCCACCCAGCCTTAACTGGCAGGGGTGTACGCCGGCAATCCCTCATCCCCCATGGGATAATTCCCTTGTAGCCTCCTGGCTATTTTTCAATCACCGTTCTGTTTGGGAGTAATGGGGGAAATACTTGCTCAACCTAATTGGGGGGTTGGTGTGGGAGTGAGGGTGGGTAGGGTTCAGTTGATGTTGTTTATTACCACAAGTTATCCTGATGGAAATATTGTCGTTACATGACTTCACCAAGACACAAGACACACGTCACCGTCCCATAGGCGCATACTGCCACTGCACACATTCTTATTTGCCTTGTTTCTCATACAGCAGAATGCACACTGAGCCGTCCGCTCCCGACCTTGACTCGAAACAACTCTGTACAGGCTAGTATGACTTCACTAAACTGCATAACTTGGAATGTACACGGTCTGAACGACCATAGAAAAGTGAGATTACAACATTCGTATCTGTCCAGGCAGAAAGTAGACATATTTATTTATTTATATATTTATATAGCGCAACTAATACCCGAAGGCGTCTAGGCGTCATATGTCTCCTACAAGAGACCCACCTGAGTGACGCATCCCAGTCCAGGCTGAAGTCCCATAGATGGGGGGACATTTACGCCTCTACATACTCCAATTACTCACGGAGGGTAGCGATCCTAATCCGTAGGGGACTACCATGGAAAAAAGAGCAAGCTACAATAGACCCAGAGGGCCGCTACATTATATGAAGGGATGTATTTACAGGCAGCAAATAACTATAGCAAACACATATGGGCCTAACACAGAAGATCCCAAATTTTTTAATCGGGTATAGCAGAAGATCCAATCACTGGGTGGCTCTGCAATACTTTGAGGTGGCGACTTTAACGTTGTTTTGTCGGAGCACGCAGACAGAGTGGGCGCACCTCATCCTCATCATCCACAGTCGGCCGCCACACTTCGCACAATAATGGGTGATCCCTGCCTGGTAGATACATGCGTGCACTGCATCCGGAGGCTAGAGAGGGCACATGTGTCTCCCAGCAACACAGAGCTTGGTCCAGATTGGATTTTTGGCTCACGTCCAGAGATATGCACTCTCTGGCGAATGTGGCCACACACTACCCACACACACTGTCCGACCACGCACCAGTGTTGCTCCAGCTCCAAATCCTGAGACCATACATGCAGCCCTTCACATGGCGTCTACCCCCCAATGCACTGCTAGACACTGTTTTTAAAGAAGAGATTCGGACCAAAATAACAGAATATTTTGAACATAACACTGACACAGTGGACTCAGTGGGCACACTATGGGAGGCTTTTAAAGTTGTCATTCACGGGGCTTGCATAGCCCTGCAGTCAGGGGTCCTGAGAGATATCCGTAACTGCCTCACAAAACTAGAGAGAGAAATCCGAGATTTGGAATGCCAATACTTCCAAACCCAAGCACCTGAAATACTGGCTAAAATACGAGACAAATTAACGGCATTCCAAGACGAGGCTGAAAGAGAAACTAAATTCTTACACAAGCACGCACTTGCCCACACATACGGGGAGGGGGACATGCCCAGCAAAACGTTAGCAAACCTCCTAAAACCTCCCAGGGGCTCCTCTTACATTACCGAGCTCCATATCCCCGACGCACCACCGGTCCACTCACCAATGGAAGTCCTTACGACAATGAATTTTTTTTATACCCAACTATACACCTCAAAGTCCGCCCCACCAGACTCAGAAATAGTGGAATATCTAGACTCATTAGAGCTGTTGTGGTTAAGCGGGGCGCACCGCTAATACCTGAGCGAGCCGTTCACTGCTGAGGACATCCAGAGAGTCATCCAGGGTCTTCTTGGGGATAAGGCTCCCGGAGCGGACGTGCTTACCTTTGTATCCTATAAAGAATATGCGTCACTGCTGGCCCCTCGCCTACTGGAGGTGTACCAAGAGGCGCTACAAAAAGGGTCGCTTCCACCATCAATGCGCGAGGCAGTCATTATTACGCTACTCAAGCCTGGCAAGGACCCAACATCATGTGATTCATACAGCCCACTCTCCCTAATAAACATAGACAATAAAATATACGCTAAATTATTGGCAGACAAACTGCAACCACTGCTCCCCCTCATCATGCGGCCGGACCAATCTGTAATTTGTGCCGGGCCGATCCACTTCTCACAACTTACGAACAATTTTTACGCTGTTGCATTACCTCGCACTACATGTCTCAGCGATTGCCGCATTATTAGATGCCACCAAGGCATTTGATTCCTTAGAATGGAAATTCCTCTTCATACTACTAGCTCGTCTAGGAATGAGCCCTACCTTTATACAGCAAATTAAACTCCTATACACTTCACCTACCACCAGAGTTAAAGTAAATGGGTTAATCTCCGATACCATCGCAATCTCGCGGGGCACCCGACAGGGGTGCCCACTATCCCCCCTACTGTTTGCCATCGCGTCAGAGCCGCTTGCGGCCAGGCTGAGGCATCACCACGCGAATAGGGGTATAGTATTCACTACTAGGGGCTTGATTGTGTCTATGTACACAGACGACATAACTCTATATATCATAGATCCCGCGGTTAACTTCACACCTGTGACTACAAAACTTGTGTGATATGGGGGCATATCAGGAATTCACATCAATTGGGCCAAATCTACTCTTCTACAGCTGACGGAAGGCACGGTTCCCTTCGAATCCGAGTTCCCGATAGCCTGGGCGGATGGCCCAATGAGATATTTGGGTGTCTGGATAAGCAGGGACATACAAGAGGTCTGAACGGGCAATTATGGCAGGGTTATGGCATGGATAGAAGAAAGGATCCAAAGGTGGAAGAGCTTGCCCCTGTCCCTCTCAGGTCGCATTGCTATCACTAAAATGATAATTCTCCCTAAATTGCTAGATCTCTCCGTAAACATACCCATGCCCATAATGACACAATTCTTCAAATGTCTTAAATCAAGCATGGTTGAACAGGTCTGGTCAGGAAAGCAACCTAGGGTGTCTTGGGAACTTCTCACACTACCATTAGCACAGGGCGGCTTTGGGGCTCCAGGCTTTGTGCTTTATGCCTATTGTGCTCAGGCACACTTTTTGCACTTCTGGCAACACCCAACACCATTTCAACCACATGTTGCTATCAAAATAGACAGGGTTGCCCCCCTACCCTTGACAACAGCACTGTATCAAAGCTACAAACGCCCAAGGCAAGAAATTGACACTACAGAAACCCTGCGCTGGGCATGGGGTGGACTCTGTAGGAGGGCAAACTTGGACGTGATATACGCACCATCCATGCCACTAGCCAACAACCCACTACTTCCCCTGTTAATGGAACAGGGCGCACATGCATGTATACACCAGAATGGTTTGAACACATTCAGTGACCTATACCCCGGTGACCATTTCCTCTCACTGCAGCAAATGGGCAACCCATCACAGCATTCGCATGCCGCGCAAAATCCCTGCGGCCCGCTGCCACTCCCAGCGCTGGAACACATGCTCACAGAAACATCGCCCCATAAACTAATCACCCACATCTACACTATTACACAGCGCAAATCCCCAGTCATCACACCCAGTTTGCGCAGCGCTTTGGGTACAGACACCTGAGTTGACATTTCGGATGAACAATGGACCTTTTGTTGCGGTCAGTTAGAGCAGCTCTCCCCGATACAATTACACCGCATGGACCTGCGACCTGACACAAAATGCTGGAGAAGCGGAACACCTCAGGCAACCTTCCTGCTCTAGCCTGGGAGTGCCGGCTCATAGCTGGATTCTGGATTGAGGTGTTTAAACATATAGAGGACATAACAAATCAGAAACTATCGAGAACCCCTCTGGTGGCACTTTTGGGATACGTTCGAAATATTCCGACCGCTGAACGGCGACTTACAGCGCTCCTACTCTTGCTAGCAAAAAGACGTGTAGCTATACACTGGGGGTAGACTACATCCCTGACCACTAAAGCCTGGGCAGCGGATGTTACATACTGCCGAGATCAATTGTTGTGTTACTGGGAACTTATACCAGTTCGCCCTTGCCCCAAAGACATATGGTCCCCATTTACCTGCTGGCTCAGATCCTTAGCTGCGCTATAATAGGCATCAGACAAGCACAACATACCCAGGTCCGTAAAGTACCGCATTTCAAACACATAAACTGGCTAGACGCTGGCACTTGGAAGGGGACATGGGTATATGTGGGCCCCGCCTGACGGGAGGTCTGTTTGACAAATTCGTTGTTGGGGTGGAGGTCAAGATGTGCGTTTTGCATGTATATGCCGTAGCAAATCTAGATCTACTAGCTATAAATAACCAGTCTATGTAAAACACATACCTATTGGACAATATGTATAATATGTGTCTTGTAATGTAATTGAATCAGCAATGTTGGACAAACAACTGCAGTTGTTTGCTGTTTCTGTTAATAACTGCAAAATTCAGTAAATAAAATATATTAAAAAAAAGTCTAGCAGAGTCTACAAACAGGAAGGTAGATGGCATTTCTCACTGAAACTGGCCCCTCATGTGATCCTCCAATAAGCAGTCCATTTTATAGTACTTGATGTTTTTTTAAAACTATTAGTCCCCTTTTGAATTCTGGACATTATACTTCCACAATTTTAATCCAGTTCTGGACCATATTGTCCAATAACGTTACCTCATTTGCTCTTGGTTCCAAGTTGCCACTTGGATATTGTAAACTTAAGTTTATAGAAAACATTACTACTGGCTTGAGTTTTTTCCTCATTAGAGATAAGAGGAGCATAGCAAATGTGTGACGCTGGAGATGATACCCAAATAGTTTTTTCATTTCCAGCATTGAGCACCCACCTCCAGTGTCTTTGATTGCATTTGGAGCCGTTCATATCCAGGGGCGGTTCTTCCGCTAAGGCGGAGGAGCATTGCCCCACTGCTCTGTGAGCAGGTGAAAAAGGAAAAATAAAATGATAATAATGTGTTGTTGTTATCATTTTATTTTTCTGCCATTGCTCAGTTAGTTAGGGGCGGAGCGGGGCTGGGCTGTGTCAGAGGGGCAGGGGAGGAGTGGTGGCACTCTGTAAGTGCTCATGACAGTTTGGCCGGCCAAACAGTCATGCGCACTTAGCATGTTCTTCACCGGTCTGTGTTGCACAGCCTGGGTGGAGAACATGCCCACGCTCACAGTCCCTCTCTGGGTATCGAACCACAGCGCTCAGACCAATTGCAATGCTGCTATAAGCAGTGGTGTTATTTGCTAGGGAAGTCTGGAAGCCTGGGTGCTTCCTGCGCCTAGAGTCCTGAAAGTGGGCAAAGAGGACCGAGAGGCGGCGGCCAACAGACAGGTAAGTGATTTTTTTTCTTTTCATTCCCTCCCCGCGACCCATTCCCCCTCTGCTGTTCAGTAGCACCCGCCACTGTTCATATCTAACACACCAAGCACTGCCAGGTTTTAGGTACCAGGTATTCTGAAAGGTAGCAGCCGCTGGCTTGTAGAAATTATTTACTAGTTGGCAGGCGGCCTTGAAAATTTACCCAAACTCTGGCTAAATAATTGAGATTCCGCACTGTTTTTGGCGACAGCCGTGCAAATAGCAGAAAAACATCACTATTTGCGTAGCCGCTGGCTAAGTAGTAGACATTTTGCACTGATGGCCGGGCAGCCGTGCAAATAGCAGAAAAACCTCATTATTTACCCGGCAACTAGCTAAACAGTAGAGATTCTGCACTGTTTGGCTGGCGGGTGTGCAAATTGCAGAAAAACTACAGTATTTACCTGGCCGCTCATTAAATAGTAGAGATTCTGCACCGTTCATCTGGCAGCTGAGCAAATAGCAGGAAAACGTATATATTTACCCGGCTGCTAGCTGAATAGAAGAGATTCTATGCGGTTCGGCTGACAGCTGCGCAAATAGCAGAAAAACATCACCATTTACCTGCCCTCTGGCTAAACAGTAGAGATTCTGCATTGTTTGGCCAGCAGTTTTAGGAAAACGTCCCCCTCTTAAGGCTGGCAAAATCATGTCGTAAGGGGATTCCTTTCCCTTTGCAAATTAGTTACTACCCCAACTCGGGGGTTGTTAGCTCATCAATGGTTTGCAACAGCAATCGCAGTCACAAACTATCAATAAAATCCTTTCAAAATTGGAACTGGTAAACCATTCCCCCACCCTTTGTTGAACCCTCCTATTTGCAATTCAGAAACAATCGCAAAAGTCCTTTTACTAGACTAGAGAAATTTCCAACTCATAAAAAGGGTTTTGTACATAATAATAAGTACTTTTGTGGTCACAAAACTTGGGATTTCACAACATGAGGCCCTTAGTACTAAAACTGGCTTAGATGCAGGCACTAACTTATAGGTTTAAATGTCCCAAATGTTTGAATGTTTCCAAGTTATTTTGACAGACATGGCACAGAATGCCACTCCATTACACCGTGGGCTAAGACGTAGTGACTTGGTATGCCCTTTATGGAGCTGTCTCGTGCTCTACAGATGCTCCTATTCCTTTACATTTACCTGAAGATGTGACTAATGATAAAGATGATTAGATCTTTTGCAAGACCAGTTAAAGCTGTTTACTCTTCTGAAGATTTGTACTTGTTCTTACTCACAAAGCCATACGAATGTACAAGGGCCAGACATAGGATTACCAAATGACTGCATGTTATAAGAACACCTCTTTTGTCTGCAGCAAAGCAGTACATGTTGGAATCATTAATTCTGGTTCTGTTCAATTAAACAAATCAGACTAAAACACTGGAAAACAATGAAATGTAAAAGCAAAAACAGGAAATGGAAATGTTGTATTCTTGTAACATAGAAACATCTAATATTTAGGATGCTTTTATCAAAATAGAAAAATTGCATAGGGCCCCTTATGAAGTGAGCAACACGGTATAATTGAGAGGCTTCCTTCCAATCTCATGATAGAAGTAAGAATAACTATGGGGCGGATTTAGAGTTTCAAGTACAGAGATAACTCTGTCAGGAGGGCAGAGAATAATAGCTCCGACATGCTAAGGGACCTCAGCCCATCAAATTTAGAGCTGTCCTCTGGCCCTGTGGACAACTCAGCAATTGCTGTCATGGTGGTTCCTGACTATTCATGAAACATTTGAAGGGCAGTACAGTCAGACATAATGGTCGGCTAGCAAACTTTTAAAACAATGTTTGTTTTCCAAATGAAATTCCCAAAGCAGGAGTTTTTTGTTCAAAAACAAAGAAACTAATGGTCGCACACACTGGGAGTTTTCTCAGAGGGCGACGGGGTCAACTCTTTTTCCTGTCCCTTACAGCCAGGTTTACTCTAAATAGGGTAGATGGTATAAAGTCCTTCCTTCGACGGCCCATACTTTGTTGGGCGATCAGAGGAACTATTCTGTTGAGAAGCCACAAGCAAAGAAATGGGCTATAACTATTTGAACTGAATGTCATTGGAATATGAATGAATTTTCCCATTAAATCAGAAAAAGACATATAGGTATCAAAGACGAAAAAGAAAAGAAACTCACAGACATTTTTATTCATTGACTATATTACAGAACATTGTAAGAAATAAGACTCTGAATAAACAGAGACATTTTGTTACCTTCATTCTTGTCATCTGCTGATAAATCATTACACAGTTCCACTTTACTACTCATTTTGCAGACAGAGGATGTGGATCCACTATTGAGGTTTCAGAACTGATTTGGGGTGTTTCCCTTTCAAATATCATGTTCTGGCTGTCGCTCAGACACAGCCTTTGTGCTAGGTGATGGGTCTGACAGCAGCAGCAATAGTGGTGGCTCCAAACAATAGTATCCAAAACAAAGATACAATAAAGCATGAGATCTCAGCACCTGGATGTCATCAGCCTTTATGAGTAGTCATCAGGCACAGACAAAAAGGCAGCCCTGCTTAGAAACTTTGACACCTTTAACAAGAGAAACCTATGACCTACCGCTTACTTCTACAATCTACCATGTCGTCACTCAGGAAGAACTAATCAGCAGCCCTTTGCTAAACAGCACCTCACAGATTCTCCCTCACTTTTGGGAGTAAACTAAGGGCTTATGTTGCCCTTGTGTCAAGCATAGTGACGCAAGGCAACACATGGCCTTAAGTAGAATTCACTAAGCCACGCAAAGTCACCCTGCGTGGCTCTGCATGGCTTAGTAAATCTAGAGTAACGCAAGGCAGAGCAAATTGCTGCCTTGTGTTACCCTGTGATGGGAAGGTGTTCCATGGGTGGAGCATGGGCGCTCTCATGCATCCCCCATGGACTTTGAAGAAATCCCAGATTTACTAAGGTGATTAAACCTGGGATTGCATCAAAATGGTACACCTTCCCAAGTGAGGCGTAACGAGGATAAATATTTGTATTCTGCAGCACACATAGAAAGAGGAAAAGGATTGTAGTTGAGCAGGAAGGTGCCCATTCATACCCAAAAACATTCCTACTAATAATGCAGCCACCCTTGCGCCATGGCACAAGGGTGCCTGCGTTGGCGCTAGGCAGCACACAGTGCACCAACGCAAGGAGAAAGCAGAAATATGTCATATCTTAGTAGATATGGAACATTACTGCTCTCTCCCTGTCACACAATACAGCACAGCAAGTTGTCTTGCTGCCTTGTGTTGTGTGACATCTTAGTAAATCTGCCCCTTGCTACATACCCACCTCACATACACACACATGGAATGTTAGAACAAACATCTGGGGGTCAAACAGAATCCCTCTTTGGGCCATCTGAGATGAACTAATTAGAACCTCCATCATCCCTTCTTCCTGCTCGGGGGACGTGGCCTGGCGCTGATGGAGCGAGATGCACAGCTCGTGAGCTCCAATCAGCCAGCTGCCATCCAGCTGTATCCTGAGGCATCCAGAGAATGATTAACCCCTGTTGAGAACCCCCCCGGGCAGCCTCAACGAAAAACTAATGCCGGGAGCAACGGACTGCCGGGGCAAGTGACGGTAGAACCTCGATCGGAGGAGAGACGGCTGTGCTCGCGAGCCTTTCAAAATGGCGGCGCCCTTCGGAAGACCTGGAGATCTGCAAGGCTGAGTCGCAAGAAAAACGGAATGAGGCAGCAGTGCGTTTGGCAGAGGAGAGGGACAGCCGCTGATGGGACGAGCTGTGAGCGTGAACCCCTAGACAGACTGAGACCCCGAAAGGGGGCCTGACCCCGGAACTGGAGCGCGAGACCCCCCGCCCGCGCCACCATAACTCTGAGGCCGAGAGAGAGAAGAGATGAACGGCTGCTACTGGGGCAGCCTGAAAAAGCGTGACTGGTGCAGGAAGAATACGGGGAGCTGAGCCACTGCGACCCCAGGAGGTGAGGTAGCCTAGCTGTGCGGGGGCAGAAGGGGAGCGTTGGGGGTTGAGACAGAGCAGCCTGCAAGATAAGAAGCCGCGCCAAGGAGAAGGGCTACCTCTGCGGCACCTGGGGGTAGACCTCTAAGGCCAGAGCAGACGGGAGGGCGCTGAAGAGTTCTCCTGGACATCGAGGACAGTGCTGAGCTGTTGCCTGGAGGAGCAGCGAAGGGCGGAACCGCACGGAGATTAGGTCGGGAGGCATAGCAAGCCGCACAAGCGAGCACGGGAGCTGAGACAGCTAGGCCCACGCAAGAATGCTGAAGCAGGCTGAGCATAAGCACTGGCACCAGAGGCCTGGATCGGCCTAGGATAGATCACCCAAGAGGGAAACGGTTGATGAGGGCCAACGCTGCAAAGGCTGAATGTGGCCTAAGAGAGAGAGCTGAGAGCACAACCTATGCGAAAACCCATGGAGGGATTAAAGAGAAGACACAACTCCGGGTGACCACGAAGCCAGACCTATCAAAACAGAGTGTCACCGAGAATGAGGTAAAGAACTAACTAAACACATGGGGGATAGCGCGCCGGCCCTACTTAGGGCTCCTTACTAGCAGAAAGACAGAAGAATTGTAAACAGGCCAGAAGACGGCAAAGACGAGCGCGCTGGACAGAGAGAAGGATAGCAACTATAGCCTTAATGGGCAACATTAGTAGGCCATAATCCTTCCAACGTATCTACGGAGAGAGGGTGGATCCCGGGGCCACAAGAGGCACTCCCCACATGGATTAAGCTGCGAACTGCACTGGTTACGGCGTATGCCAACCGGGCTCGTACACTGCAAACTCCTGCACATGAAAGTGGGCTTGGCAGGGTCCAATAGTAAATAGCGCCTATATTTTGGACAGCGGAAACCCCTGGACAGAAGGCACAAAATAATAGGGGCATAAAGGACAACACAGCTCTGGAGGGAAGGATGGGGAAAGTGCCAAGGAAACGGGACAAATATGGAGCCTCGGCTGAAAGAGCAACGGAGGAGAATGAGGATCCTCAATCCAAGCGGAGCGCCCACAAGACCCGACGTTGCAGGACATCCTACAGGTCATAACCTCCTCTAGTGAAAGGCTAGAGGCCAAGATAGATTCCAGAGGTGTAGACTTGGGCATCCTCAGAGACGATCACAGGTGACTGACGGAGAGAGTGTCGATGAACAAGAGTCAGCTGGCAGAAACCTCCCCAGAAATAGCAGCTATGAAAAAACAGTTGGCTACCCTTGAGACAAAAGTGCGCACACTTGAAATACGGGCGTAAGACGCCGAAAACAGGTCCCGCAGAAATAACATTCAGGTAGTAGGGCTACCTGAGAAAGCAGAAGGCACCAACATAGTAGACTACCTTGAGAACTGGATACGTACAGAAGTAGCGCCGGAAGGACTATCAGAGTTCTATGCATTAGGGAGAGCCCACTGAGTGCCGGCGAGACCACCTGAGCCCGGAGCCCCCCCACGGCTAGTGATAGAAAAGCTGCTCCACTACAAAAACAGGGACCATATATTAGCCAAAGCACGACAAAAGGGAGATATCAAGATGAATAACGCAACAGTATGACTCTTTACAGATTTTTCCAGAGAGGTGCAGAGACAACGGGGCTCCTTCCAGAGCGTGAAGCAAAATCTCCGCCAACTGACCTATAAATACATAATGCTCTATCCGGCCCGACTGCCAGTGACCACGCCAAATGGAACAGAGTTCTTCCCAACTCCGCAAGAGGCCTGGGAGTGGTTGGAGACGCGAGGGGGAGCAGGACCATCTGTTGGGATAGCCCAGCGAAGACGGCGACCAGACAGGCCCCGTCCAAGCAGAACCAAAGAGGGGTGTTGGCCCCCACGCAGGAAGAGGTCCAAATAGAAAGACAAAAGGTGATGAACGTGGTAGTGCTGATAAGCGGAAAGGAGAAGGGGAAGGCACCACCCGAAGACAGTGATACAGTGATGGAGACGGACTCCGAACAGGGCTCCTGCGAGTCTGAGGCCCTGAGCACAGTCCTCCCTGAGGTGACACCGCAGACTGCTGACGATATTATCTGAGAGATAAGTGGATGTGGTAACCGAGAAGAGACTCTGGGGACACCCGATACAATTGGCCCAGAAACGAGGTACTGGGGTTGCTATGGGGGTGGACTGGCAAGGACTTCCTGATATATATGAGCTGGGTGGTGGCCATGAGGGTTGGAGGAGCAATAGACCACCCCCTCTGACTGAACAATCTGCAGGCAACCACTTGCACGACTAAGTTACTAGTTTGGATGGGAGGCGTTTACCTACTTGTCCTGGGGAGTGGGATTTGGGGGAATTGTTTACAGTTTATATAGAGGGAGGGACTTGAGTTGCGCCGCTTACAGAACCTGTAGCAGATCAAGCCGGTTGAGAAAACAGGGACAAGGGGGAGGACAGATATGCCTACGTCCCCATATTAATATGACACTAGATGGCAGGCGCACAACCGTATAAATGCATGACTTGGAACATTAGAGGCATGCATACAATGGTGGCAAAGAGATAAAGTATTTTCCTGCCTCCGAAGGCGGGGCGTCAAAATAGCCCTGCTGCAAGAAACACATCTCACGCAGAAAGAGGGGGTAGCGCTGCAGAGGCGCTGGAGAGAACAAGCTTACTTTACCAAATACTCGGCTTATGCATGAGGAGCAATGATATGGATTCAGGCAGGAGTCCCACTCCAACTCATAGACTCCTATATAGACCCGGAGGGCCGCTATGTGGCCATACGAGGACGATTGGAGGACCACGAATTGAACATAGAGAATGTATATGCCCCCAACACTGACCAACCCGGGGGCGTGGCCGGCTGCCATGGAAGATGGCCGCCGCCTAGAGTAGCTCCGTTTCACCCCAGGTCCTCCCCGAGAAAATCCGTGAATAAATCCGCAGGCGCAACGCAAATTGGGGTGGAGGAATGATCGGAGGCAGCGGGGGCTAGAATGCACTGACCGCGAGCCGAAACCGATGTGAGGAAGGCCGGCTAGGTCGCGCGGACTGTTGCCTGTACGTCAGACCAAGGCAGGGGGCTCTAGTAGTGGCGAGATCGGAGTGCCGCGTTGCCTCACGACTTCACTCCATACTACATTGCCTGTGCGAGGAGGTGGCAGAGGTAGGAGCGAGCCCAGCGGAAAAGAACGGGCGGCTCCTGCGCGTGACAGCTTAGCTGACTGTCACCCCGGGCCGGTCATGGGGGTGCGGCCTTAACAACGCAGTGGAGCCGAGGTCTCGGAGAACGAAGAGGCCGGAACACCCAACTGCGCCCTGACTGCTCCTAAGGCCGGATTGAGCGGGACCTGTGCCGGCGGGGGCAGGGGGAGCCCAGCAGAGACAAGCGGCGGCAGCGGTGCTCCTGCATCTAACAGTGGGGGATGCCGAGCTGCCTGCGAGGGCGCGGCCTGGAGAACTGATTAAGCCGGGGCCTTGCGTGTCAGCAGTCCCGGCGCGGGAGACCTTGTGGTGCTGGCCCCGCGCTACTGGATATTGAAGTCCTGCAGAGCCCTGTGGTTGGAGGCCTAACCTCCTTAACCCACCCCCCTCCTGAAGAGCCCGATTGACCTCCAGTGCCTGAAGGATAACAGGCGCTCAACAATACAGAAACGGTCCGAGACCACCAGAAAAGGGAAAGAGTGGCAAGATAAGAGACAGATTGAAGAAGCAGGATCTGTTCTCTGCGATTATCGCCATTCTCGACTGCGGGGGGCTCGGACTACAGGAGGGCGCCCCCCACCACCTCCCTTAGACACTCATAGTTGGCGAGACACCAGGTGCCCAATTCCGGGTCTCCAGTGGGCCTGAATGAGTACAGCTGCCGGCAGCAGCACAATGGGCATCCACCAATTGTAGCCAGGATGTGTCACAGGCTGGAGGGGAGAGAGGCCCAACTACAGCAACTAGCAGGAAGAGGAGTAATCAAACAAAGAGGCACTCCAGACGTAGCACCCAAGGTGCAGAGGGAAGCACAGTGAAGCGCGGTGCAGCACACGCAAGGTAATGGACATATCGAACTCGAGCCCCCCCCTCTCAGATGCGAGCAGCGAAGTTGCAAAGGGGGAGACAGGTCGCCTAGTGGGAGCTAGTGTAAGGTTCTCAGCCACCATCTGCCGTCACGCAGGCCTTGGGCATCACCAACTAGTAGTGGGAAAACCGAAAGGCCGTGTGGGGTGACACACCACACAGGCAGGCAGCGGTGAGTACTGCCTAGCATCAGCTTCAGACTGCGCTGGATAGCGCAAGGCCCAAAATGGCGGGGGTGAAAAGGCCCACGCAACACGCACCAAATGAAACTGGACAGGTTTACATGGGCCAAAGAACAATCGGAGGGGGCAGACCCGACAGCCACTCAAGCCCAAGACCACATAGCGACGGAGGCAAAAGAGGTCATATTACAAGATATCATGGCCACCCTGAATAGGGTGCACACGTCCCTAGAATCACGCATTGGTTCCGTCTCTGTGGAAATTGCACTGGTTCGAGCAGACCTTGAAAATATGAACACAAGAGTGACGGAAGTGGAAACTACCACAGCAGCCCTCCGCGATGATTCGGAAACCCTGAAAAGCCAAGCGAAGCTACTACAGACTGAAAGCAAGGCGATGGCCACGAAATTGGATGAACATGAAGGTCGCTCAAGATGCAACAATGTCAGGATCATTGGGGTTCCCGAAAGAGCAGAAGGACCGGCGACCGACTTGTTTGTGGAAGACCTTATCCAGAACCACTTGCAACCAAGGGGTCTATCCCAATACTTCTCGGTGGAGAGAGCCCATTGTGTACCGGGCGGCAGACCCATGCCGGGGGCCCCTCCGAGGCCTATCCTGGCCCGCATCTTCAATTTCCGGGACCGGGACTTAATCCTACAGACGGCCCGGGCGTCCCCACCATTACGCTTTGAACACAGTACGGTAACCTTCTTCCCAGATTACACGGCGACAGTCACAAAACAATGATGCAGTTTCTTTGAAATAAAGAAGGAACTGAGAAACCGAGAGCTTAAATATTCAATGCTCTTTCCCGCAAAACTGAGGGTCGAGGCGGAGGGGAAGGCATGGTTTTTCAAGATGCCGGAGGAGGCCCAGGAAGGGCTTGAAGGTTGGCGCCAAGTTACAAACCACAGAAAGTCCAGGAAAAAGGAAGACAAGCACCAATTAACGGCTGGAAATCCGGGAACGGAAGAGACAGCATCTATGACCACGTCAGATGGCCCAGGGAACTCAAAGTGACGACCTACATTAAGAGGAAGAAAGGGATGCTAAAAAACTCCCCGCAGTTCACAAGACTCCAGCATATCTACAGAAATCAGACAATACTAAGGGAGTGGCACTCAGCACTAAGTGAGATGAGGATCACACGGGCAACCATGGTGAACTGACATCGCCCTAGAATCACTGAGGGAGTTGATCCGGACTAGTGTACTATGTCATTGGCTCTGATCGTTTGTCCATCTATAGGTATTGAGCGAGATTCATCAGTTATCGCCAGATATGTACATTGTTGACAAGGGGATGGACATGGGGGGACATGGGGGGATACTGGAAATGCTCCCCCCACAGAGGTATTGGCGATGGGGTACCAGGCGCTCTGCACTGTTGGGGAGGTGGGTAGTTTTAAATCCGTCATGCAGGGAGGCAGGGAGGGGGTGGGAGGGATACACAGTTATTGTATTCTTAGTTGTAACTGTTTAACGTTGACCAGGACACGACTTGACAGACATTACCTAGCAATCCAGCTCCGATATCCGACCAACCTCACTCCACCAGTAGACTTCCATGGCACAGGTACTCACCCTAGGTGATCATGTCACATCGACACCCACTTTTCACCCTCCCGGTACCCCCCACTTACAGCTCCTTTCATGGAACGTGAATGGTCTTAGGGACAAATTGAAGAGGGGGCTTGTGCTACAGTACATCAAACGCCAGGCGCCAGCGGTGGCCCTTCTCCAAGAGACCCACCTGGTGGGAACAACATGTAAAGCCCTAGATAGGTGGGGCTTCAAACTAGTGGCACACTCAGGTTTCACATCAGGCTTGAGAGGGGTAGGGATCCTGATTAAAAAACAATATCCATTTATTGTCCAACAAATGTGGACAGATGACCAGGGGCGATTCGCAGCAGTCACAGGCCAGTGGGAAGGGCGACAATTCAATATTGTCACTGTATACATTCCCCCAGCGTTGCACTCGATTGCCTTCCCGGCGCCTTCCCGGCGCTGAGCGCATTCCTTCTTAAACTTCCGGAGGGTGAATTAATAGTAGGAGGTGACTTTAACACTACCTTAAATGACCCAGTAGATCGCATGCTCCCCAAACAACAACACCGAACAACATCCCGTCTAGCTGATTTGTTAGAGGCGCTGGGCTTAGTAGATGTCTGGCATTTCCACTTCCCGCAGGCACGGCAGTATACCTTCCATTCGGGTGCACACAACAGCCTCTCTAGAATTGATTATATACTCACACTAGCAAATACAGTTGGGAAATTCAGTGAGATCCGTCATTTAGCAAGGGGCATCTCGGACCACTCCCTAGTCCTTACCAAATATACCCTAAATGCACCGACCCAGTGCCGCATATTTCCCATCTGTCCAGGCTACCTCAAGAACCCTAAGATCTGGAAGGGCCTTACTGCTGCCACCAAACATTATTTCGAGGAAAACGAACATTCAGTCTCATCCCCCCTCACCCTGTGGGAGGCCTATAAGCCGGTCATTAGGGGACAAGCAATTTCCCTCATTGCAGGCCATAATAAAGAAAAGACTAAGATAATGGAGGCCCTAGAACAGGAAGTACGCAACCTGGAAACCATACACTCCCAAGACCCTTCTGAACCCAACACAGCACGCTTAAATACGAAGAAACAGGAATACAAAGAGCATATGTGGGAGGGTGCCAAGGCTAAGTTGGCATCCACCCGCCATAGAGTCTATGAGGTTGGGACAAAGCGGGCAAGCTCCTTGCCTGGCTGGATAGACGAGAGCGGGTCGATAGATGGGGGGCTGGACTCCAACTCGATTCGGGAGAAACCATTACGGACTCAAAGCATATGGTGGACGCATTTGCGAACCACTATCAGAGGATCTATGCCCCTGTGGCCACGGCGACACGAGATGAAGCCGATGGCCTCCTTAGAGACATCCGCACCGCCACACTTACGGCAGAGGAGGCCCAATTACTTGAGGCCGAGCTCACACCAGAGGAGATAGCAACTGCTATAGGTGGTATACAGTCTGGGAAAGCCCTAGGGCCTAATGGCATCCCTATTGAATTATATAAAAAAGCGTCGACGAGATTGGCGCCATACTTGCAGGGGATGTACACAGCCAGTCTAGAAGTGGGAGAATTCCCTAGAGACCAACGCATGGCAACAATAGTTGCCATTCGCAAACCAGGGAAGCCGGCCCAAGATTGTGCCTCTTATCGCCCCATCTCGTTGCTTAATGCAGAGGCCAAAATCTTGGCCAAAGTATTGGCCAATAGATTGACCCCCCACCTCGCGAAACTGGTGCACTCAGACCAGTCTGGCTTCATGCCGAACAGGAACACGGCGCTTAACCTGTGCCGCCTGCACGGAGTGATGAGCCGAAGACATTCTATCCGAGAAGAAGCCATCATCCTGTCACTCGACGCACGTATGGCCTTTGATACGATAAAATGGCCATTTCTTTTTGCAGTCCTCGAACACATGGGGCTAGGCCCCAAATTTAGATTCTGGATACGGCTACTATATATGAAGCCGCTGGCGCAGGTGGTAGTCAACGGCAGACTCTCTGACACATTGCCCCTAGGAAGAGGTACGAGGCAGTGTAGCCCGCTGTCCCCGCTCCTCTTTGCCCTGGTATTGGAGCCACTGGCGGCCTGGGTCAGGAGAGATCCAATTATCCGCAGACTACGATGGACAGAGAAATGGAAAGACCGGATATCTTTATATGCGGATGATATCCTGCTATATATGGCATTCCCTGATTAGGCTGCTGAGTATCTTTGAGATCTACGGGAGATACTCGGGATATACAATTAATTGGAACAAATCTATACTGTATGTCCTGAGCGGCCCCCGTCCAGTGTTGCCCAGGGGCTGTGAAGTGAGGGTGGTGAAGGATGGCTTCTGATACCTCAGGATCTCCGTTACGGACAGCCCAGAGGACTTCATGAACAAGAATCTTCAGGAACCCCTAAAACGACTACGCAGGGATACTAAACACTGGCAGTCCCTCCTCCTGACTCTATTAGGACGTGCCGCACTTTTTAAAATGATGGTGCTGCCCAGGTTTCTTTATGCCCTGCAAAACACACCATTTCCAGTTTCCCAATCATATTTTAGGGCGATAGAGACAGAAATACACACCCTCTTATGGGAAGGAAAACCAGCCCGAATAGCCATGAACAAATTGGTCAGAGGGTGGTATGATGGGGGCATAGCTCTTCCCAACATACAGATGTACTATTTGGCACTCAGCTTGCCGTTCTCAACCAGCGGATCCATTCGCCCCAGATGGAACCTGCATTCCGTATGGACCGATTCGTTTTGGGGGAGGGAGGGGTCATGAGGGTACTCTACAACAAAGCTCAAGGGAAAAGCCTCATGGGACCCACTGCACACAAAGTACACATATGGCATACAGCCCACAAGAAGCTGGGATGGTATAACACGACAACGCAGTTCACCCCACTCTGGAAGACCGGGAAGTTGGGCGGGCTGGGCAGTTGCAAAGGGTTCAAACAATGGGACCTAATAGGAATCTCAAGGGTTGGCGACCTCTGGGTCAAGGGGAAGGTTCAACAACATTTGAACAACTTCAGGATAAGTACGAAATGGCATCAAAAGAAAAGTTCCGATATCTCCAAATTCGGCATGCACTCATGGCCACCATTCCCCCAGAGACTACCCTCCCAGAGGCTTTACCAATGGAGGATAGGTTACTTATGGAACGTATTGACCGGAGGGCTATCTCCTTGACCTACCAAAAATTAATTAATAACCAACCAGACCCACAGTGAGTCTCCGCGAGAAATGGCAGGCAAACATTGGGGAGCTAGATGATACAGATTGGCAGGAGGCGCTAGAGTCCCCGCGGGTGGTGGCAATACCCTTTAGATTGCGAATGGTGCAGCTCAAGGCGCTCCACAGGATGTACTTTTCCAGGCTGACACTAACCAAAATGGGGAGAGCTGACGACCAGCTCTGTTTGCGGCAGTGTGGGGCTATAGGTACATTCTTCCATACGATATGGGACTGCCCGAACATTCAAGCATACTGGGAAGCGATCATGAATAAGGCTCCCTGTTTTCCGTTTTTACGGATTTTTACAGATAAATACAGACAGAAAGCAATGTGTTTTCTGTCTGCATTTATTTTTAAAAGTGGATACATACAGAAAATGTGCTTCTTTTAAGTGACTCTTCGTACTGTCTTTCATGAATTATAGCCCAACTGCTGAGCAGATGGACAGCATGGGAAATTAAAAAACAGGATGAAATTTCTTTAAATAACTGCATGTATCAACATACATTTGTGGTATAATGCTAATATTTGCCAGTGGATGTATTGTTATGTAATATTTGGCAACTTAAATAGCTAAAACACGTCAGACATCAAAGTATGAGTGTGCATCTATCATTTAAATAAATATGGAAATGTACAGTTTTTCAACTACATATATAGGCAAAACACAAAATAAATATGGATAAATACAGATAAAATGGCCAAAAAATAAATATGGATAAATACAGGCGGAAATGTTAAAAAAATAAAAACCATAAAACCGGGAGCCCTAATCATGAATACAATAACAAGAGTCAGTGGTGCTCCGGTACCACCAGAGCCCAAACGATGCCTCCTAAACATATGGGAAGCCACGAACCTAAACCGTGCAGCCCAAGACTGGGCAACTCTGGGCATGATAATAGCAAAACGTAATATTGCCAAGCACTGGGGAGTGCAAACCGTACCGACACACATGCAGACTGGTGTAACAACATGGACTGGGTCATGGTGGCCAAAAAGGCAGTATACATAAACAGAGGTTGCCCCAAGAAATGGGAACGGATATGGGGAGGGTGGAACAAATTCAGGGGGAATATTTGTACATTTCCGTTGGGGAGATCCGTATTGGAAGACAGTTGAATGATGTACAATAATGAAGAGTGGGGGGAAGGTTATAAGTGACGTTGATTTCAAAATGAACAAACAGGTTGGAAAGTGAGATGTGATACTGAAAGTCAACAATAGATTGCATGTACAAAATGTATGTCGAATTATGCTCTCAAGTCGTATACTTCATAAAAAGAGTTTAAAAAAAAAAACACTGACCAACCCGCTTTCTGTAACCAACTAAACCCCCCCCTTGCTCCGTTCCTGACTGGCACTACGATAGTGGGGGGAGACTTCAACAGCGTGGGTGATGTGCATCTGGACAGGTCCTACCCCCACTACGAGATTCCCTGACAATGCGCGCATCACAGGCATTTAACAACTGGCGACACCGATGGGGACTGCTGGACTCATGGAGAATCCTTCACCCCAGGGACAGAGATTACTCTTACTTCTCAGCAGTACACAAGCTCCACATGAGACTAGACGCATTGCTGTGCACTGCAGATGTACCAAGCCTAGTACATACTGCAGAATAGGCACAATCTCAGACCATAACCCAGCGCTACTAAGTCTTAAGTGGGCACGCTCTAGACCCGCAATCCCTACCTGGAGACTCTGCCCAGATGCCCTAGAAGATCAAGTATTCTGAGAGGGGATTAGGGGCAAAATCGCTCAATACTTCACTGATCACGAAGGAACGGCCTCTTCCCCGCAGATGGAGTGGGACGCCTTTAAGGTGATACTACGAGGCCACTGTATAGCGGAAACTACAGGGGTCAGGCGTACACTCCTCAAGGAAGCTGAAGAGGCGGACAAGACTCTTAGAAGGTTAGAGCCCAGATGCCCAGGACACCCAGAGCTCCAGCAAACAGTTCAGGAGACTAAAGAGGAGGTAGCGAAGCAGACCAAGAGGCTCAGGTGCTATGATTATAAGTATTACCTCTGAACACAGGCAGAGAGGGACAAATCGGGGTCTCAACTAGCATGGTTAGCAAACCCAACAGGCAAGGGTTCCCCAATAGTGGAGTTGGACGATGGGGAGGGCACCAGAAAATAGGCACAGGAGAAGATTAATGATATCTTTGCTAATTACTATGCTGGGCTATATAATAGCTCGCAGCAGTGCAATAGAATGGAGGCCTGAGAATATTTGGAAAGACTGCAGATGAGACGCTTAGCCCCAGAAGAGACCGAAGAGCTGGGGAGAAACATTACACTGCAGGAGGTGCAGGCAGCCATCAAACATATGGCACATAATAAAACGCTGGTCGCAGACGGGTTGCCAGCGGACTTCTATGCCACATTGTGGATGAACTGGCCCCTAGATTAGTCATGCTGTATGCTGTAGTCCGAGAAACAGGGATACTGCCGGAAAGCACCAGAGAAGCCCTCATAGTTCCGGTGCTGAAGCCAGGAAAGCCGGCACATGATCACGCGGCATACAGGCCATTATCCATGCGGAACATGGATTACAAGATATTAAGTAAGATACTGGCAACCCGGCTATTGCCACACATGCCAGCATTGGTCCACATGGATCAGGCCGGATTTATACCAGGGTGGAACACAGCCATAAACATACAATGACTCCTAACTATTATGGATGCACAGGACTATGATAAGCCTGAAGCAGCGGTGTTTGCTGTAGACATTGAGAAGGCCTTCGATAATCTTGAATGGCACTTCCTATATGAAGTAATGACTGTGATGGGCCTGGGGGGGCTTCTTGACATGGGTAACTCTGCTCTACAAAAACCCAACAGCCAGGGTGCGTACGGGGAAAACTATCTCCGCCAGACATACGGTGAAACGGGGGACGAGGCAGGGGTGCCACTAACCCCGCTACTATTTGCCCTTGCTACGGAGCCACTAGCTTGCCGAGCGAGAGGGGGGCAGGACTACAGAGGCCTGACGATTAAAGAGACACATCACTGCATAGCCCCATATGCAGATGACCTGCTGCTGTTTCTGCAGAATACAACAGTGGATCTAGAAGGGGCGCAGACCATGCTGGAACAATTTGCTAGACTATCCGGCCTCAAGGTCAACAGATAAAAATCAAAGTTGTTCCCTATGACGCCTAATAGACCCCCGGCGATTGACCTGGATGACCTGCAGTGGGAACCCAGCTGTCTGACATATCTAGGGGTGAAAGTGTATCGTGGCCCCGCTGAGCTCTTGGAGAGCAATGTGGGTACAACAATACGTTCGATTCGATCCTCTATGGACTTCTGGAAGTCTCTACCATTATCGGTTGCAGGGCGAGTAGCCATACTGAAGATGGTGGCACTACCACGGCTACTATACTTGTTTGGAACTCTCCCAGTGTGGATCCCTCAAGCGATATTTAGAGACCTGGATTTGATTATTACATCCTTCATATGGGGAGCGGGTCGCAGACGGGTGGCGCTGACCACGATGCAGTGTGCCATAGCAGAGGGGGGACTCGCAGTCCTGGATTTTGAGGCATATTACATAGCAGCACAACTGAACTGGATGATGCAGTGGCTAGCTGCTGAGAGGAACCCGGACAGAGCACAGTACCCATCCGCGCCGACTGCTCAGACACTTGCGAAGATATTGTTAAAGGTGCAAAGGAGCACTGCAGGGGACACAACTGAAGTCAAGGTGGTGACGCGATGCTGGGCAAGGTATCTGAGACGGGTGGGTAGCAGAGTCCTCTATTCTCCTGACCTGCCCATAGGCCTGCTCCGACACCTTCCAAGGGGGGGACACTGGGCGGGACTAGATGCCTGGGAGGAGGCGGGAATGAGGGTAATAGGAGATCTCTACCGAGACTCCGAGCAACTCCCTTTTGAAGAGCTTCTGGCAGAAAATGACCTACCGGGAGGCCACTTCCTAATGCAACGAGCTCTCACACTAAGCATGCGGAAGCATTGGGGTGCGGGTGCCACAGAGCCCCGAGCACTGGATAGCTGTCATTATGTCACACTCTTGGCAGGGAGGATAAAATCGGTCTCCTGCCTTTATAGGGCGATTCGCCGAGATGTGCAGAAACCCTTGGAGCGACTAAGGGCCCGATTACGATCTCGCTAGGAAAGCCCTCCGTACTACTCGGATCCGGAGGGCTTTCCACGCGAAACATGCTCAGGGAGTCCGAACGAGCGAGTACAATGCAGCCGTATGCTTACGGACTTGGTTCGCTCGGACTCCCATTGAACTCTATGGGAGCCTGTGTACAGACGTGTACACAGGCTCCCATAGCAGAAAAGGAGTGGGTGGGGAAAAACGTACACCCTGTGGTGGGCACCCCATGGTGCCCACCACACTGTGCATGCCTGGATCAGGGGGACCCATGGGCACACCCCCGTGACAGATTCAGAGGGCCCCGGGTGAAGGGGGGCCTGCTACGGCCCCCCGAAGTACGATTCCGACAGTCCAAGCGAAGCGGCTGTCCGAATCGTGCATCGAACTCGCTCGGTTGGAATTCGGCTCCATTGCGCGGCACAATTCAGCTACGAACGAGTCGTACGGACCATTTCGGGTCCGGAAACGATTCGGTCGACACATACGCGATCTTCACATCGTATTTGGTCGTTCGGACCTGTGTATGATTCGGTCGGAAACAAGGGCTACGAATCGGATCCGGGAAAGCAAAATCCGATTCGGAGCCCTTCCGAACGACATCGTACTTGGACCCTAAGTCTGCAGTGGGAGGAGGACTTGGAAGGCCGATCCCTGAGACGGACTGGGAGATCATAGTGGAAAGGATTCCAAAAGTATCTCGAAAGGCGAGGTTCAAGCTGATAAACTACTATGTTCTTCATAGGGCATACCTTACACCGATGCGAATTATAAGACATTTCGGAGTAGAAACAGCAGCTTGCTCTAGATGTGGATAGCGGGAAGCACATATAATGCACATGTTCTGGGATTGCCCTGTCCTGCGTGTGTTCTTCTGGGAGGAGTTACGGCATATTATAGGAGATGTCATTGATAGAGAGATGCCACAAACACCATGACATTACTTGTTGGGGTGGTTCCCGCATACAGCCAAAACGAAAACAACAGGGAAATTTTAGGACCTGGCATATGTCCTGGCCAAAAGGGTGATAGCTAGGAATTGGAAAACACCAGGGGGGCCAACAATAGAAGCATGGAAAAAGGAGCTGGAAAAATGGGTGGGAACAGAAGGGAGATTACTGCTCAGAGAGGCGAGACGAGGCATAGGTAAAATAGACAGGGCAAGAGCATGGGAATGACTAGTAGGAGAGCTAGCAGCCAATGGACATGAGGAGGAGAGGGTACAAACATCGCAGCCCACAACGCCTGTCCGGAGAGAAGGAGAACAAGGCTAGACAGAATAGAGGACAGTCTAGCTGAGAGCATCTACTCTGCTATATGGAGAGCCATAGCGACAGAGGACATGAAGAGGCCCAAAACATGGGAATACTACCTGACTGGAAGGCTATCCAGAAGCAAGTGCAATTCAAGAGGGGGAGAGGGGAGGGAGGGGAATAGTTTATGTTACTGTTGAGGGAACAAGCTTGCATGAAGACAAGAATGCATGTCCAATGCTAAATATATACGATGTGAGATATGAATATTTGGAAATCAATAACATCTGGTTTATAAAAAAAAAAAAACCTTCTTCCTGCTCATCAGGGTCTTCTTATGGTCTTGATCTTCCCTTTGCTGACTGCCATATCCCTTTGACCCCTTTGTTAGCCATTAACCATTTCTTCCGGACTTCAGCTATCTGAGTTTCTCAAACCCTTTTTTGCTATCCTTCACAGATCACACTCATTTTCACCCACCCACCTTTACACCCCTCTGCCAACTTTCAGTCCCTATGCCCTCAGATCCACCCTCAGACTACAGCGCCAGCATCAGACTGTGTCTTCTGCACTCAGAGGTCTATGTCTAACAGTCCCAGCTTTTTATTCACTTTGCATGCTCTGATTTTTCAGCAAATACTTTCCAGTTCTAAACGTGGGCTGAAGAAGTGGGGATTCCTAGGGGTTGGCAGCATAAGAAGCATGAATAAGAACCATTTGCAAGAGGGATATCCTAATATGTGTGGCCTAGACTCACATAGGTGTCCTCCTGCTCTTAGTCGACTCCCTTCATTTTCAGGTCCTTCTGTGACTGCGACCCTTGACCTTGCCAGGTAGGTCGCTCCCCCACCACACAGCTCCGCCTGTGGTGCCCTGCCCGCTGCTGCTGCTGGTAAGCTCGCCCCCCTGCTTGCTGCCTCTGTGCCCGTTTTGCCTTTTGCTTCCCCTCCTTGCCCCCGTTTTTCCGTGTCCTTTTTTGCCTTCTGTACCCCTCGTTTGCCCCTGATTCTCTGTGTCCTTTTTTGCCTTCTGTACCCCTCGTTTGCCCCCGTTTTTCTGTGTCCTTTTTTGCCTTCTGTACCCCTCCTTTGCCCCCGTTTTTCTGTGTCCTTTTTTGCCTTCTGTACCTCTCGTTTGCCCCTGATTCTCTGTGTCCTTTTTTGCCTTCTGTACCCCTCGTTTGCCCCCGTTTTTCTGTGTCCTTTTTTGCCTTCTGTACCCCTCGTTTGCCCCCGTTTTTCTGTGTCCTTTTTTGCCTTCTGTACCCCTCGTTGCCTCTCTCCGCTCCCGCCGCTGCGTCCCCTGCGTCCCCACCCCCCTGACTGACCATCCGCTGCCCCTGCTTCCCGCCTCCCAGCTGCTCCTCCCTCCCACCTCCCCATATATGGCGGCCGCGTGCAGCGGGCGCGCCGCTGGCGCGCCGAAGGCGCGCCTAAGGCAAGCCCGTCTGCGCCCGTCCGCGCCTGGACCGCGCCCGGTGCCAGAAGCCCTGGTCCTCGTGCCCCCCCCTCAAGCCTCGACGACCGACGCCGATACGACGCCACCACACTCCACGCTCTCAACCCCGGACGGATACACAACTGCTTCAAGGCCGCCCCGAAACGCACTCATGGTCCCTTCACCTGCCGGAACTGCAGCTACACCAGCCTCAGAGCCGCCGAAGCGCCCGCCAAGAAGGACCTCTACCACCTCCGATGCATCCTACTGAACACCCGCTCCGCACACAAACACGCCGTCGAGCTCTGGGACCTGCTCGACACATCAGCACCAGACGTCGCCTTCCTGACAGAGACCTGGATGAACGACTCCTCCGCACCCGACATCGCCATAGCCATCCCAGACGGCTATAAGATCACCCGCAGAGACCGCATCAACGGAGTAGGAGGAGGAATCGCCATCGTCCACAAGAACACCATCAGGGTCTCGACCAGCACCGACGACACTCTCTGCACCGCCCGAACACATGCACTTCCAGATCCACCCGGACCCCAACACCACCCTTAGAGGCACCCTCGTCTACAGACCCCCTGGACCCCGACCCCAGTTCAGCTACTCCATCGCCGACTTCATCAGCACGCACGCCCTGACCTCCACCGACTACATCCTCCTCGGAGACCTGAACTTTCACCTGGAGAACAACAACGACAGCAACTCCACCACCCTGATCGACAACCTCGCCAACCTTGGACTGAGACAGCTCGTCACAACACCGACCCATTCTGCCGGCCATACGCTCGACCCCATCTTCTCCTCAAGATCCCACGTCTCCTTCAGCCACACCACCGAACTCCTCTGGACCGACCACCGCTGCATCCACTTCACCTTCCAGAAACCCACCACACACCACCGCACCCAACAGATCCCACGCCACTGCTGGAGCAAAGTCACCGAAGACCAACTACGGGCAAACCTCGCTCTCAGCCCACCCCCCGACCCATCCGACACCAACGACGCTGCCTGCAACCTCAGACGATGGATAGACGACTGTGCCAACACCCTTGCCCCGCTGAAAAAAATCACCTACAGTGACACCACCAAAAGAGCCAGCTGGGTCACCCCGGAACTCCAAGCGTACCTGCCGGAAACTAGAGAAGAAATGGCACAGTGAAAAGACACCGGACAGCCACGCAGCCCACAAAGACGCCATCCGTAACCACCACCACCTCATCAGGTCCGCCAAGAGGATCTCCTTCAAAGACCGCCTCGACAACAACGCACACAACAGCAAGGAGCTCTTCAACATCGTGAAGGAACTCTCCAACCCCAGCTCCAACACCAACGACATCCCGCCGTCGCAAGCCCTGTGCGACTCCCTCGCCACCTTCTTCCACCGCAAGATCACCGACATCCACGACAGCTTCCACACCCAGACAGCCCCAACTGAGACCGATGCACCAGACCCGCCGCACACCATCGACCACGACCCCCTGCCAGCCTGGGCCAGCGTGAACATCATTGACACCATCAAGACCATGAGCACGATACACTCCGGCTCCCCGTCAGACCCTTTCCCGCACCACATCTTCAACAAAGCCAGCAGCTCCATCGCACCCCACCTGCGCAACGTCATCAATCTCTCCTTCGAGACCGCGACCCCAGAGAGCTGGAAACACGCCGAGATCAACGCCCTACTCAAAAAACCCAAGGCGGACCCAAGAGACCTCAAGAACTTCCGGCCCATCTCCCTGCTCCCTTTCTCAGCCAAGGTCATCGAGAAGATCGTCAACAGACAGCTAACCCGATACCTTGAAGAAAACAGCATCCTGACCCATCCCAGTCAGGGTTCCGCAGCAACCACAGCACTGAGACTGCCCTCATCGCCGCCACCGACGACATCAGGACCCTGCTGGACAACGGTGAGACCGCAGCCCTCATCCTGCTGGACCTCTCCGCCGCCTTCGACACTGTCTGCCACCGCACTCCTCCACGACGCAGGGATCTGAGACAAGGCCCTGGAATGGACCACCTCCTTCCTCGCCGGCAGAACCCAGAGAGTCCGCCTCCCACCATTCCGATCCGAAGCCTCCGAGATCATCTGCGGCGTACCCCAGGGATCATCCCTCAGCCGGACACTGTTCAACATCTACCTGGCCCCGCTCGCACGCATCACCAGACAGCACGACCTCAACATAATCTCCTACGCCGACGACACTCAACTGATCCTCTCCCTCACCAAGGACCCCCTCACCGCCAAATCCAACCTCCACGAAGGAATGAAGGCCCTCGCCGACTGGATGAAGAACAGCCGACTAAAGCTGAACACGGACAAGACGGAGGTCCTCATCCTCGGCTCCAACCCCTCAGCCTGGGACGACTCCTGGTGGCCAACGACACTGGGGGCAGCCCCGACACCCACCGACCACGCACGCAACCTGGGAGTCATCCTCGACTCAACGCTCTCCATGGCCAAACAAGTCAACGTGGTCTCCTCCTCCTGCTTCAGCACCCTCCGCATGCTTCGCAAGATCTACAGGTGGATCCTGACAGATACAAGAAGAACAGTCACCCAGGCCCTCGTCAGTAGCAGACTCGACTATGGGAACGCCCTCTACGCGGGAGCCCCGGCCAAGCTCATCAAGCGACTGCAACGCATACAAAACGCCTCCGCAAGCCTGATCCTCGACGTACCACGCCACAGCCACATCACCCCCCACCTGAGGAACCTGCACTGGCTCCCCGTCGACAGGAGAATCTCCTTCAAACTCCTCATCCACGCTCACAAGGCACTCCACAAGACCGGCCCAGCCTACCTCAACAGACGACTCTTCTTCTACGTCCCCAACCGCCAGCTCCGCTCCGCCAACCTCTCCCTCTCCACCGTCCCTCGCATTCAAAGAACAACCACCGGCGGCAGATCCTTCTCCCACCTCGCCACCAAGACCTGGAACACCCTTCCACTCAGTCTACGACAGACCCAAGACCTGCTGACCTTCAGGAGGCTACTCAAGACCTGGCTGTTCGACCAGTAGCGGCACTCACCCCCCTTTTTTCCCTAGCGCCTTGAGACCCTCGCTGGTAAGTAGTGCGCTCTATAAATTCTGTGATTGATTGATTGATTGACTGTAGGCGTTGGTTCTCCTCCTAGTCCTGTTCCAAGTCCTCCTTTTCTGGGTTGTTTTCATTCTCCTGATGCTCATCCTGGCCCTGGTCTAACTAGTTCTGGTCACACTGGTACTGGTTTCCTGAATCTGGGTGTCCTGGTTGTAGTCCTTTCAGACCCTGGTCTTCCTGGCACTGCTACTGGCTCAACCTTCTATTAGGCCTTCCGGGGCCTCCCAATCCCAGTACTACTGATCCTCATCCTGTTCCGACTGTTCTGCTGAGTCTATATCCACCTAGCCCTATTCTCCTGGCTCTCCTAGGGCTGGCACTGCTAGTCTTCCTGGTTTGGGTCATCCTGATTCTCCTTACCCTAGTCCTTGTGGTCTACTTGGTACTGCCTCCAATGGTCCTGGTCCTCCTTATTAGGTCCTCTTAGAAAGGGACTGGTCATTTTGGTCCTGGTCTGGATCCATTGGTCCTAATGGATCTGGTTTTCCTGGTTCCCCTGATCCTTGCCAGCCTGGTCCTAATACCCTAGTTCCTAGTCCTTCTCCTCTTGGAAGTTCAGATCCTGGTCCCTTGGTTCTGACCTCTCCGGTCCTCCTAGCCCTCTTCCTGATCCCGCTTATACTAATTCTTCTAGTCCACCTAATCCTCCCCCATTTGGTCCCTAGTCGTAATGGCCCTAGTCCACCTACTCCTGACTTGGCTAGTTCTCTGGGTCCGCCTCCAACATGTCATGATACTCTTGGTCATGGTGCTCCTACTCGTTGTGATCTGGGGCTGGTTCACTGACACAACATCGATGTAAAAAATATCGATGTAAAAAAATATCGAGTAAAAAATATAGACAACACAAATATCGACTCCTATACTTCAACAGGTAAGTACAAAAATATTGACAAAAAAATATCGATGGAAAAAATATAGATGTATAAAATATCGACTTTTATATAAATATAAAATAAAATATATTAAATATAATTTTAACAAAATAAAATAAATTTAATATAATTTTTAATAAAATATAAAAAATAAACTTGATAAAAAATAAACACACAAACATAATAATTTATACATATATATTTACTTTAAAACAATTAATAAACTATTATTTTTAATTTATGTTAAAAGTTTAAAATAATATAAAAAATAACAATATATATTAATGATTTAAAATATAAAAAACAAAAAACTATAATAAATTAAAGCATTAAGGGGCCCATTACGATGGCGGGCGGAAGCACAACCGCCGTGCTGGCGGATGCAAAAACCACCAGTTACCGCCGGCACGCAGCAGTCCACACGCCCGCCCAATTACGATGCGAAAAGCAGGCCAAACACCGCCGGCAAGCCAGCAACACCGTCCGCCATCAAAGTGCGCCCGCACACGTAGCGGCGCAGCACAACTGACACACACCGTCCGACGAAACACGTCCCGCCCGGCGCATAAATTACGATGCCGCAAACAAACGGCTCCCACGGCAAAGAGACACCGCACGTGAAAGAGAGGCGGAAACACGGACGCAGAGCACGGACAACGAAGAAGCGGCACCCCGGGCATGAATCCAGCACTGCAGGCCCTTCCCATGCTTCTGCTGATGCACCACCAAGGACACAACGTACCGCGGAGACGCAGGTAGGCACACACACAACAAGTGCACGCAAACAGCGCACACAGTGCAAGGGCGGAAAAGCGGACAACCCCCCACCAGCGCGTGTACACTACACATCCACCATCGCATCCACATATGACACACAGGCCAAATCGTAACATCGCAGAACACATGTGTACACACCACCTGGGACTAGGAACCAACCACCCCGTCACGGCCCCAAAGCGCCGATGACGCCGCCACACATGCGCACAACGCAGAGGCCAACCGCAGCGCCATGCATGCGTCGCACACAGACACAGGGACACAACCAAGCAGCACACACATCAGCCCCACCCCGAACGCACATGACACGTGACAGGCCGGCCACAGACATGTCCCCAACGCCCAATTCACGGACAACACCCAACGCCACACAAACGACGCACACATGTCAGTGAAGACACGCAACTGCAGGACACACCCCAGTGTAACAAACATGGCGTAGCACACAGCGGCGGCAACACCAACTAGGAGAAGCAGGGCCCCTTCGGGAAGAGGAACGCCAGTACCACACTGAAAAACCCATACCACCCTGCACATATGAACAAGACACATGAAACGGAACACCAAAGAGCCCGGGGACCGACAACAGGTGGCCCAAGAATTACATCCACACACAAGGCCCAACGCAGAGCGGAAAGGCAGCCTGCCGCCCACACAAGGGAGAGCAGACAGCACTGAATGACCTTCCATTCCAACACCGAAACCACAGCCCTACGACAGAAGCCGGTGAATACAGCCATTGTCCAAGAATAGACCAACACAGGCATGCCGAGGAGACCGACCACAGGGCAGATAGCGCATATCACAGAAGCACACAACGGACGGGGAAGAAAGAAGAAAACACTCCCCCATGTCGGCCACATGCAAGTTAATTGGAAGGAGTCACACAGCACTGACCTTGAACTGTCTGAGAAGCATGTGGGAAGAGGGCCCGTGTCCTCCAAACAAGCCAACAGAACACAAGTCCTGTCTCCCCACGACTACACAGAGCTCACAGCAACCCCGGAGCGTGCACATTGCAGACTGCACACACAGCCGGAGCACGCCACCTCTACGAACCGCTGCGAAATGGCAACCGCAACACACCTACCCAACTACGCCGAACAGCTCAAGCTGTACCAAACCAACACGATACATACATTGGGATGCGATCTCCTGTCCCTGCTGAACGTAAGTTACCGACTGACTTACCGCATCACATTGTTCAGCTGCGTCATGCCCGTCTTCTACTGTCGGAGGTGTCCCTACCAGCATCCCGTCGAGATATGCCTCTCCAACCCGGCATGTCTGAAGGCGGACCTGCTACCACTACTCCTCCCTCTGGACGCACACGACAGGGCCTGCTCTGCCTATGGGGGCATGGCGTATGTGGCCAACATCGCACGCGCACTGAAATGGAACCACTGTGCCTCCACACGACGGATCATCGAGAACAGCTACATCGAATGTCACCCAGCATGCCCCATCATGGTCCTCCAAGGGACAACCTACGAACAACACCTTGACAGCCACCACCCGCTTCATTGACTGGCAAACATGTACACCACCAATGACATGGAAGCCCTGCTGGACGGCATCGCATACCTGACAACCTGTAAATACGTCGGACCACAACGCAGGTTCCCCGAGTGACCTATGAAGTCCAACCCCGCACCCATGCTCAGCTTCCGCACGGACTGGCCAGTCACCACCACAACAGCCATACCAAACGACCGGCAACTGTAACCACACCATCAACGACATCGCCATGACATCGGATATGACCGGGACATGCACACTGTTCCCCATCACATCCAGGAACACCGCATGCATCGTGGGAGGCAGTGGCATGGGCTCTGTGCATCGCACCCACATGGACGGAACTGCACGAACAACCAGGACACGACATGGATCCAGCGCACATGGACACACACACCGCTCAGTGGACATGAATAGGTCGCCTGGAGTCTGTGGGTGCTGCACCCCTCCCACCCCCGCCCCGGGAATCCCATACCAGGACCTTTGCATGGACGACAAGTGCATACAACAACAACACGACCCCAGTGACTGTGACATGTCCAGTAACCACCACAGTGCAACAACAAGTGGCACGCCGCTGCATGCACGCAAGCACATGCCCTGATGTCATCTCACATGCACGCGTGCATGAGGAACAACCGCAGCAAACCTGTCACATGGAACTGAGATGGACTGTGCCCATGATGCCGAGCGGTCTGGTAGGCTACATGTATACCGTCTGTGTCAAAGTCCGCAGCTCCGCAGCTATACGTAAATGTACATTAGCACAGCCTTGGCCAAGCAGATGTAACTCTGAAGCCCACATCCCACATGCAACAGCCAATCACATGTAACCCCACACCCTATCCCATTTGTTATCATGCTCAGTATATCCTCAACATGTATTCCGCTGCCAGTAGTGTCCACTATACTGCATCACAGAGGACAGAAGACTCAATATAATGTTTGAAACCAAAACTGTCTCCGCTGACTCATTTCACAAGTACGAATGAGAGAGGATGAGAGTATGTGAAGTACACGGCAGTCGTGACATGACCATGTAGTCCACTGGTATTGGATGTCAACGCAAATGAGTAGCACTACTGTGGAAGACACACATGTGTCGTGTGAAGTCGTATGGACGCAGTGCTCAGGTGGGTGGGTGCGACGGGTAGATGCGCACATGCCAAGTTGGAGCACGCCGTGTTGGGAGGGGTCATGAACAGTACACCACCGCTTCCCTGGGCATTGTGGAGAGGACACCTGTCGGGGGGAGTGAACACGTGTGTGCACAGCAGCCGGGCACACGTACAAAGCGGTACCAGGCGCACCTCAGCCCACCCTCTGTGGACAAGCTGGATCCTGTTGTGCGCCCGCCATGCCCCTTGACAAGGCACACACAGCCCCAGTCGACCAGGTGCAACCCCAACATAGTCAATCCGCACAGGCGATACAGGGCACGGGATGGCAGTGGAGCATGGTGTGTGAGAGGTCTCCTCGCGCTCCTCCTGGTCATATCACGCAGGCAATAGAACCTCAACGTCTAGCATGGCACAAGTCAAATGGAAGTGTAGGGGACGCACCACAGCACGAGCAGCACTGACGTCACGGGAGGTGGCTCGCACCATCCCATCCATTGCCCATCATACCAACCACGCCACATGCCATTGCGACTAAGTGCAAGCGCGTGCGCCACCACCCCGAGCCCTCCCCAGAGAGGCCAAAGAGTGAATGTGTGGGCCATCAGCCACAGACGGACGCGGCCTGGCCGCAAGGGCAGCCACAGCCACTGGGTGTCGCAGGTGGCGGATCCGGAAGGCGAAGACTGTGATGCATAGTCCATGCAGGCCGGGTCTCCATTTGGGGCACCACGCAGGTGGACGGCGTCCCGCCACACATCATACCCTGAGACAGCCCACTCGTGCAACTGGACCCACACATACACTCCTTGCCCTCTCTGGTGCGAGCTTGGGGCTGCCTGTGCAAGCGCTAGCCTCGCAGGTGAGCATGCATATTGGGGGGCGAGGGGAGGACATGAGGGCTGGGGCGAAGATGACTGTATCACTGTCAGTTAGTACAAGGGATGACCCAGATGTGGAAAGGAAGAGACGTGTCCCGTGTGTACTGCAACTAGTCGCCAATCCAACTACCCCCATGTCCGGAATGTAAGCCCGCACCTAGGCCCGCCCATCCGCCACATTGAACATACCACCAGCACGACAACCTTCCCATTCGAAACACTGACTGGGGGTGGCGACCAGTGAACAATCATGTGTAGCCTACCCACGCGTACATGTGGGCCCTCCATGATCCATGTCACCTGCGGCAAAGACATGACATGCGCAATGAGGGAAGTGAGGAGAGCTGTCCGCCCCACGCGCAGAAGGTGCATCAGCTCCACAGACCCAGCAGCGAGTCCAGCAGGGGTCACATGTGCAGGGGCAGCTGTGCCTGGTGTGAAGGCACATGCATATAGACAGCACATCGACCAATGTGTAGTCTGCCCACATCCACAGTCCATCATCATGCGGACATAGGAATCGAACACAGGGCAACACATCTTAGTTGGTGCACCCACCGTGACCAACAATGCGCAATCATCGACGTACCCGCCCTGTGCATGGCCCCCCACCCAACGGAGGCACATCCAGTGCCACCATCCCACACACACAAGCCTTCCACGGAACATGCTGTGTCCAATGGTCAGTACAGAGTTAGCGCCCATCTGGTGGATCCTGAACAGGAGACACATGCACACACATGCCAGCTCCCACTATGTACGTCTGCCACCTGGCACGTGCAATGTAACCTCTCACCTGTGACTGCAAGCACACAGCCGTCTTGGCATGGGGCTGTCAATGTGGACACCAGTCAATGTTTCGGGAGCTGTGATCTGTACAGTGCTGTACATAGGGTGCAGTGCTGACACCTACTACTGTCTCATATCCCCTCGTGCCACAGGTCCCACTTGTATTGGCCGCTCAGCCCGTGCCCACATCGTCGTCGTCGTGTGCCATACTCATCCAGCCTCGGAAGCAGTTCCATGCTCAGCAGACACTCATGTTGCCGTGGCGTTGCCGCTTGACGAATATGCAGTCAGTCCCCATCAGCACGCCCCGCAAGTCATTGGGGCCTAGATCCCCATGTGCATGCACATGGCAGTGGTATGTCTCACTTGCCATTGCCATTGTTGGGAGACCTGTGTAAGTGTATTGTGGCCGTGCCGTCCCAGCTTGACAGCTGGGCTGTGGCTCATGTGCTTGCTCAGTCATGTCAGTGATGTGTATGCGAAATTGCTATGTGCCGTGTTGCTTTGACATGTGTCCTCTGCCATTTAACCCAGGCGGAGACCGAACATTGACCGCCCATACCAATTGCTGGCGGACATGGACGATACAGAGGTAATCAGGAAGTTTCGGCTGGACAGGCCAACTCTGCATCGACTGTGTGCCATGTTAGAGCCCCATCTCCGTCCCCGCAGGGTGTATCCGACTGCTGTCACCCCCACGGCTAAGGTGATGGCCGCCATGCATTTCTTCGCCACTGGGTCATTCCAGCACACAGTGGGCAGTGGAGGAGGGATGTCCCAGCCCATGTTCAGCAAGGTGCTGAGGGATGTACTGGCAGCCATGATGCTGTACCGGAACAGGTACATCAGATTCCCCAGGGCTCGTGAATTGGCGGCAGTGAAGGGTGCATTCTATGCCCTTGGCAGAATCCCACACGTCGTGGGAGCCATTGACTGCACTCATGTTGGCCTTGTTCCACCACAGGCCACTGAGCACCTGTACCGCAACAGGAAGCACACGCACTCCCTGAATGTGCAAGTGGTGTGCCTTGCGGACATGGTGATCACCCACGTGTGTGCCAAGTTTCCAGGCTCGGCACATGACGCACACATAATGCGCAACAGCATCTTGCCACGACTGATGGCCAATCTGCAACAGGATCGTGCCTGTATTGTCGGTGAGTATGTGGAGTGGTGTAGCGTGCTGGTTGTGCGATGCTGTCCCCTGTCCAGTTGGAATAGCTACGGTTCTCTGTGTCCCTCACACCCAGGTGACTCTGCGTATCCGAATGGGGCATGGCTGCTCAGTCCATTGAGGAATCC
Organism: Calotriton arnoldi; assembly: GCA_963921515.1. NCBI lineage: Eukaryota > Metazoa > Chordata > Amphibia > Caudata > Salamandridae > Calotriton > Calotriton arnoldi. The sequence goes on from CAWUFW010018548.1 coordinate 104,240, forward strand.
TCGCACCCCAGCAGACGATCGCTACAATGAGGCACATGGGAGGACCAGACGTGTGGTCGAGCGTACCTTTGGCCTCCTCAAGTCCAGGTTCAGGTGCCTGGACCGCACCGAGGGTGCGCTGGTGTACTCCCCACAGAAGGTGTGCCAGATAGTGGTGGCGTGCTGCATGCTGCACAATCTGGCCATTCGGAAGCAGATCCCCCTCATCGTGGATGACGGAGATCAACCAGGGCCCCAGCCCGCAGACCAGGACAGCTCGAGTGAGGTGGACAGCGGAGAGGAGGAAGCTGGGAATGTGCGCCAGCAGCTCATCGCCCGCTACTTCACTTGACGGTGAGTGTCCATGTACGACGGATGATGTGTCTGTATCTGTGCAGGTGTGTGTGTGCTGTGTCAGGGTGGCCGTATGTTCACTGCGTGCAGTGTGTCAACGCTCCATGGCCAGGGTAGTATGCCACTGTTGGTGACTGTGGCATTGTGCCCTATTGCTCCGTGCGATGTGTGTACATTGCTTGTAGTTGTTGACATGTACTGTGTGATGGGTGTGTGACACACTCATTGAATGTGCTCCTGTTCTGTCTCCCACCCCTAGGTCCCTACAGGCCCTCCGGATTCCATTGCCATGCCACGCATCAGGTGCCCTTCCGCCCAAGGTGGCCGTTGTATTCCGTACAAATAAAACACAGGGCACAAACAGCAGTTAGTGAAAAAGGTGCATTTATTACAAACTGTGACATGTGATTGTGTGTAAGGTGATGACAAAAGTGGTGCGTGCAGTGACAATGAGCTGTCGGTCATGGCTGCGTGATGATCAGGGTGTACCCACTGGTTCTATGTCCATAGTCCAACACACACATGCCATCCAGCTGGCTGTGTGGAGTGGGATCGTAGAGCAAGTCAATGCAGTGGCTGGTCAAGGAAGGCTGGCGGAAGGCTGGCTGGCTGCCTCACTTGCGACTGGAGCGTGCGAAGTCCTCCCGGGAGATCTGTTTCCTCTTCGGACGGCCCCTTCCACGTTTGGGAGGGGGGTGTGTGGTGGCGACCTGCTGGTGGTGGGTGAGGTGTGCTCACTGGCTGTGGACGCAGGGGAAGTGGACACTGCTGGCCGACCCTGCGCCCTAGCAGGTGGTGGCGGAGGTGGTGTTGCTGGCCTTGCCTGTGACCCCACCGCCACCACCAGCTGGCCCATGAGGTCCACGAGTTGGTCCATACGGGACACGAATTGGCCCATATGGGCGTCCATGGACCTCAGCACCCCCAGCACCTCCCGCGTGTCAGTAGCAGACCTGGCCCATTGTCCTTGGGCCTCTTCATAGGCCCCAAGGACTCTGGCCATTTGAGGCAGGGCATGGCTCCCAGGGAGGCTGGCGTTTCCTGACCCTGCTCCTCCTACCAGTCCTGCTGCCACCGGCCTGCCTACTAGCCACATTGCACACCACGGTCCTCGCTGTGGCTCCCAGGGTGGATCCAGTCGGGCCGGGCCACCACCTGCGCTGGGGCTGGTGCCAGCGAAGACGTGGTGGTGGTGGTCGGTGCGGCGATGGTGGCGGTTGCGGCAGTGGTAGTGGCCGCAATGACCGTGGGTGTGGCCGCAACGACAGTGGCAGCAGGGGACTGGGACTGTTCAGCATCCCTGGATGATGGGTTGGTGGGTAGGAGGGGTCCTGGGGAGCGGCTGGGCCCTGCCACGCCAGATGGGCCAGCTTGGTGGTCCGTGTCCGAAGAGGTGGACAGATCCTCCAGATCCGTGTGTCCTCGTTGGGGGCTTGTAGGCTGGCTGTGCTGGCTGCTGTCTCCATCCCCAGCATCCGGCAGTTCGTCACCTGTGGAGAGAATGAGATTTGTTATTGTGTTGCACCTGGCGAAGTATGTATTTGTCGTCTGACATTGGCAGTTCGTGCAATCTCGTACATGGGTTTCCCGGAGGCGAGTGTGTGGCTGTGGCATCTGTAGTTGTGTGTGCTAGGCAATGGGACTGTGTGCTGTGCACATGTGGCATGGGACGGATTGGCCATGCCGATGGGTGTGTTGCTGTGCTCCTACTCATTGTGACTCTGGTGTATGCGGGCTCCTGGCCCATCCTGGGTCTGGTTTGTACTTTGCTTTTGGAGTTCATATGGAACGCTTAGGAACGCATATGGCAACATGGGGGCCATGCCCCAGATTCGCATTTGGGAGGGGATATGCTTTTGGGGTACATGCTGTGAGCCATGGGTGCCGAACGTGACATGTGTTGTGGCAGCATGACAGTGCATGGTCTGAGGTGTGTGCATGCCTGACATGCCCTGCATATTTGCTGTCTGTTGTGGTTACTGGACATGGCATTGGACGCATCGTTATGAGTGAGTGATAGTTGTGTGCCAGCCAACGTATTGCAGTTGTCCCATCTCCTTGGTGTGCGTGCTGCCCTGTGCCATGTGCATCACTGCAGTACTCGGGGGGTGTGGCCCATGTTGTGTGTTGTTGCTCACAGTGTGTTGTGCGCTTAATTGACTTCTGGCACATGGTTGGTCATGGGCATGTGTCTTAGCGTGACTGCTGTATGTGTGGCAGCTGTGCGGATGACATGCCTTTCATGTGACTGGGGCTGACGGATGGGATGGATGGTATGTTGTATGTGCATGGTGTGTCTGTGAGTTTGATGGGTTCAGTGGTGTTCGTGTGCATTTATGTTGTTCCGCTCTGTTGCGTCTAGTGTTGTTTGTCTTACATAGGCGTAGTTGTGGGGTGTGGGGTTGACAGGCAGTGGGGGCTACATGGACAGGACTTCAATGGTGTTTCGGTTGTGTGTGATGAGTTGCACAGTGGCTGCCGTGTGGGACTATATTCAGTGTGGCTTGTGCATGCAGACGTGGCTCCTTGGGTGTTGCTATGTCTGTGATGGGTCATGTGGGGTGTGAGTCTGTTGTTCATGTCCGTGTGCACATTGTTCACTTGTTCGTGACGGTGGGCGGTGCTGCGTGTTCGTCTGCTACGTGACATGTCCCATGTGTTGGTGGTGTTATGGTCCTCATGCCTCCAGTAATCCAGCCCTGTCCAGTTTCCCACCTGCAAGTTGTTCGTGCGTGCACTGTACTGGATGCCACATGGCTCTAAGCGGGGGTGCTCCATGTTGCAGGTCTGTGGGGGTGGGGGGTGTAGTGGGTCGTGGGGGTGGCTGTACACCCACTGACACCGATTGCTGTGGACCGTGATGTCTGCCTTTCGGCTGTCGTTGTGCACTGCGGTGGCTGACACGTGGCTGTGGGGTGTGGGGGATGCTCCTCCTTGCTGTGCTGTGGGACTGGGGCCTGGTGTGTGTTGTACTTGGGCTGTCCACCGTCCCACCCACTGCACTTTGTGTTCCTGCCACTTACCTGTTACTTGTCGGTTAGTGCAGCTGTGGCGGACACATGGGTGTGGTGGGTGCTCGTTGTGGCGCTTCTGGCATATTTGGGGACCTGTTGGTGGTTACGTGGCTGGCTTAGTGTACACATGTCCCCACGCATCTTACAGTTGTTCGGTTTGGGCTGTGTGTGGTAGTGTCTGTTGCATGTGCGTGTGATGTGTTGTGTATTGTGTGCTGGACATGGGGGTGTTTGTCCCTGGGAGCTGTGGCATGGTAGTTGCGCATGTGAGTACATAGCGGTGTGCTAGTATACATTAGTTTGTACTTACCAGCCTCCACTCCTCCTGCTAATCCGGCGAGGATCTCCGGATGGATTACGACTCGCACCTTCTCCTCCCACGCTTTGAAGGTCTTAAAGAGCGCGGGATTCCCTCCGCCAGTGACGGCAGCCAGCTCTCTGTTTTTGCCCTCCTTCTTCTTGACCAGGCTCTTTACGTCATTCCAACGTTTGTTTATCTCGACTCTGTTCCTGGGCAGGGTCCCGACTGCATTGACCTGGTCTACGATCCGGTTCCACATTCTGTTTCTGGTGGCTAGTGGTGTGTGCTGGACCATGTTCCCATAGATTTGTGGGTACACCTTGATGATCTCGTCGACCATGACCGTCAGCTCCATGGGCGTGAACTTGGGCATCCTTTGTGGTGCCATGGTGTTTGTGGTGCTGGTGCGGTGTGTGTTGTGTAATGTGCAGGGGGTTTGTGGTGCCGGTGTTTGGTGGTGGTGGTGGTGGTGGTGGTGGTGGTGGTGTTTGGTGGTGGTGGTGGTGGTGGTGGTGGTAGTGATGTGTGCATTTCTGTGGTGTGCTGCTGTCTTTGCTGTGTCACTGTGTCCTCTCCTCTCCTCTCTGGTTTGCAATGTAGCAAGGGGTTGTGGTCTGTGGGAGTGCTGCTTTTGTACTCACCTATGTGGGTGTGTCCTCATGGTCTGTTGTTTTCAGGTGTGTTGTGTCTGGGGTTCTGGCCTTTGTATTTTTTGTTTGTCCGGGGGGTGTTTTCGGGATGTGTACTGTGCTTGTGTATTTGTGTGTGCCTTGCCGTGTGGACTTATTGGCCATGTTGTGTGCTATTGGTTTTGTGTGCGGATGGTTTCTGTGCAGGTACGTTGGCGCCATGGCTTCTGCCGTGTCGATTCTCATCGGCGTTGTTTGCGCTGGCGGGCGGTATATTTGTTGTTTTTCCGCGCTCATGGCGGTGCGATCGTAATTTCACGTGCGGTGTGTCGGCCGTGTGGGCGGGCGGTTTTGTGTTGTCGTGCGTGTTTCCGTCCGTGGCGGGCGGTTTGACTCCGACTCGGACGATGGCGGGCGGTATTTTGTGTGATTTTTCCGCCGATGGCGGTTTTCGGTTTGTGTACTCATAATGGCGTGGTCGGTGTTCAGGCGGTGTGTGCGGGCGGATTTTTGCCGCTTCCATGCCTGGCGGATTTTTTTACGCCGGGTATCGTAATGGGCCCCTAAGCTATTAAAAAATATTTAAACTTAAATTTCACAATACAATCAGTGCAACAGTAGGGAAAGTGTTGGATAGCAAAGTGGTAAAAATAACTATTCCCACTCCAGTGAGTACAAAAGTAGGGTAAGTGTTGGATAGCGGAGGAATTAAATTTACTATTCCAACTCCAGTGAGTGGAACAGTAGGGAAAGTGTTGGATAGCGGAGGGGTAAAAATTACTATTCCCACTGCAGTGAGAGCAACAGTAGGGAAAGTGTTGGATAGCGGAGGGGAAAAAATTACTATAACCACTACAGTGAGTGCAACAGTTGGATAAGTGTTGGATAGCGGAGGGGTAAAAATTAATATTCCCAATCCAGTGAGTGCAACAGTAGGGAAAGTGCTGGATAGCGGAGGGGTAAAAATTACTTTTCCAACTCCAGTGAGTGCAACAATAGGGAAAGTGTTGGATAGCAAAGGGGTAAAATTTACAATTCCCACTCCAGTGAGAGCAACAGTAGAGAAAGTGTTGGATAGCGGAGGGGCAAAAATTACTATTCCCACTCCAAAGAGTGCAACAGTAGGGAAAGTGTTGGATAGCGGAGGGGTAAAAATTACTATTCCCACTCCACTGAATGCAACAGTAGGATAAGTGTTGGACAGCAGAGGGGTAAAAAATGTTATTCCCACTGCGGTGAATGCAACAGTAGGGAAAGTGTTGGATAATAGCAGAGTGGTAAAAATTACTATTCCCACTGAAGTGAGTACAACATGAGAGAAAGTGTTGGATAGCGGAGGGTTAAAAATTACTATTCCAACTCCAGTGAGTGCAACAGCAGGGAAAGTGTTGGATAGCGGAGGGGTAAAAATTACTATTCCCACTACGGTGAGTGCAACAGTAGGGAAAGTGCTGGATAGTGGAGAGGTGAAAATTACTATTCCCACTCCAGTGAGTGCAACATTAGGGAAAGTGTTGGATAGCGGAGAGACAAAAATTACTATTCACACTCAAACAGTTAAAACAAAAGTAAAAAATATAAAAAATTAAAAATCATAAAAATAAATAAACAATATTTAAAAAATGAAAAATCAAATATATATTAACAGTAAAAACTAAACACAAAAAAATAAACAATTACCCAAAATAAATATCAAATAATTAACATTAATTAACAACTATATATTAATTAATTAAATACAAATTACTTCCCACCCTTTACTCCTATAAACACCACAACACACACCTAAAATTAATTACACAATTACCATAATTAATTACCAATTAATTAATTAAAATTAATTATCATACAATTATTAATTTATCAATTAAAAATAAATTACTTCCCACCCTTTACACCTATAAACACCACAACGCACAACTAAAATTAATTACACAATTACCATAATTAATTACCAATTAATTAATTAAAATTAATTAACCAATTATTAATACATAAATTAAAAATAAATTACTTCCCACCCTTTACACCTGTAAACACCACAACACACACCTAAAATTAATTACACAATTACCATAATTAAGCACCAATTTATTAATTAAAATTAATTAACAACCAATTATTAATTAATTAATAATAAATTACTTTACACATTTAACACTATAACATCTCAATTAAACAAATATTAATAAATAAAAAATAATAAATACATTTAATATAATTAAATTACTTCCCACCCTATTCCCCTATAAACCCACAACCCGCTACGGAACAAAAACGCAAAATTCAAATTAAAAAAATTAATAACTCCTGACATTTTAGCATATATATTAAAAATACAAACAATTCTTATACAAAAAAGCATACAACACATACATATAAAATACATAACATTAATAAAAAAACAATATTTTTAACAAATATATTTTTGCAAACGAGATTAAACACTTTGATATTTTTAAAATCGATATTACTTATCATCAACTCAAATCAGAGGGCATTTATACAGCGCACACATCACCCTAAAGTCTCATGGCGCTCGCAAACAGCTCCGAAAGGAAGTGAAATGACTTAGATGTCAAAAAGCCATGTCTTCAGCCTCTTGCGAAAAGAGTTATGGTCAGGGACATTTCGCAGATGGATGGGAATTTTATTCCAGGATGATGGGGCAAGAAAGGAGAAAGATCGTCCTCCCTTTCTAGCAGTATGTATTTTAAGAGGAGTAAGCAAAAACTGATTGCTAGACCTAAGAGCCCTGCGAGGTTGATACCAGCATAATTTCCTGGTCCAGTATCTCGGACCTTTTCCGTACAACTGTTTATGACCTAGACAGAGAACTTTAAAAAGAATTCGTTTCCTGACCGGTAGCCAGTGAAGGGTTCTTAGGCATGGTGCGGAGGGCGATCTGGGCGGAAGATCCAGGGCCAGCCTAGCCGCAGCATTCTGCAAGATCTGTAGTCTGTCCAGAAGGTTGTTGTTAATTGAAAACAGTAGGGAATTTCCATAGTCCATTCTGTTTATTATCAGCCCTTGAACTAATGGTTTCCTGGCCTCCACTGGGAGCCACTTAAAAACCTTTCGGAGGCTGCGCATTACTCCAAAACACGTGCCAATGATATGGTTGACCTGGTTCTTCATGGACAATTGGTTGTCCATGTGGAAACCTAGGTTCCGCACCGTCGATTTGGGGGTGGGACAAAGGCCAAGATGGGATGGCCACCAGTCGGCGGACCAATGCTCCTCTGCATTGCCAAAAAGCATGACCTCAGACTTGGCTCCATTTAGTTGTAGGTGATTGGAGTTCATCCACCTGTCGATGTGGGATAGGCATTTATTAAAGCGTAGCTGTGTTTCAGTAGGATCTGGGCCAATAGTGACCAGAATTTGAGTGTCATCTGCGTAAGATATGACATCAAATCCATAGGATCTGATCACCTTGGCCAGTGGGGTCATGTACAGATTGAAAAGGGTCGGGCTCAAAATAGAGCAATGTGGTACTCCCATCTTGACTGATCTCTCACATGAGAGGTTGTTTCCGATCTGTACTATTGTCACACGGTCGGCAAGGTAGCTCTTAAACCACTCGAGGGCCGTGCCTCTGACACCTATCTCCCAGAGCCGATGCTCTAAAATGCCGTGGGAGATGGTGTCAAAGGCTGCGGATAAATCGAGCAGGACGAGGATGGCTGACTGATGTTTATCCAAGGCCAGCCTGATGTTGTCTGTTACCTCGACCAAGGCAGTCTCAGTGCTGTGTGCCGCCCTGAAGCCTGATTGGGAAGAATCGAGCAATCCCTGACTCTCCAGATGGTTAACGAGCTGCTTGTTAATCAGAGATTCCAGTACTTTCCCAAAATAGGGAAGTAGAGATATTGGGCGGTAGTTGGCGAGCAGCGTTGGGTCGGCAGTGGGCTTTTTTAAGATCGGTCTTAACCTGGCCACCTTCCAACTTCTTGGAAAGTCCGCTTCTAAAAGTGAGTTATTAAATAGCTCAGTGAGTCTTTCTAATAATACCGGGGCGACAGTGGGAAGAATTTTGGACGGTACCATGTCAGTGGGGGAACCTGATTTTATCCTCAACATGGCAGTGGCAACTGCTTTGGTGTCAAATTTGAGGAATTCGTCCAAGATATGGGAGGGGTCAGTGAACATGCTGTGTACATCTTCCGAATTCAAATTGTGTGGTGAAGGAAAGGACCGATGTATTACCATGATTTTTTCTTCAAAATATTCAGAAAGAGAATCAGTCCAAGTTTGGGAGTCAGGTATTAATGGCTGATTAATAGGAGCTGTAAATTCTTTCAAAATTTGATAAAGTTCTTTGCTTGAATTTTCTGCCAGATTTATTCTATTTAAGAGAAAGAGGTTTTTTGCCTGTTTGATATCGGTCATATAACCTTGATGATTTTTTTATAAATTTCACGGTCAGCCATACTTTTACTTTTTCGCCATTTGCAGCTCCGCAGTCCTACACAGAGATTTTGTAGTTTTTAGTAAGTCTGTGAACCAGGGAGCAGACCTAGGCTTGATTTTGACCTGGGTGAGAGGAGCAATTTTATCTAATGCAACCAGAATAGCTTTATCAAGATCTAGTGCTGCCTGATGTATATTTATTTTTGTCCCTGAAAAGTCTGAACTAAAGTGTTTAGAAAAAGGGGCAGGGTGATTTTCCGCCAAGGTCTTCGCAGTATTAATGCGTTATTGGAGCCATTTTTAGTCATTATTGTGGGAATAGTAAATTTTAATAGATAATGGTCTGTCCATAATAATGGCTCAGGGGGTTCAGCAATGATTCCCGGATAATTTGTAAAAAGGAGATCTAGGGGCCGATTCCGATCTCGGTCGGAGGCGCACCCAACACCATTCGGTCGGGAAAAAAGCCATGCGAAAGCCTGTTTCCCGACCGATCCGTACAGCACACCGAACGAGTAAGTACGATGCGCACAACAGCAAAGAATCCGGCCGAGCCATACTCACCCAAACCAGGTCCTGTTCCCCGACCGAGGCGAATCCGGAAACGCAGAATCGAGTCGCACGGAAGGAAAAATGCAGCTCCGTCCGGCCGAACGAGTACGATGCGCTTTCCGTACGCGCCGAACCCGTCGCTACGCACGGCACGTCAAAGCATCCGGGAGAGGCGCACATAAGCTCTGATTCGCGCCACAACACGATCCACGGCTCCGAGACGAACACGCCAGCGACGAGGACGACGCGAAGCGACGAGGACGAGGCAAAGCGACGAGGACGACGCGAAGCAACGAGAAGGACGAACGACACGAACCAACCATGAATCCCTTCGTCCCGATCATACCAATATTCTACATTTACTACCGGAACAGGCACGGACGCGTACGGCGCAGAAGGTAAGCCAGACACCAACCACAAAACACATACAACACGTACACGACACATCACACACACACAGAGGGATGCAGAATATACTTACACCAGCAACAGCAGCACCATAGGGGCGGGATGCCCATCCCCAATGCCACATATGCACACAGGGGCCTGAATGCGCACCACCACCCCTACCCAGGGGGCTGGATGCCTACCACTACTACCACCCTCACCCAGGGGGGCTGGATGCCTACCACTACTACCACCCTTAGCCAGGGGGCTGGATGCCTACCACTACTACCACCCTCACCCAGGTGGGGCTGGATGCCTACCACTACTACCACCCTTAGCCAGGGGGGCTGGATGCCTACCACTACTACCACCCTTACCCAGGGGGCTGGATGCCTACCACTACTACCACCCTTAGCCAGGGGGCTGGATGCCTACCACCACCCTTAGCCAGGGGGCTGGATGCCTACCACTACTACCACCCTTAGCCAGGGGGCTGGATGCCTACCACTACTACCACCCTTAGCCAGGGGGGCAGGATGCCTACCACTACTACCACCCTTAGCCAGGGGGGCTGGATGCCTACCACTACTACACCCTTAGCCAGGGGGGCTGGATGCCTACCACTACTACCACCCTTAGCCAGGGGGGCTGGATGCCTACCACTACTACCACCCTCAACCAGGGGGGCTGGATGCCTACCACTACTACCACCCTCACCCAGGGGGGCTGGATGCCTACCACTACTACCACCCTTAGCCAGGGGGGCTGGATGCCTACCACTACTACCACCCTCACCCAGGGGGGCTGGATGCCTACCACTACTACCACCCTTAGCCAGGGGGGCTGGATGCCTACCACTACTACCACCCTCACCCAGGGGGCTGGATGCCTACCACTACTACCACCCTTAGCCAGGGGGCTGGATGCCTACCACCACCCTTAGCCAGGGGGGCTGGATGCCTACCACTACTACCACCCTTAGCCAGGGGGGCTGGATGCCTACCACTACTACCACCCTCACCCAGGGGGGCTGGATGCCTACCACTACCACCCTTAGCCAGGGGGGCTGGATGCCTACCACAACTACCACCTTAGCCAGGGGTGCCAGATGCCCACCACCCTACCACCCAGGGGGGCTGGATGCCTACCACTACTACCACCCTCACCCAGGGGGGCTGGATGCCTACCACTACTACCACCCTTAGCCAGGGGGGCTGGATGCCTACCACTACTACCACCCTCAGCCAGGGGGGCTGGATGCCTACCACTACTACCACCCTTAGCCAGGGGGGCTGGATGCCTACCACTACTACCACCCTTAGCCATGGGGGCTGGATGCCTACCACTACTACCACCCTTAGCCAGGGGGGCTGGATGCCTACCACTACTACCACCCTCAACCAGGGGGGCTGGATGCCTACCACCACTACCACCCCCACTCATAGGATGGACAATGCATGACACAACCAGCACACCACAACCTAGGGAATGCAAGAAGAAGACATCCCCCCAACACCATGACAAGCGTGTGTAGAATGTGTCAAATGCCTACAACACCGAACATGACTTTGAACATACAATGTGACCCCCTAGCACATGTGCCACACATATATGTGTGTGGCCCCCACAATGCAAGCAGGCCATGACCATTGTGGCAATGGGGTCCAAACCCCCATCATCACAGTGACCAAAATGTAAGTGTGGGGTCCATAGCTGAAGCCCCTTTTGAACATTGTGGCAATGGAGTCTAAACCCCCATCATCACTGTGACCAAAAGGTAAGTGTGGGGTCCATAGCTGAAGCACCTTTTGAACATTGTGGCAATGGGGTCTAAACCCCCATCATCACAGTGACCAAAAGGTAAGTGTTGACAAAGAAAGAGCTGCAACTGCCAAACTGCATGGATGATTCCTGGTCACAGAACAAAAAACACATCAGTGGCAAAGTAGTGTATGTGTTCCATTGCAACATAAATTGGGTGAGCCAAAAACTTCAGTGCAAATAAGACATACCTTTGGCCATGTGCAGACAAACAACACCCATGGGGGCTGACACTGTCAACATTCATCAATGACACAATGACAGAAGTGACCATCAGAATGAAGACCCACATATTTGCACCAATGGGCACACAAATGCAGATACCCTGTGGAGACTGCAGATGTGAGGTGAACAGATACCATACCATGGCAGCAATGGGACACACAAACCATGATCATTGTGCTGACCGATGACCTAGGAGTCCCAGGGACAGCAGGGGAAAACCTCCAAACTACATACAGCCAATGGCACACCCAAGATATGCCAATGCAGTGGTGCAGATGCACAAACACAAACAGGCAGACCCACACTGCACATCATACACAACAGGTGAGGGGGTTGCCAGTGTCCCCAGGCAACCACACAACACATGAGGAGACCTGAATACCAATCATACAGATGTGCATACAGTGCCACACAAAGGTAACTCATGGATCCAAATCCCCTATGTGGGCAAGCAGGCATTGTCAGATGAGAGGGAGCACAAATCACACATGTCACACAGGCACGTAGGAACAGCAACTGACACAGCAAGACACAGACACACCACAGCACCACCCCCAGGGCCCCCACAATGTGGTGACCCTGGGCTGCATTACAATCCCACTGTGATGACAAAGCTAAATGTGGTTCACACTGTGAACCACAGTCATGTGTCCTGAGCAACAAACTACCATCACACCTACACAAGCACAAATCAATCAGCATGGCCAGTAAGCCAAGGCCAACATGGAGGCAGGGGCCTAGCCGGGCAACAACTCTCATCAGCACACACTCAACACCACACCCCTCGACCTCCAACAATGTGCAGCAGTGAAGCACACATGCACTGGTGACATTGCACATGCACCCATGACTATTCCAGGGTGGTGGGTGGGAACCAAGGTGCAGAAACACATCACACATGGCCACTCAACAAGACTCCTGAATGTCTGACACACTGCACACTACGCTGTACATGGACATGACGGCAATACCACACCAACCAATGGGATCCCAGCCACAGTCACACACCAATGAAGAAGCCAAGGTCACCCACAAAGAACACACATAGACAACAACCAACATTGCAGCCCGGACCCTGAGGAGTGCCAGCAGTCACACACACAACGTGTCACAATCACTGAAAGATAACACAAACTGGAAATCACATGACAGGGGCAAACAACAAGTGCCAAGGGGAAACCTGACTGTGACCCATCTGCGTCTGCCCACAAACTCAGCCCTGACAGCAAACACACCTATGGGTGACACCCTGATGACCAGTAATGTGCCATGCACCCACATCACAGAGAACCCAGGGAGAAGACTTTGGGGGAACATAGGTCAACTCAGCAAGCATCACAAACAGGTACAACACTAGGGAACACAGCATGCACAGCTAAACGGAAGTGAACACACAGACATGCACATACAACACACACCTTGTGCGCAGGCAATGTCACAGGAGTACACACTGCCATGAGGGGACTCCACTCCTGTGTGAGGAAAGCTGTGCCATATGTTGCCTCAGTAGGGCCCCATCATGTCAGCTGAGCACTTGGTCACACAATCAACAATTAGCACCAAATGAGGGCTCCCGTCACATCAGCCTGGTCATGGAAGTGCCAACGGAATCATCAGCACAGATCCAACACACTTGTATAGCAATGTTGCACTGACTACACGGATGAGTCCTTCCCCATTGATGCCCAAACCTGCATGTCCAGTGGAGATGGCCACACGGTCAGGGAAGTAGACGAATTGAACAATGGCAGGCACAACAGATGTGCAGGGGTGGAAGCCACAGATGTGAAATAGCTAATCTAAGTAGGAAATCCCATTGCCAAATACTGAACACATGACACCCTCAGATGCTGCTATGGATGACATGGATACACCACAGGATAGGACACATTCCCCTGGACCACATGGGTTCCTGCATAGTAACACTTCATTATCATGAGACCAAATATCACCATCACTGCAGCAAGGGCATGGTTAGCATCATCAACAACATGTACATCAGAAGCATAAGCACTAGAGAACAGAAAGTTGCTTTATTCAGCATATGTGTGGAATGAAAAGCAGAAGTCCAGAAAAAACACAAAGGCCAATGGCCAGTCCATTGTCAAAGTCCAAACTGGGTGACAGTGGCAGATGTCACCCTACGCATGCCTGCACAAAACCAGGGACAATCCACTAGGAGGGGCAACCGGGGGGGCAGGACAGGCAGCGCAGGGACAGGATCAGGGCTCACCAGGAGGAAGCACGGAAGGGGTGGTGGGTGCTGGAGAGCCACTGACAACTGCAGTGGAGGTGTCTGACATGGTGTGTGCCGGCACAACTGGGGGGCATGACTCAGATGTTGTGGGTGCCGGCACGACTGCAGTGGACCCTGCAGATGGAGTGGACAGGTCCGCCACTGCAGTGCCCAAGTCAGACAGGGTGGACGTGGACTCCACTGCAGTGCCTACCACCAGGGGAGGAGAATGGGGAACAGGCAAGGTGGGCTGGACAGAGGGGAGGACACCCTCACCACATCAGTGGCACAGACAAGCGCAGCGGGGGTGTGGTGCCGGGAGAGCAAGTGGCAGGGGAGAAGGGGAGAAGGCCGGATCCTCTTGGGGATGGTATATCTGTGGGTGGGGGAACCTGGGGCAGGGTGTGGTGGGGGCACCTGTGGAGTGGGGGCCTGAGGGATGGAGGAAGGAGACCTGGTGCTGAGCTGCAGGGCGGCGGCGGGGTCTTGCTCTTACGACTCCGGGGGACTTGCGGGTGGGGGCCTCAGTCTGTCTGCACCTGGGGGAGGGTGTCCGGGGCGAGGGGCACTCTGCTCCGTGTGGGTGGGCTTCCTCTTCCCCCTGGATGCTGGAGCAGCTGGATCGGAGGGGAAGAGGCCGAGGTCACTGAGGAAGAGGCGCTGGGTCTTTGGGGTTGCAGGTGAGGCAAGGGAGGGTGTTTTGGAGGGAGAGGCAACTGAGGACTGCGCAGTGCTCGTGGATGCATGTGTGTGTTCCAGGGCCCCATCCCCTGTGAGTCTGGTTTCAGTCCCCTGACTGTGCGTGCATGTGCGTTTTGTTTGTGGTGTGTGTGTCTGTGTGCTGGATGTGTGTGTGCTGGTGTGTGCCTGTGCCGGTGTGTGTGTGCTTGGGACGGGTAAGGTGCTGGGGAGTGTGGATGGAGCAGAGGCAGGAGGGGTGAGGGACTGTCTGAGGAGGGACACTGCTGCCGTCAGGGAGGAGTCCATGGACCTATTGCCCCTCTGTAGGTCAGACATGCCCGATGAGATGCCCTCCATGAACGACACCAGCTGAGTCAACAGAGCGGTGTGCGCATGGAGGACACTCAGCATGGCTGTCTGCCCTACATGGAGCTGGCGAAAGAGGTACACAGACTCCTCACTCAGGACAGCAGGGGACACAGGGGCAGGGGTGCGGTGCCTGGCCCAAAGGAGACACGCTCCCGAACATGGGAGCCTCCACGGACCTGGGGAATGGGAGCCGATGGGAGGGCGGTGGTGGTGCTGGTGGTGGCGGGGACAGCAACACTAGCTGGGGTGTGGTGGCTGCTGACACCCGCCTCCATAAGGGAGTCATCCTCCGAGTTGCTCTGGTCCTCAGCTGAGATGGATGGTGCTGAGGACTCCTCGGTGTGGCTCCCCTCGCCCTCCGTGCCACTGGGTCCCTCCGACCACTCCTCGGCTGCTGACCCAGTCTGGCTCTCGGCTCCTCCTGGTCCGTGGAGCTGTCCCCTTCCGTGGCCGTGGATGTATCTGCAAACAATGGGGAAACAGACAGACATCAGTCACCTGCACCAAACGCACACACCACTGTGAGCACAGCACATTACAGAGCAAGCCCTGGCATCATTAGTTGTACATTGCTAAAAGTGCCCTAACTGAACAGGAGAAGCCAATTGTCAGTCTGATGCCAACCATGGCACTCACATCCCACATGGCCTTGCACCCATCTGTCTGGTGTCTGTTGGATAGCAACACCCCAGTGTGGACACATGCACCAACTACACAGTAGTTGGACAGTGCAGAGGACACGGTGTAGCATGTGGACATGCACACACCACAACTCTTGCCACTGAGTCAGTACAGGTTTCCGGATGAAAGGGATGCCCAGAGTCAAATAGGATATGCATGTGATGCATACCTGCGACAGACACCATGATGCACCCATGTCCTGATAGCCATCGCCACAATGGTGTGCATGTAGCACATGTCACTCCCCTGCAGGATCACCAATAAGTAGACACATGCCATGGCGGAGGCATGACTGCTAAGTCATACATCACTGTCTCAGTGATGTATGACTTGGCAGCCAGACAACAACACTCTGCACTGTGTCACAATAGTAGGTCATGGGGAATGCAAGTCCTGGAGCTGCACAAGTGCACATGTACATCCCCCACACAACACATCATCTTAACCCTCATCTGTCCAGGTCATACCGATTGGACATATGGGAGACCTGTGACACTACCCTCTGAACCTGAGCCCCTCATAATCTGCTGTGAATGGGGAACAGCTGCCTGAACTTCACATTCGCATACCCCAGTCTGCACGGGCAGCTGATCAAACACCTATGTGACACACAAGTATCGTCTCCTATGGTCACATCTCCAGTGGCATGCTGAGCCCCTACCAAGAAACACCCCAGCAGTCCTGGCAACTAATCCACAGCACACTGACACAGTGGCAGACACCTGAGGGGTCAAATCACTGCGCACAATGTGTCAGCTGATACACGGGAGTGGGAGTACAGAGTGCATTGCATGGCCTGGAGTAGGCATGACTGTCCTGCCCCACATGAATGAGGGATGAGCCCTGGACAGTGGATAGCTGGCTATGTATGTGTGACATACGTAATCTGCACACTCCTGGGGCCCAAACATTGTTCCCACCCGCTGCATGGGCGTGTGCCACATACCCCAGGCACATGTGGTGGCTCAGCTCAGCAAGTGGACCGCATATCAAAGCAACACGCAGATTACATGTCCGAACACAGGCGTTGTGTGAACAATGGACCCACCCATGATGCCCACAACAGAGTTAGGGAAACAGATGCTGTCCCCCACCTTTAGTGAAGCAAACTGCAAGGACACAGTCCCAAGTGACACAATTCCCTGAATGTAAGGGCCACACCTGGGTATCAGATGAGGAGTGGGCAGTGCACAATAGAGGGACATGGCTCCTGGACAACATGACTGCTGCACTGTGGCAGTTGAACCAGGCCAGAGGAGGGCACAAAGCATGTAATACAGAGTTCACAGTGCAGTCTTTGACTCACCCCCTCCTTGCTGCTGTCTGGCCTTCAGCTGCCCATCCAGGTCTGGAAACACCACCGCCAGGATCTGGAGCATGTGGGGGTCAGGGTCCGTGTTCCGCCCCTCCTGCGAGGAGGCGACAGCTTCAGCTGGACCAGTGCAATCCTCCGGGTCCAGCCCCGAAGGTCCTGCCACCTCTTTTGGCAGTTGCGGATCCGGCGCTTGTAGACCCCCACGGACCGTACAGCCCGGACGATGTCCTTCCAGATCTCCTGCTTCCGATGGGCATTAACCTGTCAGGATGACAAAGTGAAAAGGCCATTACTACACATGCAACATATCCGTGCATGACACAGTTGTATATACATGTCTCAATCACAGGGGCACATGATGTACACAGGCAGTGCAACGCTGCCCATGGACAGTTTGCCAGAAGTCACTACATGGTATCATTGCATGGGAAGTAAAACCTTGTTTAAATGCACTGTCACTGCACCATACCTGTCCAGTGCATGTCACTACACACTATGGGGGGTGACAACTACTCAGTGAGCCTGCTAGCCAGTGGCGTGCAGACTTTCAGCCTTGCTAGTCAGACAAAATGCACATTCAGAAAGGCAGTGCACAGAACACTCACCTGCTCCCCTGGTGTCCCATACAGCTTGCTGTACTGTGGAAGTAGGCTGTCCAGCAGGGCCTGGTTCTTCTCAAGGCTGAAGGCTGGGACTCTCTCCACAGTACGTGCCATTGCAGGGTCCAGAGGGGGCAGAGACAGCAGCAGTGCAGTGGCAGATGTTGTCCTGGAGCATGTAGTGCAGGCAAGTGAGCTCTCAGGGGAACAGCCAGCAATATATATGTGCTGGAGAGGCAGATACTGTCCCATGTGTCCAAAGTGATAGGTCCAAGTCATTTGCATCTTCTGAATCTGGCCAAACCATGGAATAGCAGCACCAATACACGCCCACAGCATCCTTCAAATCTTCAACTTCATGACATACATGATTTTGCAACATTGTTGTGGGTGACCAACTGAATTTCCAGCAACCGACTCGTTCGAAATTCGAAAACGCGTCCGTTGCCAGGCAAGGCCATTGTCAATGGGTGCGCACCGATCGGTCCATTGCGGTACAACGCGTACAGGGGCACAACGCGTACCCGCACACATTGAATGCAATGGGCCGGCCGGGGGCACCGATTGGTCCATTGCAGTACAACGCGTACAGGGGTACAACGCGTACCCGCACACATTGAATGCAATGGGCCGGCCGGGGGCACCGATCGGTCCATTGCAGTACAACGCGTACAGGGGTACAACGTGTACCCGCACACATTGAATGCAATGGGCCGGCCGGGGGCACCGATCGGTCCATTGCAGTACAACGCGTACAGGGGTACAACGCGTACCCGCACACATTGAATGCAATGGGCCGGCCGGGGGCACCGATCGGTCCATTGCAGTACAACGCGTACAGGGGTACAACGCGTACCCGCACACATTGAATGCAATGGGCCGGCCGGGGGCACCGATCAGTCCATTGCAGTACAACGCGTCCCTGTACAAGTGACTGGCATATGTCACCATGCCTGTCTCAGATGGACATATGCCAGCCACAGATAGCTCCCAGGGAGTGAGGGGCACACCTACAACACGACAGCCTGTCCAAGCTGTATAATAAGGCATGTAAGGCTGCATTTCCTATTGTGTGTATGTTGGTGTACATGTTGTCCTGTGGGTGTCACCTGGGGGCAGCCACCCCCAGGCTGTGCACGTGTTCATGGGGACAGGATCCTGGGTGTTACGTGTACATGACCACTGTGATGTGCAACTGTTCATATCTGTGCATGTGCCATGGTCACATTTCCCGGTGGTGTATGTGTGTGTCATGTCACATACCCCGTGAGTCACATGTGGGACGGTATGTTTGAGCCAGGGTGTCCCAGTGGCACAATAGTGATGGTCCTCCACAGTCTGTGTGCAAGTAGTGTTTACAATGTCTCTGATTTCATGTGCACAATGGGAGACAGTCTCCACATCCACGTTGTGTGTGCATGGACTTTGATGTTGTGCGTGTGTGTGTTACAGACGTCCATGTCTGTCCTGCAGTGGCAAGTGGGACCACTACCTGTGGGGGTCATAGTTGTTTTGCTGTGGTGTATACATGATACTCCATGTAATGCCAGTGTCCATGTGGCAATACAGGGTCCCTGGGAATGTACCTGTCGTTGAGCTGTGATGCCTGGGGCACATCTGTCCTCACATGTCACTGTGGGGGGTGATTGTGACACGGCAGCAGGAGATGGGAACTGTGACACGGCCTCATGATATCCAATGGGCCAACCTGGGACTAATTGATGCCACTTGTTGCACCGTGATGACAGATGTTGGCCATGTATGTACCATACATGTCCTTACGGAACTGCACACTTCATGTAGTTGTGCCTCATAATGATGTATGTTGGGATATTGAGTGTGTTCAATGCCACATATGTGGGCTGACTGACAATCTTGCTTACTTCTCCTCTGCACTGCAGGGCTCCTGCTGTCCATCGACCATTCCCAGACCTGGCAACGATGGTGGAACGGGACAGCATCCGATGGTACCGCTTCACCAGGCAGCTGATTGAGGATTTGGCAGTGCAGTTGGCCCCACATTTGCAGCCTGGCCGGCCGTATCCTACAGCGCTGACCCCCAAGGTGAAGGTGATGGCAGCCCTACACTTCTTTGCCACCGGTACCTTCCAACATACTGTGGCGACTGCTGGTGGGATGTCATAGACCATGTTGAGCTGTGTGCTCCGCGATGTTTTGGCGGCAATGTTGCTATTCCTGAACCGGTACATCTATTTCCCTAGACTGCGACGACTCACTGACGTGAAGAGTGACTTTTATGCCCTGGGGAGGATGCCGCATGTCATTGGCTCCATTGATGGGACACATGTGGCTTTGGTACTACCACAGGCCCAGGAGCAGGCCTACCGTGAACCGCAAGCACTACCACTCGGTCAATGCACTGGTGGTGTGTCTTGCAGATATGACCATCACACACGTGTGTGCCCGTTTCCCTGGTTCAGCACATGATGCCTTTGTGATGAGGAGTAGTCGCATCCCCAGGATGATGGCACAGATGCAGAACCAGCGTGCCTGGCTTGTCGGTGTGTACTGACTTTGTGCCATTGTGTGTGATCTGATCTGTAGTATTCCACCCACTTTTCCAAGTCAGCTAATGTGCACTTGTCTGTCCGTAGGTGACTCGGGATACCCCAACATGCCGTGGTTGCTGACACCCCTCAGGAACCCTGTGACACCAGCCCAGATGCGCTACAATGAGGCACATGGTCGGAACAGGAGAGTGATTGAGCGGACATTTGGTCTCCTGAAGAGCCGCTTCCGCTGCCTGGACAAGACCGGAGGGTCCCTCCCATATGCCCCTGCGAAAGTGTGCAAGATTATCATCGTCTGCTGCATGCTCCACAACCTGGCAGTGCGGAAGGAGTTGCCTCTCATCCAGGATGACAATGACCAACATCCGCCACCTGTGGAGGATCCTGGCCTGGACCACGATGCCAGTGACGATGATGATGATGATGAGGGTGATGTCCGCACACAGCTCATCACCAACTTCTTTAGCTGAATGTGAGTATCCTGAGGTGTCATGTCAATGATGTGAGTTGGCATGATATGTGTAGGTGGTGCTCTGGTGCTGTTGGAGTGTGTTCATGGGTTACTTGACTGGATGTGTGTTGCGATGTGTGCTTACAGGTGGTCTGTACTCCCCAACAGTGTTGACATGCTAACTTGGTTCTGGGTGGGTATCTTGTAACATGTATTGTGCATGAGTTTTGCTGTTCTGTCCTGTTCTCCATTGCTTTTGACTGTGTGTCATTTCTGTCCTTCACAGGGTACTTTCAGATTCTTTTGGTCAACTGTGTCCAACGACGACGTGATTGCACTTCCAGGGTGGTAGCTGTTGTGTCCCTACAGGTGATGTGCGCCACACCCATGGACTTCCTTCCGTCTACAGTTGTTGACTGTGTGCCCGCTGCCAGGTGGGATTACTTTGCATCTGTAGTGGTTACGACATGTTGCAACTGTGTAATAAACCTGTGCTTCACTTTGTGATGTGCGTTGTCTGTGGTCACACATTTGACTGCCATTTGCTCACTGCACCTGTGGGCTACTTGACTACAACTGGGAATGGGTGTGGTGTCTGTGCATTGCACCGTCTTCCCTGGCAACATCAGTGTAGGCAATGAGTCAGATGGCCTAGGTGTGTATGTGTTGTGTAGCCCTGGTGGTGTGTCTCCCTCATATGTGTCACGTTGCCTTTCCTCACATGCCTGTGTTGTACTTGCTGTTGCAGTTCGCATACACAGTGTAATTTTGCAGTTCATCATCCCCATAACAGCACCCACGTTGGAATCACAACAGAGGCAAGTATGGTGTATTAGTGTGTTTATTGTGATACATTTGTGTGAATAGTGCATAGGATGGGTAGTGCTGTACATAAATCTTGCAATCAGAAGTTCCTAGGTGAATTGAAAGTCCTGGTAGGCAAAATCCCCAGTATCGGGGCCACAGTTGTCTGAGACATTGGTCCAACTTGTACTCCCCATGCAATGTGTGGGAGTAGTGTTGCCGTCAACAGGGTGAACAGTCTGTGCACAAAGGTGAACATCCAGAACAGGTTCAGGCTTCCTGGGAGTTGCGCTTGGCCATCGGCCTCTCACTTGCCCCTCCTCGGACGACCCCTCTTCTTGGGGGGGACCCTTCAAGTACAGGCTTCTGCGGTGCAGGGGACTCTCCGCCAGAGTTATCCTCCCTCCCTGTGGCAGTTGCAGTTTGGGCAGCACCAGATGTTGTTGGCACACAGGGAGGTGTGGACTGGTTGCTGTTCATCTGGCGGAGGCATTGTAAAATGTCCCTGTGCACCGCCGTCATCTCATGCAGTGCATCCCACTTGGACTCCACGCGGGACATGTGTGAGTCCACGCGGGACATGTGTGACTCCACGTGGGACATGTGAGAGTCCAAGCGGGCATGATGGGCAGCCTGCTGCTGTTTCATGTCTCTGAGGAGCCCCACTACCTGGCTGAGGTCTCCGGTGCTGGACTGGTACGCATCAGCTATGCATACCAGTTGTGGGTCATCATGCACACCAGCAACCTCTGCAAGCAGCGACCTCTGTCTCCCACCCCTCCCACCACCCCTGCTGACATGTGCAGTGCGTGCAGTGGCACGCACAGATGACCCAGGTCCACCTTGGGGGTTGGTGGTGGTGGTGGAGTCCATGGCCCCAGGTTGGTCCAGGGTCCCTGTGCTGGTGTTGCTCCTTGTTCTGTCCATGTCGGCAGGGATGGTATTTGTGGTGACAGTCGTTGGAGGGGTGGGTGCAGGGGGTGCAGCTGGTGGTCCTGCTGGTGCTGCAGCTGGTGGTCCTGCTGGTACTGCATGTAGACTTGAACCGGATGTGCCAGGTTGGTCTTCTTCGTCCGAGGAGGGCAGAGGCTGTACGACACCAGTGAGCTCCGCATCCTCTTGAGCCTGGGACTGGGACTCCTCAGTGTCTGCTGCTGTGTCCCCATCATCACCTGTTTTTGGGAGACACACACAATGTATGTTATGTTTCTGCAGGCATCAATGGTTGACACACCTGACAGTTGTGACTGTGCCTCTGGGTGCGGGCCTGTACATTGCATTGTCCTAAGTCGTCACAGTCAGGGGTTGATTTTGGTGTGGCACATTGTCCTGCATTATTTGGGCATTTCTATGTATTTCTTGGGGTGTGAACATGGTCTGCATTGGTTGTATTTGGTTGACTGCCGGCCCTCCTTCCCACCCAGCCAGTCAGTTATCCCACCATGGACTGTGCTTGCATTGCAGGGAGTGGAAGTTGTCTCTCAGGATGTCAGTCAGTGGTGTCCTGCTGTTTGTTGGTGCACAGTTCCCAGCAGGGCCTTGTGCTCCCCGCAGCAGTAGCCAGTGTCAGCCATCTTGTGAGTCCTTCTCCACTCCCTGTGATGTGAGCATGGTTCAGGGTGGTGTTGATGGGACAGTTGTGGGGGTGACCAATATCTGTGACTACGACTCCCATCAAGCTATTGCCTCCACCCCCCTTCCCAGCATGCCCATGCTTCCTTCCTTTTGACTCTGCTTCCCTGTGGGGTGGGCTGGCTGTGCTGACAGGATGGCTGGGAGTGTTGTCCTGGCAGTTGTTTGGCTAAAAGTCCCAAGAGTGTCCCTGTGCTTCACACAACATAACCCAGGGTGGTGGTTCTTTGTGGGATCTTGAGTTGGGATGGGAGGCATTACATTCTACCAGGTGGGTTCTGTGGAGTTTGTGTTGAGGGGGGTGTGAGGGGAGGTGCTTGTGACTATGGTCAGTGCTGCAAGTCCTCCTTCCCACCCAGCCAGCCAGATATCCCACCATGGAACGTGCTTGCATTGCAGGGAGTGGAAGTTGTCTCTCAGGATGTCAGTCAGTGGTGTCCTGCTGTTTGTTGGTGCACAGTTCCCAGCAGGGCCTTGTGCTCCCCGCAGCAGTAGCCAGTGTCAGCCATCTTGTGAGTCCTTCTCCACTCCCTGTGATGTGAGCATGGTTCAGGGTGGTGTTGATGGGACAGTTGTGGGGGTGACCAATATCTGTGACTGCCACTCCCATCATGCTATTGCCTCCACCCCACTTGCCAGCATTCCCATACTTACTTGCTTTTGTGGGGAGTTCAGTGTGTGTGGGTGTGAGGGCAATGGCAAGATGGCTGACAGTGGTGTCCTGCTGTTGGTTGGTGTGCAGTTCCCAGCATGCCCTTGTGCTCCCCACAGCAGTAGCCAGTGTCAGCCATCTTGTGAGTCCTTCTCCACTCCCTATGATGTGAGCATGGTTCAGGGTGGAGTTGATGGGCCAGTTGTGAGGGTGACCAATATCTGTGACTGCCACTCCCATCATGCCATTGCCTCCACCCCACTTCCCAGCATTCCCATACTTACTTGCTTTTGTGGGGAGTTCAGTATGTGTGGTGTGAGAGCAATGGCAAGATGGCTGACAGTGGTGTCCTGCTGTTGGTTGGTGTGCAGTTCCCAGCATGCCCTTGTGCTCCCCACGACACAGCAACAGTGTCAGACATCTTTGATGGGCCTTTCCACTCTCTGTGGGATGTGCATGCGTGAGTGTGAGCTTGCTGGGCCATGTGGTGGGGGATGTAGAGCTGTGACTACGACTCCCATCATGCTATTGCCTCCACCCCCTTCCCAGCATGCCCATGCTTCCTTCCTTTTGACTCTGCTTCCCTGTGGGGTGGGCTGGCTGTGCTGACAGGATGGCTGGGAGTGTTGTCCTGGCAGTTGTTTGGCTAAAAGTCCCAAGAGTGTCCCTGTGCTTCACACAACATAACCCAGGGTGATGGTTCTTTGTGGGATCTTGAGTTAGGATGGGAGGCATTGCATTCTACCAGGTGGGTTCTGTGGAGTTTGTGTTGAGGAGGGGTGTGAGGGGAGGTGCTTGTGACTATGGTCAGTGCTGCAAGTCCTCCTTCCCACCCAGCCAGCCAGATATCCCACCATGGAACGTGCTTGCATTGCAGGGAGTGGAAGTTGTCTCTCAGGATGTCAGTCAGTGGTGTCCTGCTGTTTGTTGGTGCACAGTTCCCAGCAGGGCCTTGTGCTCCCCGCAGCAGTAGCCAGTGTCAGCCATCTTGTGTGTCCTTCTCCACTCCCTGTGATGTGAGCATGGTTCAGGGTGGTGTTGATGGGCCAGGTGTGAGGCTGAGCAATATCTGTGACTACCACTCCCATCATGCTATTGCCTCCACCCCCTTCCCAGCATGCCCATGCTTCCTTCCTTTTGCCTCTGCTTCCCTGTGGGGTGGGCTGGCTGTGCTGACAGGATGGCTGGGAGTGTTGTCCTGGCAGTTGTTTGGCTAAAAGTCCCAAGAGTGTCCCTGTGCTTCACACAACATAACCCAGGGTGGTGGTTCTTTGTGGGATCTTGAGTTAGGATGTGAGGCATTGCATTCTACCAGGTGGGTTCTGTGGAGTTTGTGTTGAGGGGGGGTGTGAGGGGAGGTGCTTGTGACTATGGTCAGTGCTGCAAGTCCTCCTTCCCACCCAGCCAGCTAGATATCCCACCATGGAACGTGCTTGTATTGCAGGGAGTGGAAGTTGTCTCTCAGGATGTCAGTCAGTGGTGTCCTGCTGTTTGTTGGTGCACAGTTGCCAGCAGGGCCTTGTGCTCCCCACAGCAGTTGCCAGTGTCAGCCATCTTGTGAGTCCTTCTCCACTCCCTGTGATGTGCGCATGGTTCATGGTGGTGTTGATGGGACAGTTGGGGGGGGCAATATGTGTGACTACGACTCCCATGATGCTATTGGCTACACTGACTTGGCCAGCATACACAGAATTCCTTCCTTTCAGTGGTCTTCACTGTGTGTTGGTGTTGTTGTGGTGGCTACATGTCTGGATGTGTTTGTTAGTTCTATTTGTGCCACTGCCTAGCTGTAGTTGTAGTTGTGTTTGTACATGTGATGGCACGGTTGAATGTAACTTTTTTGATGGCATGTGTTGTGTTTATCTGACTGACATACACATTTTGGGATGATTCTGTTCTGGTTGCTGTGTAATTGCTATGAGTGCATGGTTTGACTCTCCCCTTGACAGTGATGTGTGTGTGTATTGTGGCAGAATATTGTGTACATTTGTTGTGTACTCACCAGGCTCTGGGATGTTCTCTAGTCCATAGACGCTCACTGGCGGAAGGATGGCCCGCACCTTCTCCTCCCAGGGCCTGAGGTATACTGGCTTGGCAGGAGGGCCTCTGCCGGTGTATTGGCTCAGGAGGTAGTCTTTCTTGAGCAGCTCCCGGACCCTCCTGCGCACGTCATACCACCTGTTCTGGATGTCGGTCTTTGTGCGCAGACATGGTGATTGTGCGTTCACCCTGTTGATGATCCTCTCCCACATCTTGGTTTTCTGGGAGATGGGGGTCTGTTGGACCAGTGTGCCAAACAGCTGTGGCTCTACCCTGAGGATCTCGTCTACCAGGACTTCCAATTCACAATCTAGGAACTTGTGATTCTTCTTGGGGGGCATGGTGATGGGTGGTGATGGTGAGTGATGTGTGTGTTGGTGTGCAGGTGAGGGTGTGTGAGTGTGTGTTTTGCTGGGTGTATGTGAGGTAGGTATTTGTTGGTGTGCTGATGGTGTGTGGCTTGTGTGAGGGATGAGCTGTGGGTGTGTGGTTGCTGTCTCTTGGGTGCTGGCAGTGGAATGGCATTTGCAAAGGATCATGGTTGTGATTTGTGTCCTTTATATGGGTGGAGTTGTGGGTGTGTCTTTGTTCTCTGTCCCCACCCCCCCAGTATTTATTGGCTTTGTAATTGCTTGTTTGGCCTTTTTTTGTGTCATTTTTCCTTTGTACTGTCTGTGCATGTTGGAAATGTTCTTGTGACCGAGTCGGACCCTGCATTTGTCTCGTACGGTGTTCTCCGTTTCGTTCACGCTGTGTTTGTGCAGTTTTCTATGCTGCGTACGCGTCGGTCGCGGTGTTTTGTGTTGCTTCGGCTCGGTTTTGTATGCGTGTCGGTCGTGCGGCTTGTCCTCCGTCCGACTCGGTCGTGGTTTTCGCGCCTTGCATCGTACTTTGCGGTTTGGAGTTCGCGTGTACGTTTCGGTCGGATTTGTTCCGGGTGCGTGTCGGTCGGTTCGATTCGCGTGTTTTTCCGGCCGGATTGCTGTTTTCCGTGCGGCTCGGTCGTTCGGCTTCGGTTCTGTACGTGTCGGTCGGATTTTGCACGCTTTGCATCGTACTTGGCGTGTCGGGCGCCACAGGTACGTGTCGGTCGGTATAATTTCCGGCTCCGAGTCGGTCGGTGCTTTTTCCGGCCCGAATCGGAATCGACCCCTCAGTCACTCACTGAGGTTTGCAAAGCTGCTCGTTTGATTTAATCCTCAATCTCACGCTTTGTTGCACAACTTGCGCTTTTTGCACTAACGAACTGTTTTTATCATTTTTAATTTTTTAAACCCCCTGCCTTACTGTCCGGGAGTCTTTACCTCTTATGCAGACATCCCTCGCCTTTTCAAGCCGCTCTCCTGTCCACCAGGGCCTCGCTTGTGCCGATTGAGTGGAGCGAGCTGGGAGTGGGGGAGCTGACTGTAACGTCCGACGGCCGCCATCTTGAGCGGTTGACGTTCTAGTCATATATAAAAAAACAACACATAGGATTTCCGACTCTGCTCTACTACTTAAACCTGCCTTGATGCGCAGCGGACGCGCACAGTGGAGGCAAGCCCGTCTGCGCCCGTCCGCGCTCGGACCGCGCTCAGCGCCAGCCACTCTGCCGGATCAGGGATCCACCTGGAAACCATGCTGTCATACTCACAAAGTAAGTTGTTGGAACTATCTAATATTAACCCGCGTTGCCCTGGTCCAGTGTTTAACTGTGTTGACAACCCAGGAACACAGATTTGCCCCATATGTAAATCCATGCTCACAAATATCAAGAGTACACTGATCATTAATACCCATCCCAGAAAGCCCCACAAAGGTAAAGAGAAGGATAGATCTGTCCCTGTGGGAAATAGAGCCCCACAAGGGCTACCCTGCGCTCTCATAAACCCTCGGTCGCTAATTAAGCATAAATATGAATCCGCGATCTTTGTAGATGAACATGCCCTTGACATACTGTTTGTCGTGGAAACCTGGGCAGATGAGACCTCTAGACCTGATTTGGTGGTGGCCATCCCGCCCGGTTTCTCAATCGCCAGGAAAGACCGCATTGGAAAAAAAGGGGGAGGGCTAGCCATAGTCTATCGGGACTATCTAAAAGCATCCTTTAAAGAGATCCCCACAGGCCCTGATTGTGAAGTGCTATCCTTCAAGATAGCCATCAATCACACATATTCATTCAATGGGCTACTGGTTTATCGGCCCCCAGTCCTAGGGCCAACTTTCCACATACCATGGGGCAAATACTTGAACACAAAGTCAACTTCCAAGACTACATCATTCTCAGTAATCTTAATTTTCATCTTGCTAACCAGCAAAATAAATATTCCGGTGCCCTCATTGATCTGCTGACCAGTGTAGGTTTAGAACAGATTACGGGAGGCCCATCCCATAGAGCTGGGCAACACCTCCTGAGCGCCGTTTTCACAGACTGTCCTTTTTTGAAATTTAAAAATAACTTGCAACTACACTGGTCCGACCATGTAGCAGTTATGCTAACTCTTACATTGCACTCTATAGCTGGCATTAGGCCTCTCCCAACTAGAAGTCATAGGCGATACCAATGGCATAGTTTGGACAGAATTGAGTTCAACTCCCAACTAGGTATGAGCAGACCCCTTCTATCCCAAGATCCTGAGACAGCATCATTAGATTATCATAACTGGATTGCGTTATCAGTACAAGAAACAATTCCTTAAAACGCAGGGAAAATTACCAGGATGGCCCCCACCGAACCTTGGTTTTCAGAGGAACTAAGACTTCTTAAGAGGCAGTGTCGCAGACAAGAAAGGAGCTGGAGACATGCCTATGACATAAAGGAAAAAGAACTATATAAGGAATTCATAAAACTAAGATCAATTAAGTTTCGGAAAAAAATTGAAGAATATTTCTAAAGAATTGTCCACTACAGTCCAGAAACTCAGCCGCGTTCAAGAATCTAGAGACAATGTAATAGACCAAGTTTTTTGTAACACCTTAGCTTCTACCTTTTCTAGAAAGGCATCGGGCATCTATGATACGTTTGCCGCGCGACCAGCAAATGATAACAACACTCAGTCTGCACATTCTGATGCAGAGAGAGCAGAATTAAATGACCCCAATACTCTCGGCATCTTCCACTCTCCGCAACTCTTAGATTTTCCGCCCATAACGTACGAGCATGTTACTAAACTTCTTTCTGCTACCAAATCCGGATCACCATTGAATCCATGCCCTCCCAAGATAATGCATACAGTGACCGAGTTAATTGCCCGTCAACTTACAGAGATATTCAAGCTAACCATTAACACTGGAACATTCCCTAAAATTTGGAAAAAGACCTCCATTTTGCCACTTTAAAAAAAAAAACTAACTTGGATAAA
This sequence comes from Calotriton arnoldi, assembly GCA_963921515.1. NCBI lineage: Eukaryota > Metazoa > Chordata > Amphibia > Caudata > Salamandridae > Calotriton > Calotriton arnoldi. The sequence goes on from CAWUFW010018548.1 coordinate 133,247, forward strand.
ACAGATCCAGGCAACTATCGTCCAATTTCCCGTCTGCCTCTACCAGCTAAACTCCTTGAAAAATATATGAACCAAGTACTATCCACTTTCATTAATAACAATCACATCTTGGATTCAACACAGTATGGCTTCCGGAGTGAACATGGCACCGAGCTTGCACTGATCACTGCGTCAGAAGAAATCAGGCGTTCAGTAGATAATGGAGGCATGGCTGCCCTGATACTATTGGACCTTTCGGCGGCATTTGATGAGGTCGATCACAGCCTCCTGATAAATCGCCTCCAAGAAATAGGCATAGCAGGTGCAGCCCTTTCACTTTTCAAATCTTTCCTTACGTATCGCGAACAATTTGTGGAAGCGGACGGCTTTAGGTCCCAGAGCTTCAAGCTCCCATATTGGGTCCCACAGGGCTCGTCCTTGAGTCCAACCCTGTTTAACGTGTACGTTGCCCCCATAGCCAGACTGATTAAATCCCATGGCTTTGCCTTGGTATCATATGCAGACGATACCCAGATTATTGTCTCCATTTCAAATAATATTCAGGACAGAGCCCAAAGCTTTCACGCCTGTATGCGACAGGTGAGTAGATGGATGTCAGAGAACTGCCTTAAGTTGAACTCTAATAAGACCAAAGTTCTACTTTTTGGCAGAGATCTGTTTGTCTGGTCCTCTGACTAGTGGCCTACGGAACTGCCCCTCCCATTCCACCCACTAAGGCGAAAAACCTGGGAGACATTTTCGACACCACCCTGTCTTTTTCCCATCACGTGAAAGCGCTCACATCATCTACCTTCTAAACACTGAGAATTTTGAGGGAAACTTTTCCTTTCATACTTCCAGAACTTCAAAAAACAGTGGTCTCTGCATTAGTCTTGTCTAGGCTGGACTACTGTAATGTGTAATGCCCTCCTGGTCGGCATAAACAAGGCACTCCTTGTTAAATTGCAGGTTCTCCAGTAGTCTGCGGCCCGGCTGCTCTTTGGTATCCCGAAACGCTCCTCTGCCAAGCAGGCCCTTAATGCCTTACATTGGCAACCAGTGGAAAAACGGATCAATTTCAAGGCGCTCTGCATCGCCTTTTAGGCCCTTCATAAACACGGCCCTGCTTATCTGATTGACTGCTTCCGCTGGTACACCCAGTCCAGAAATCTTCGGTCCTCTTCACACAAGTTGGTGGAGGTCTCCAAACCCAGACTCTCGAACTGGGGTGGTAAAAGCTTTATAAATATCACAACCAGACTGTGGAATAGTCTGCCTATCAAGCTTAAAAATTCGCCCAACTTGCTTTCCTTCAGGAAAGGTTTAAAGACTTTGGGGCATATTAGCAAGACCGGCGATAAAATTATCGCCGTTTTAGCGGCAGGAAACTGCCGCTAAAGCGGCGATAATGGGCTTGCTAATATGCGTTATAGAATTCAATAGAAGCCCAGGTTAGATGTCCTGCACATCTAACCTGGGCTTCTATTGAATTCTATAACGCATATTAGCGAGCCCATTATCGCCGCTTTAGCGGCAGTTTCCTGCCGCTAAAACGGCGATAATTTTATCGCCGGTCTTGCTAATATGCCCCCTGGTTATTTACTGTATAAATTTCTCATATCTAGACACGAGCCTTTATAGAATCTCAGTGATGTCGTGAGGTTGTATGTCAAGCGCCTAGACGCCTCAGGGTATTAGTTACGCAATACAAATAAATAAATAAATAAATTATTTGTTTTCGCTAAAATGTTCTAACCTTGCATGTGTACTGTACTGTACAGCACACATACAAAGTTATAATATGCTTATTGTCGAAGCACAGTATTTTGTACTTGAAGATTTCCCTTCCAGCAAAAAGCCAATGGGTGACTTCACATGCACATTCTTACGATATTGAGTAAAGGTTTCTGAATTGGAGCAAGTCAGCCTGAAATGTGCCAGCACAAAGAGAGAGAAAAACAACACCATACCTTTGTAGATGTAGTGCTATTCAGCACTCTTCCTTCCTTTCACACAATTTTGGTTACTGTTGTGCATTGCTTTAAGTCTTTGTAAATTTGACCCTCTTTGTAAGACCTTCAATCTCATCCACAACATGGGGATTCTTACCCTCCTTTGACACTGGGCATGCGTTAAAATTATTAGGGAGTCATCCAATAAGGCTATGCCCATCTAAGCAATGCAAATTCATTCCACTTTCAGCTGCTGACAGGTCAAAAATAATTAAGCCTACTATAGAATCCATGATGGGGTGAATATTAAAAGTAAAAAAAAATCATCTGAGTATCTTGCTCTTTATGTGGGCTGTTGGGAGGTGGTTTATTAGCAGGTGCTGCTAGGTACCTACAGCTAGTAATAACACCACAAACAAAAATAAGGCCCAGACAAGTACTCAATAAATTAATCCTTGCTTAATCCTTGGTAGCTTGGTTGCGGGCAGAGAGGCTTAACTTAGGAGACAGGTGTGCAAAGCATTTAAAAACACCAATATATTTAATAAGCAAGCCACATTACACAATAAAAGTCCAACACCAATTTATAAACATAGCGTATATTATTATGAATAAAAATCACACCAAAATGACAAAAATCCAATGTAGGGAACCAGAGATATGCATTTTGGTTCATTGATAGAATATCGATTTAACAAACATCGATGTTCTAAATATCGGCTACAAAAACATCGACTACAAAAATATCGACTTCCAATACTTTAACAGGTAAGTACAAAAATATTGAATAAAAAATATTGATTTAAAAATATAGCTAAAATAAAATAATATATGTTAAATATATAAAATATCAATGTTATCTTTAACAAAATTAATTCAATTTTATATATATTTTAACTAAATACAAAAAATAAACTTAATTTAAAAAAATATAAACACACAAACGTAATAATTTATACATATACATATATTTACTTTAAAATAATTTATTAACTATTAACTTTATTTAATTTTTAACTTTTAAAATATATAAAAATAAAATATATCAATAATTTAAAATTAAAAAATAACCATTCTATAATTAATTCAAACATTCAACTATTAAAAAAAAATTAAAACGTACATATCGCAATGCAATTAATACAAGAGTAGGGAAAATGTTGGATAGCGGAATAATTAAATTTACTATTCCAACTCCAGTGTGTACAACAGTAGGGAAAGTGTTGGATAGCGGAGGGGTAAAAATTTCTATTTTCACTCCAGTGAGTTAAACAGTAGGGAAAGTATTGGATAGCGGAAGGGTAAAAATTACTATTCACACTCCAGTGAGTGCAACAGTAGGGAAAGTGCTGGATAGCGGAGGGGTAAAAATTACTATTCCCACTCCAAAGAGTGCAACAGTAGGGAAAGTATTGGATAGCGGAGGGGTAAAAATTACTATTCCCACTCCAGTGAGTGCAACAGTAGGGAAAGTATTGGATAGCAGAGGGGTAAAAAATACTATTCCCACTCCAGTGAGTGCAACAGTGGGAAAAGTGCTGGATAGCGGAGGGGTAAAAATGACTATTCCCACTCCAGTGAGTGCAACAGTAGGAAAAGTGTTGGATAGCGTAGGGGTAAAATTTACTATTCCCACTCCAGTGAATGCAACAGTATGGAAAGTGTTGTATAGCGGAGGGGTAAAAATTACTATTCCCACTCCAGTGAGTGCAACAGTAGGGAAAGTATTGGATAGCAGAGGGGTAAAAAATACTATTCCGACTCCAGTGAGTGCAACAGTGGGAAAAGTGCTGGATAGCTGAGGGGTAAAAATTACTATTCCCACTCCAGTGAGTGCAACAGTAGGAAAGGTGTTGGATAGCGTAGGGGTAAAATTTACTATTCCCACTCCAGTGAATGCAACAGTATGGAAAGTGTTGTATAGCGGAGGGGTAAAAATTACCATTCCCACTCCAGTGAGTGCAACAGTAGGGAAAGTGTTGGATAGCAGAGGGGTAAATATAATTATTCCCACTCCAGTGAGTGCAACAGTAGGGAAAGTGTTGGATAGCGGAGGGGTAAACAATACTATTCCCACTCTAGTGAGTGCAACAGTGGGAAAAGTGCTGGATAGCGGAGGGGTAAAAATTACTATTCCCACTCCAGTGAGTGCAACAGTAGGGAAAGTGTTGGATAGCGTAGGGGTAAAATGTACTATTCCCACTCCAGTGAATGCAACTGTAGGGAAAGTGTTGTATAGCAGAGGGGTAAACATTACTATTCCCACTCCAGTGAGTGCAACAGTAGGGAAAGTATTGGATAGCAGAGGGGTAAAAATTACTATTCCCACTCCAGTGAGTGCAACAGTAGGAAAAGTGTTGGATAGCGGAGGGGTAAAAATTACTATTCCCACTCCAGTGAGTGCCACAGTGGGAAAAGTGCTGGATAGCGGAGGGGTATAAATTACTATTCCCACTCCAGTGAGTGCAACAGTAGGGAAAGTGTTGGATAGCGATGGGGTAAAATTTGCTATTCCCACTCCAGTGAATGCAACAGTAGGTAAAGTGTTGGATAGCTTAGGGGTAAAAATTACTATTCCTACTCCAGTTAGTGCAACAGTAGGGAAAGTGTTGGATAGCAGAGAAAAAAAATTACTAATAACATTTAAACAATTGAAAAAATTTAAAGCAGAGGGGTAAAAATTACTATTCCCACTCCAGTGAGTGCAACAGTGGGAAAAGTACTGGATAGCGGAGGGGTAAAAATTACTATTCCCACTCCAGTGAGTGCAACAGTAGGAAAAGTGTTGGATAGCGTAGGGGTAAAATTTACTATTCCCACTCCAGTGAATGCAACAGTATGGAAAGTGTTGTATAGCGGAGGGGTAAAAATTACTATTCCCACTCCAGTGAGTGCAACAGTAGGGAAAGTATTGGACAGTGGAGGGGTAAAAATTACTATTCCCACTCCAAAGAGTGCAACAGTAGTGAAAGTGTTGGATAGCAGAGGGGTAAAAATTATTATTCCCACTCCAGTGAGTGCAACAGTAGGGAAAGTGTTGGATAGCAGAGGGGTAAACAATACTATTCCCACTCTAGTGAGTGCAACAGTGGGAAAAGTGCTGGATAGCGGAGGGGTAAAAATTACTATTCCCACTCCAGTGAGTGCAACAGTAGGGAAAGTGTTGGATAGCGTAGGGGTAAAATTTACTATTCCCACTCCAGTGAATGCAACAATAGGGAAAGTGTTGTATAGCAGAGGGGTAAAAATTACTATTCCCACTCCAGTGAGTGCAACAGTAGGGAAAGTATTGGATAGCAGAGGGTAAAAATTACTATTCCCACTCCAGTGAGTGCAACAGTAGGGAAAGTGTTGGATAGCGATGGGGTAAAATTTGCTATTCCCACTCCAGTGAATGCAACAGTAGGTAAAGTGTTGGATAGCTTAGGGGTAAAAATTACTATTCCTACTCCAGTGAGTGCAACAGTAGGGAAAGTGTTGGATAGCAGAGACATTTTTTACTAATAACATTTAAACAATTGAAAAAATGTAAATAATCTTAAAAATAAATAAACAATATTTTAAAAATATCTGATTAAATATTTTAAAAATATCTGATTAAATATATTAAACATTTACATTAAATATATTAATTACATATAACAAAAGGTGCAACTTGTTTGTATAATAAATTAATAAATACATGTATAAACAATATTTATTTAAAAAAGCAAATATTAACAAACAAAAAAATATTTAAAACATCGATATATTTATTCTATTTCCTACCCTATAACACCACACCAATAAAAAAGGTCAACAATTTTATTTAATTGTATTTCCATAATTAATAATGAATTAAAAAAATATTCTTAATAAATAATTAATAAACATTCATTTAACACACATTCTTTAACACTATAATATGTACAACACACACCTAAATTGAATTTCAAAATTACCATAATTAATTACTAATTAATTAATTTAAAATAATTAATTAACAACTAATTATTAATTCATCAATTAAAATATAATTAATTCCCACCCTTCCCACCATTTCCACCTATAAACACCAAAACACACACCAAAAATAATGACACAATTAAAATAATTAATTGCCAATTAATTAATTAAAATTAATTAACAACTAATTATTAATTCATCAATTAAAAATAAATTACTTCCCACCCTTCCCACCATTTTCACCTAGAAGCACCACAAAACATACCTAAAATTAATTACACAATTAACATAATTAATTGCCAATTAATTATTTAAAATTATGTAAATAATTATTAATTCATCAATTAAAAATAAATTACTTCCCACCCTTCCCACCATTTTCACCTAGAAGCACCACAACACACACCTAAAATTAATTACACAATTAACATAAATAATTGCCAATTAATTCATTAAAATTAATTAACAACTAATTATTAAATAATTAATAATACATTAATCTACACATTTAACACTATAACATCTCAATTCAACAAATATTAATAAATAAAAATTATTCAATAAATGTACTGTAATTAAATTACTTCCCACCCTATTCCCCTATAAACCCACAACAAGCTACAAAACTAAAAATGCAAAATTGAAATAAAAAATAAATAATAACTACTAAAAATAATCAATACATTTTATATAATTAAATTACTTCCCACCCTATTCCCCTATAAACCCACTACCTGCTACGGAACTAAAAACACAAAATTCAAACAAAAATAAATTAATAACTACTAAAATTTTAACACATATAATAAAAATACAAGCAATTCTTATACAAAAAATGCATACATTACACACATATAAAATATATACTAAAGTACATAACATTAATAAAAAATCGACATTTTTAACATCTATATTTTTGCAAACGATATTAAACTTCGATATTTTTAAATCTATATTTTTGCAAACAATATTAAACACTTCGATATTTTTTACATCAATATTACTTACCTAAAAGCGATATTCTTGACCACCATAATTTGTCTGTCGATATTCTTGACCCACAATATTTTTACACGATGTTTGTGCAAGTCTATATTTTTGATTCGATATTCTGTCTCTGCACCATGCATTTTTAACGTTTAAATGTAAAAATCGGCTTGCTAGTGTTGAAAAGCAAATAGCACCAACCAGGGAAATCTGGTCATGCCGGACTTGGGCTAAGTCAAAGTTTAAGGCCGACCATGATGAAGCATTGCATGGCTATGATGGTGTGGTTGGGGACAGTCAAAATGTTACCTTCATATGTAGTCACTTTTCTGGTTCTTTTTCTCTCAACGTCGAGTGGGTATCCTCGGCAGACCGGCTTTCGAGTCAACGGCGGCGGCTTCATTCAGCGGGAAGCCTTGGTGAACTCCTGGAGGTCTCGCCGACGGTGAAGAGCGCCGGAGCTTCACCGGGACAAATCTGTATTTCAGGGTGGGTCGCAGTTTGACATAGGCGGCTTGACTCTCAATGACGAGTCAGTCAACTTATTGAGCTTTTTATCAAAAATTGTCCAATTGATCTCAAACTTCTGGTTCTTCTTCTGAAAGTTCTTTTTGGGGTCTTGAAGTATCCTCAATACCAATTGAAGGTTCCAGAAGCTCTGAGCTGCTCCTTAGGAAGTTGGGACTACAAGACCCACAATGCATCTGACAAAATCCTTAAAAGTCAACTCAACACAGTTCAGCTGGGCTCTTCTTGATGGAGATGATGCAGGTGGAGCTATTTTAAACTGTTGCTCTCAGGGAGTCTACTCCTTGAACTTGTAGAGCAAAGCAAGGTCCTTCTTTTGTTGAAGACCAAAGTGTGCAGCAGGTGCAGTTCTTAAGAGTGTAGTCCTCTTGGTGCAGGTCAGGATTCAGCAGGGCAGTCCTTCTTCTTCTTGTTTCTTTCAGGCAGGAATCTGTGTTGCTTGGCAGCTTTTCCAGATTTAGCCAGGCTTCTGGGCTGGTAAGGAGGGGATACCCCTGACCAATGGAATGCAGGGTGCCACCCTCTGTGATGACCACATCCCCTGAAGTGTGGCAAATTCTTGTCCCAGAAAGCACATAAAACCAAACTGGAGAAAATCTCTTCTAGAACTTAAGGTCTGGCTAACCCAACTCATAGGTGTGGCTAACTTATCCAAAAACTCCTATTACAGCCCCTATGCTAATTAAATTACAAGGGCTCCCATCTGGCTGGGGATGCAGAATGTGAGGGTGGGCCGGGTTCATGTTCTCACTGTCTTTCTTCCATTGAAGACCAGTTTGGCTACCCAGCCCCCTTCCTGACCTCTGATTGGCAGCAGTAAATCTCCTCCCATCAGAAGTTACATTGTTCCTTTCAGGACACTTCACACCTCATCAGAGTAGCTTTGGCTCAGCCTGTCAAAGGCTGGCCAATCAGGGAAGGCTGCTCCAGGGCTGGATGCAGCCTCATCAGAAAAGCAAGTTCTATAACTTATTTTCTGTCATAGTTATAATAAATCTAACCTTGGAAAGTTGTTAGATTTGTTTTAACTATTATTTAGACACTTTGCATGACGATTCTCTCTCACTCCTGTTAATAGTTAGACTTTATTATAGTTTAATAAAGTATCCCCATGTTAACTTATAAAGCTAATGCACTACAATGGGAAGAACAAAATTAGCAGTTTTTTCCTTCACCAGGGCCTATAAAACATTTTAATCATGTCCCTGCTCATAGTTACAAGGCACTCTACCCCTGGGCACTTAGGGAGACCTTTGGGGTGACTTATATGTAACAATAAGGTAATTTAAGACTTTGGATTTAACTTTAATTCCAAAGTCGAATTTGCATATCATTTAAATTTAAAAGCAGCCTGCAACCCAGAGCTGCATTTAAAATGATAGCAGGCAACACAGCTGTGCACACTTAAGTGCGTTCAATCTGCTGGGCCTCTAAGCCTACATTCCATACAATAGCGGGACTATTAGGGACATACAGGTAGGTTGTCAGTATTAATTGTAATTACACCTGATTACCATACACCTTTTAAACAGAGCACTTTCCGTGGGCCTGGTTAGCAGAACCCAGGGCACAATTAGAGTCAGTTACCACCAGTATCAGTCAAAGCATCGGGGTGATCAGGGCAAAAAGGATGACTTTCTCACACAGCCCCCCCCAGATGAAAGTTGATGGTCTACTAACCTACACCCTGGTAGTCCTCATCATATAAGTGGAAAAACCTGGAAAGTCCATCTGCATTGGCATTGGCAGTCCCAGGCTGTGTTGCACTGTGAAGTTCATCCCCTGTGGGGAAATGGACCACCTCGACAGTTTTGGATTCTCCCCCCTCATCTGCATGAGCCATCTGAGAGGTCTGAACATGGAAGTGAGTACCAAAAAGGTAAGGTTTCAACTTCTTCAGGGACCACACCACAGCAAAGGATTCCCTCTCAATGGCACTCCATCATTGTTCTCTGGGGAGTATTTGCCTGCTATTGAAGGAAACTGGCTGATCTAGGCCCTCCTCATTTACTTGTGCCAACACTGCCCCAATCCCTTGTTCTGAATCTTCTCTCTGAACAAATTCATTTGTGTAGTCAGGGGCCAGTAATACTTGTGCTGAACACGTAGCCTCCTTCAGAGTGTCAAAGGTCTTCTGACACATTGAGTCCAAAATACATTTTTGAGCTGCTTTTAGAAGTGAATTTTGTCAGGGGAGTCACAAAGGTCCCATAGTTCTGAGCAAATCTTCTGTAATACCCAGTCAGGCCAAGAAAGGCCCTGACCTGTGTCTGGGTTTTAGGAGCCTCCCAATCTGGAATAGCCTGAATTCTGGGTTGGAGAGTTTGTACATTGCCTCCATCAACAAGGGGGCCCAATTTCATGACTGAACTCTGCCCTATCTCACACTTGCTGGCCTTGATAGTCAGGCCCACCTGCTGCAGTGCCTGAAGCACTTCCTTCAGGTGGACCAGATGATTCTCCCAGGTGAACTGAATACAGCTATACATCAAGATAAGTTGCGCTAGATGGTTCCAAGCCAGACAGGACTCTGTTCACCAACCTTTAGAAGGTGACAGGGGCATTCTTTAAACTAAAGGGCATCCCTTTGAACTGAAAGTGATCCTCAGGTGGGGACAATGCTGACCTCTCCTTCGTTCCTTCACTGAGGGCAATCTGCCAGTAGCCTGAAGTCAAGTCAAATATACTCAGGTACTTTGCAGTCCCTAACCATCAACTCGAGGTATAGGGTGAGTATCATTCTTAGTGACTGCATTCAATCCTCTGTAGACCACACAGTACCATAACTCTTTCTTTCCCCCCTGGGAATTAGGTTTGGGTACCAGCGCCACTGGGCTGGCCCATAGACTGTCAGGGGGCTCCATTACCCCCACCTCCAGCATCTTAGCTACTTTAGCTTTTGATGCTGGCTCTGACCTGGTCAAACAACCTTTACAACTTGTAATTGGCAGGTTGGCTCTCGCCAGTGTCAACATCATGTTCACACAAATTGGTGAAACCAGGGGTCAAGGAGAACAGACATGCAAACTGCTCCAGCACCTGACTTCAGTCTTTATGCTACTGGTCTGTCAACTTGGGAGAGAGTGCAACTCCCTCCACTGACCCATCTTGCACATTCCTTGAGAGGAGGTCTGGCAATGGCTCAGTTTCCTCCTCTTCTCCTTCATCAGTGACTGTCAGCATGGTCATGTCTGCCCTGTCTTGGTGAGGTTTCAATCTGTTCACATGCAGGACCCTGTGGGGATTCCTGGGGTTGTACCAAGTAGGTAACCTCACCCTTTTTTATAAAATTGGAGAGGGCCCAGTCCACTTGTCCTGGAGGGCCCTGGGAGCCGCAGGCTCTAAAACCTGCACCTATTGTCTGTGAGCGTACTCAGGCATATTATTATTTTGGCCATACCAGAGCAGCATGAGCTCCTGGCTGGCTTCCAGTTTACTCCTTGCTTTGTACATGTACTCTGACATGCAAGATCTTAGGCCTAGTACATAGTCCAGGACATTGGCCTTGGCTTCCTTGAGCATCTTTTTCCAAGACTCTCTCACCAGACACAATAACCTTCTCACAGGGTGCCAAAACAGTAACCCAAAGGGGCTAAAACCAAACACTTTCTGTGAGACCACCCTGTATGTAAATAGCAGGCATGGGAGGACAGTATCCCATCTCCTCCTGAGTATGTCAGACAAACCCATGATCATACCCTTGAGGGTCTTTTTGGACCTTTCCATCAGACCATTAATCTGAGGATGATATGGGGTGGTTAATTTGTAGTTAACACCACATTTATTCCACATCGCTTTTACATAGGTAGACATAAGGTGTGTGCCCCTATCTGAGACCACCTCTTTGGTAAACCCACTCTGGTGAACACACCAAGTAGGGCCCTAGCCACTGAAGGAGCAGTGACTGTTCTGAGGGGTATTGCCTCAGGATACCTTGTGGTATGGTCCACTACCACAAAGATATATCTGTTCCCTGAAGCAGTGGGTGAATCTAGGGGACCAACAATGTCCACCTACACCCTTTCAAAGGGAATCCCAACCACTGGCCGAGGCATCAAGGGAGCCTTTGGCTTGCCCCCTGTTTTACCACTGGCCTGAAAGGTTGCAGAGGAGCTGTAAAACTCATTTTCTTTGGCAGACATATTGGGCCAATAGAAATAGTTAACCAACCTATTCCATGTCTTACTCTGACCCAAATGACATGCCAAGGGGATTCATGGATTAAAGTCAGGAGGAATTGTCTGTACTTCTGGGAGACCACCAACCTCCTGGTGGCATCTTCTTTGAGGTCTCTAGCCTCAGTGTAGGGAAGTCCATCCTTTCAGAAGATTTTGTGAAAGCCACTGACCTCCCTATTCTCTTGCCTGGAGGCAGTCTGCCTAAGGTCATCAAGAGTGGGACACTGTCTTTGTCCCTGACACAACTCCTCTCTGGAGGGTCAACCCGATCCTTGCAATTCTGCCAAGGCAGACAGATCTTGCAGGGGTGTAATCCCTTCCTCCGAGGTCAGATCCTCCCCCTCAGGGTATAATTCCTCATGCACCTCTGGAGTCCTTTGGGCTGGCTCACCAGACCCTGTGCCCTTTCTCTTGTCATTGGAGGCTTGGCCCATTGTCCCAGGGTCTAAGTGTCCAGCATTTCCCTTCTGTGCAGTCTGTGACCTGGTCACAGCATGTACACACTCAGGATGATCCAGCATCATTGCATGCACCATCCTCGCCACCACTGACCACTCAGAAGCTTCAATATAATTTTGCAGTAGACACTTTAATCGGAAGGGCAGGAGACACAACTACCTTCTTACGGCCTGTCATACCTCCCCATTCCAAACTCACCATTGCCATGGGATGGAGTTTGGCTCTACTGTCTGCATAAGTTACCTGGTGATAAACATCAGATATGATCTGCTCTGGAGAAACCAGTTTCTCTATGACCATTGTCACAAAGGACCCTCCAATTTCCACCCCACCCAGGGAAAGTAAGGTTGCCTCTGTGAACCCCTTCCTCACCTCTCTAACAAACGTCCATGCCCACATCTACACTAGCAATCCCTATGGGCTGCCCCCAAGTGGGGGGCTTCTTTGTGCAGACAGCATCTCCTCTTTTGTGTCCTAACTGATTACAGTCATAACACATCCCCACCTTTGAGGGGTCAAAGAACTTTCCTGCATTTGCAGTGTCAAATTACTTTCCCTGATGCCCCCTGCCCTTGAAGTTAGAGTGGCTTGACCTTACCCCCTCCTAGTGCCGGTTTTTATGGGTCTTGTGAGCTCTATAGATTTTCATCATCTTTTCTCTGGGCTTTCTACTGGGGACGGGACCTGTCTTCCTTTCTTCTGATCACTCCCCTGATGCTTAGTGGAAACCACGGTTATTACTCACTCATCAGCTGTCTCCCCAGTTCCCTGGGACCAGACAGCTTAGAGTCAACTAGATACTGGCTTAACTTCTGTGGTATACAATTTGTCAAGATGTACTCTTTCAGGAATAAACTGTACAGCCCCTCATAGGTACTTACCTTGTTACCCTGTATTCAGCCCTCTATTGCCTTTATTTAGATGTCTACAAAGTACACCCAGAACTGGATGCTGACTTTCTGGATGTCCCTGAACTTCATCCTTTACTGCTCTGAGGTAAGACCAAATTTCCTGATCAAACATTTCTTCATAGGGGATTAAGATTCTGCTTCCTCCCCCTCTAGGGTCAGGAGCCTATCCCTCCCAGCTACTGGGATCAACTCCCACAAGAGTGAACCCCAGTATTTGGAGTTAACCCTCCTCATCCTAAGGGCCCTCTCAAATGCTTTCAACCACTTGTCAATGTAATCCCCCTCTTGGTACTTTATATCTATCCCCTCGGGTAGTATGGGATCAAACCCACCAACCCTGGACATCTCACCCTCTTCCTACCCTTCGCTGCCACTATCTCTCTCTTCTTCCAGCCTTGCCTACTTCTTCTTAGCTAGGTGCACCTTCTCCTTCTCTGCTTGCTATGTAAGTTAGGTGAGCCTCCAGCTGGCTTTCTCTGAGGCACATCTCTGATCGCTCTGTTGGGGAGCCTCGCCTCCTTTCTTTAGATGAATGTGCGGACCTAGAGCTAGAAGTAGTGGACCAGCAGTCACCATCCTCCTCCTGGAGGTTTTTGGAAGGGTCATTCTCCCTCTCCCCTTCAGTCTCGGAGCTCACCTGACCACCTATTTGGAAATTTCTAAAGTACTACATTTCTGTCAGTCTACTTTAGACCCAGGCACTCCATAGACTCAGCCCTGCTACAAGACTCAGAGACCTAGGAAGACACTGGAATGGATACCAGTAATAACCCAGTTTTTATCCTATTGGATCTATCAGCAGCATTTGACACAATTTCTCATCCTGTCCTCCTTCAGCGTCTTCTTGACATCGGCATCTGTGACAATATCTGGGCCTAGTTTAGATCCGTCTTGTCTGACAGGAAACAATTATTATTTATCGAACAGTATTTATTGGAACAGAGATCACTAACCTTTGGAGTCCTGCAGGGCTAATCACTTAGTCCTTCTTTATTGAACATTTACATGGCCCTTTGATATCTTTGATTACTTCCTGTGGAATTGCAACCACTTCCTATGTAGATGATACACAATTGATGCTATCTCTGAATAAGGATTCCTTTGGGTCCGAGCAGAATTTTAAGAACTGTTTTGTAAACATTATTCGTTGGATGGGAAAAAATCACTTAACATGTAACACTGACAAAACAGAAATCCTTTTGTGCAGGAAGTCAAATCTGTTTTCCCCTATGGTGTTTTGGCTAGATTCTGTGTCCCCTTCTCCATTCACAGTAGACGTGGCAAAAATGTTGGAAGTCAAATTTGATAACACTCTCTTTCCGGCCTAAAGCACAGCCGGTATGTCCTTTTCATTGATTAACTCTTTAAAAAAATACTCTAGCCACAAGGAAAACAGTGGCCATTTGTCTTATAACTTTGAGGCTGGACTATTGCAATAGCCTATATGCAGGGAGCTCAAAGCAACTGCTTCACAAACTCCATATGGTTCAACATTCAGCTGCTAGACTGGTGCTTAAACACCCCAAGTATAGTTCAGCGTCTAAAGCACTCAGGAAGTTACATTGGCTACCAATTCATAGGAGGGTATTGTTTAAGATTTTTGTTTTGGTCTTCAGAGCTTTTCATGCTAAAGGTCCGAAATTACTGACTGCTAGGTTTTGTCATTGTAAGACTGAGAAGACGCTTAGATCTTCTAATGCCAATTTGTTAAAACCTTCTTCTTTCAAGCTTAAATCTTGAGGAGGCAAATTATTTATTATTCATCCAAGACTAAGGTGATACCATTTGGACATAACCCGTCTTTCTGGTCAACATCATGGTGGCCCCCACCAAATGGGCCCACTTCCCACTCCTGTGGCAAATGTCAAGAATTTGGGGATAATGATAGAGCTTGGAGTTAATAAGGTGACGTCAGCCTCTTTCTATTCATTAAGACTAGTTAAAAAGATTGAAAATATCTACCTTTTGAGCTTCTCAAGATGGTGGTCATCTCACTGCTACTGTGGAGACTTGACTACTGTAATAGCCTCTACTCTAATCTCTTGTCCACCTCACTTAAGAAACTTCAAACTCTGCAAAATGCTGCAGCACACTTCTTATTAAAGATTCCCAAGTTCCAGTCAGCAAAGGAGGCAATCAAAAAATTTAACTGGCTTCCGATCAGGCAACGGATTGACTTCAAGGCTCTCTGTATTACCAACAAAACCCTTCATGGACAGGGATCCCTCTACTTCAAGAAACACCTGAGATGGCATATTCCCAACAGGACACTTCTATCTGGTTCCACAAAAAACGTTGTGGTACCTGACTTTCAAAAGACCACTTGGGGAGGTAAACGCTTCTTCAGATCAACAGCTCCTTTGTGGAATAGCATGCTCCTCTATTTTAAACCAGCCCTGAATATGTTCAGGAAGTCCCTAAAAACCTGGCTTTTTACTCATATATAGTAGGTCCTAACACTTTCCGATGACTCTTTCAGAATCAGGAGACTAATATTCACCTCCCTTAGGCAACCGGCGCCAACACGCCTCCGGACATTTGTTCGCTCTTTCAAAAATACTTCATTCATTCTTTCATTTATGATATCAGGATCAAAAGCCTGGAACTAGGACAGCTTTGGTTGATTAAGAATGAAGCTAGCTTTAAGAAGAATTTGAGACTTGGCTCTTCCGTGTACCAAATACTTTGTGCCACTCTTTAATATAGTTGGGTATAGGCATGATAGTGATTGTGCACTCTACAAATACTACATTCATTCAATCATGCTGCAAAGATCATTTGATTTTTCATAGGTCTCACTATGCTGTGACTGACTTGTACCTCTTTTGTTTCATTATTTCTCATCCTTTGCAAAAGATGCATGTGTGATAGTAGCATTGCTTTTTTGATTGCCAATTTAAAACTACCATAACAAACTGATATGCCTCAGGCTAAAGAGATAGGACTCTAGTTAGGGTTTACTCATTATAGTAGCTATTCTTGGTCTCTTGGCAGCCCAAGGCTTCAGCTGCTCAAGCCTCTTCTGCTGCCTTTGTGGCCCAGGTAGGAAAATTGAAGCAGTCCCACATCACTATTCCTATTCCAGGCCGGTTGCCCTCAACCTGTTGCCATCATATGGAGTCTGCAACTAGCCATCTCGGTTGTCTGCTACTTTACCTCTGGTTTCAAGCAATATTGAGGGTCTTTTTTTTGGTGCCGGCCAAATTGTCTTTTTTACCACTATTGGAAGAATCTTTTTGAGAGACCCGGTCTTTTCTACTAACCAATTCAAGATAACCGCATTTCTAGTCTTCAGCTAAAGCTCTTCCCAATCCAAAATCTATTCTTTTTTAACCTTATATAAGTATGTTTTTGTATGTATGTTTTGAAATTTCTAAAACATGAACCTAGCAAGCTAGCAATGGAACACATACAGGGGCATGCAGGAGGAAACATCTGTCCATTCTTGAGGCTAGCAGGGATTGTGCCTAGGGTTAGTAAGGTATTGAAAATTTGGAAAAGGACTTGATGATGGATGAAGAAGATAGTTTAGAATGTTGCAGAGGTCTTTGTAGGAGATGGTGCTGAAAGGTGGCCATTCTTTCTCTTGCCCTTGTATGGTGTACTTGTTTCTGATGCGTTTTTGGGTATTTGAGGGTGCTCATCCCTGAGGCTTAAAGAAGTGAGTTTTCAAAGGAGCGTAGCATTGTTCTTCAGAGTGGTGTTGTAGCTTTTGAGGTCTGGAAGTATCTCAGAAGGTTGATTAGTTCTTCTTGGATGTATTCTAGATGGATGCCCTTGAAGGAATGGAAGGTAGATTTCTCCTTTTCCTGATTCCTATTATGTGGGGGAGTGGCTCCTGTGATGGACAAGGGGACAGGCAATGGCAGGAAGTGGATGTTGGGCATAAGGAGAGTATGAGGCTCAGTGTGTTGCCTTTAAAATAATTTGGTTTAGTGATAAGGTGTTTTGTTTCTAGGGTATTTTGTGTAGAGAGTGCAGAATGGAGGCAGAGGTGATGGGATCTGAGAATTGTTCTATGAAATTCTTGTGGGTTCTGGGTGTTCTGTAGGTGAGATGCAAGGACGTTGATTTATAGGAGGATGGGAGAGAAAAATATTTTAGAAGAACAAGAGCAACACATATGTCCATGCTAACTGGGTATTAAGCATCAACTTATTACAGGTGTTCATAGGGAACTCATTTTTTAAAACAATGTGTTATTGTCACAGAAACTTTCTGTGTAGAATTTAATCAAACAAGAAAATTAAAAAGTAGGTGTCATCAGTGATGTCATCAGTGATATCACTGGCCATGTCATGAGTGATGTAATATGTGATGTCATCAGCAGTACATTGCGGGGGCGCGAGTTATAGTTAGCTTGGCTAACTATAACGGCTGAATTTCTCTGGTTTTGTATGAGTGAAATGTGAGCCTAACTATATAGTGAATATCTAAGGTTTTTTAAATGATAATTCCTAACTATAACATCACTGAAACCTGTGTTTTTTTCAGTGAATTTCTAATGTTTTTAAAATGCTAATTTCTAACTATGCCTACATAGGTAGAACATGTACAGAAAGAGGAAGAAAGGCACAGAAAGAAGCAAGAAAAATGCAGAGAGAGGCAACAGAAGTCCAGAAAGAGGAAGAAAGGCACAGAAAGAAGCAAGAAAAGTACAGAAAGAAGCAACAGAGGTGCAGAAAGAGGCCTACTTTGACTGTACCTTTCCACAGACTCATACAAAGTAGCCTAATAACTAATCCTTCTCCCAAGATGTCTTAAACCTCACATTTCTCTTAAAGGTTCACTATTCATCGACTGCTCAGAATGTTAGGCATGCCAAATGTAAAACAGCAATCCTAACCATAGCACTGTTGTAAGTCTCACCAAGTTTGTGAAGGTATGCATGCATGTGTCTGTGCTTTTACCTAGTGACATGTTACAAAAATACAAATACAAATACTTGAATAGCTGTGTTTCAAACAGCATACTCTGTAAATTTGTGTACAAAAGGTGTATGTATTTCTTTCTGCTTATAATAGAGGGGACATGGATATTCAATAGTATATTTGAGGGGCTCTATAACACCTATATACATAAGACATGTCTGCCTGTGCAACTGAATGACAGAGCAGAACTGAGAAAATGTGACCACCTATAGGAGAAGCTACCCGCTTTTTAAGCTACAATCTTCAGATACATAACACATGTGAGAATACATGTACAAGTAGACATATACCTCAGTCACGAGACCACCCAAACCTTTCAAATTGACACAGTGCACTTCCCATTTGAATACAGAAAGAGACAAGAGAAGTACAAAAAGAAGCAAGAGAAGTGCAGAAAAAAAACAAGAGAGGTGCGGAAAGAGGCAAGAGGGGTGCAGAAAGAGGCAAGAGAGGAGCAGAAAGAGGGAAGACGAGTGAAGAAAGAGGGAACAGGGTGCAGAAAGAAGCAAGAGAAGTGCAGAAAGATGCAAGAGAGGTGCAGAAAGAGGCAACAGAGGTGCAGAAAGAGGGAACGAGGGGTGCAGAAAAAGGCAATATGGGTGCAGAAAGAAGCAAGAGAGCTATAGAGAGAAGCAAGAGAAGTGCAGAAAGAAGCAACAGAGGTGCAGAAAGAGGCTAGAGGGGTGCATCAAGAGGCAAGAGAAGTGCAGAAAGAAGCAACAGCGGTGCAGAAGGAGGCAAGAGAACTACAGAAAGGGGAAAGAGAGTTGCAGAAACAGGCAAAAGAGGTACAGAAAGAGGGAACAGGGTTGCAGACAGAGGCAAGAGTGGTGCAGAAAGAGGGAAGAGGGGTGCAGAAATGTGCACGAAAGGTACAGAAAGAAGCAAGAGCAGTGCATAAAGAACCAACAGAGGTGCAAAAAGAGGCAAGAGGGGTGAAGAAAAAGGCAAGTGTAGTGCAGAAAGAAGCAAAAGAGGTGTAGAAACAGGCAAGAGAAGTGCAGAAAAAGGCAATAGAGGTGCAGAAAGAGGCAGGAGAGGTGCACAAAGAGGCTAGAGAGGGGTGGAGAAAGAGGCAAGAGGGGTGCAGATAGAAGCAAGAGAAGTGCAGAACGAAGCAACAGAGGTGCTGAAAGAGGCAATAGGGGTGAAGAAAGAGGCAATTGTAGTGCAGAAAGAAGCAAAAGAGGTGTAGAAAGAGGCAAGAGACCTGCATAAAAAGGCAAGAGAGGTGCAGAAAGAGGCAAGAGAAGTGCAGAAAGAAGTGACAGAGGTGCAAAAAGAAGCAAGAGGGGTGCAGAAAGAAGCAAGATACGTGCAGAAAGAAGCAAAAGAGATGCAGAAAGAGGCAAGAGAACTGCAGAAAAATGCTAGAGAGGTGCAGAAAGAGGCAGGAGAGTTACACAAAGAGGCAAGAGGTGTGCAGAAGGAGGCAAGAGGGGTGCAGAAAGAAGCAAGAAGCAAGAGAAGTGCATAAAGAAGCCACAGAGGTGCTGAAAGAGGTAAGAGGGGTGCAGAAAGAGGCAAGAGAAGTACAGATAGAAGCAACAGAGGTGCAGGAAGAGGCAAGAGAGGCACAGAAACAGGCAGGAGAGGTGCAAAAAGAGAGAACAGGGGTATAGAAAGAGGCAGGAGAGGTGCAGAAAGAGGTAAGAGAACTGCAGAAAGAGGCAAGAGAGTTACAGAAAGAGGGAAGAGTGGTGCAGATAGAGGGAAGAGAAATGCAGAAAGAAGCAACAGAGGTGCAGAAAGAGACAAGAGAGGTGCATAAAGGGGCATGAGAGTTGCAGAAACAGGCAAAAGAGGTGCAGAAAGAGGGAACAGGGTTGCAGACAGAGGCAAGAGAGGTGCAGAAAGAGGGAAGAGGGATGCAGAAAGAAGCAAGAGGGGTGCAGACATTTGTAAGAAAGGTACAGAAAGAAGCAAGAGCAGTGCAGAGAGAAGCAAGTGAGGTGCAGAAAGAGGCAACAGAGGTACAGAAAGAGGCAAGAAAGGTGCAGAAACAGCCAAGAGAAGTGCAGAAAGAAGCAAGAGAGGTGCAGAAAGAAGCAAGAGAGGTGTAGAAAGAAGCAAGGGAGGTGCAGAAAGAGGCAAGAGAAGTGCTGAAAGAAGCATGAGAGGTGCAGAAAGAGGTAAGAGGGATACAGAAAGAGGCAAAGAGAGGTGCAGAAAGAGGGAAGACAAGGGTAGAAAGAGGCAACAGGGGTGCAGAAAGAAGCAAGAGTAGGGCAGAAAGATGCAAGAGAGGTGCAGAAAGAGGCAAGATGGTACAGAAACAGGGAAGAGGGGTGCAGAAAGATGCAAGATGGGTGCAGAAAGAAACAAGAGAGGTACAGAAAGAAGCAACAGAGGTGCAGAAGGAGGCAAGTAACTACAGATAAGGCAAGAGAGTTGCAGACAAAGGCAAAAGAGGTGCAGAAAGAGGGAACAGGGGTGCAGACAGAGGCAAGAGGATGCAGAAATTTGCAAGAGAAGTGCAGAAAGAGGCAAGAGAGATGCAGAAAGAGGCAAGGGGGTGTAGAAAGAGGCAAGAGTAGTGCAAAAGAAGAAAAGAGGTACTGAAAGAGGCAAGAGAACTGCAGAAAAAGGAAAGAGAGGTACAGAAAGAGGCAAGAGAACTCCAGAAAAAGGCAAGAGAGGTGCAGAAAGAGGCAGGAGAGGTGCAGAAAGAGGCAATAGGGGTACAGAAAGAGGCAAGAGGGTGCAGAAAGAGGCAAGAGAGGTACATAAATAGGCAGGAGAGATGTAGAAAGAGGGAACAGGGGTGCGGAAAGAGGCAAGAGAGGTACGGAAAGAGGCAAGAGAAGTACAGAAAGAAGCAACAGGGGTGTGGAAAGAGCCAAGAGATGTGCATAAAGAAGTAAGAGAGATACAGAAAAAAGCAAGAGAGGTATAGAAAGAAGCAAGAGAAGTAAAGAAAGAGGCAAGTGAGGTGCAGAAATAGGCAAGAGAGGTGCAGAAAAAGGAAAGAGAACTGCAGAAAGAGGCACGCGAGGTGCAGAAAGAGGGATGAGGGGTGTAGAAAGAGGCAAGAGAGGTACAGAAAAAAGCAAGACAGGTGCAGAAAGAGGCAAGAGAGATGTAGAAAGAGACAAGAGAGGTGCAGAAAAAGGGAAGGTGGGTGCAGGAAGAATAAAGGGAGGTACAGAAAGAAGCAAGAGAAGTGCAGAAAGAAGCAAGAGAGGTGTAGAAAGAAGCAAGGGAGGTGCAGAAAGAAGCAAGAGAAGTGCTGAAAGAAGCATGAGAGGTGCAGAAAGAGGTAAGAGGGATACAGAAAGAGGCAAGAGAGGTGCAGAAAGAGGGAAGACAAGGGTAGAAAGAGGCAACAGGGGTGCAGAAAGAAGCAAGAGTAGGGCAGAAAGATGCAAGAGAGGTGCAGAAAGAGGCAAGATGGTACAGAAACAGGGAAGAGGGGTGCAGAAAGATGCAAGATGGGTGCAGAAAGAAACAAGAGAGGTACAGAAAGAAGCAACAGAGGTGCAGAAGGAGGCAAGTAACTACAGATAAGGCAAGAGAGTTGCAGACAAAGGCAAAAGAGGTGCAGAAAGAGGGAACAGGGGTGCAGACAGAGGCAAGAGGGATGCAGAAATTTGCAAGAGAAGTGCAGAAAGAGGCAAGAGAGATGCAGAAAGAGGCAAGGGGGTGTAGAAAGAGGCAAGAGTAGTGCAAAAAGAAGAAAAAGAGGTACTGAAAGAGGCAAGAGAACTGCAGAAAAAGGAAAGAGAGGTACAGAAAGAGGCAAGAGAACTCCAGAAAAAGGCAAGAGAGGTGCAGAAAGAGGCAGGAGAGGTGCAGAAAGAGGCAATAGGGGTACAGAAAGAGGCAAGAGGGGTGCAGAAAGAGGCAAGAGAGGTACATAAATAGGCAGGAGAGATGTAGAAAGAGGGAACAGGGGTGCGGAAAGAGGCAAGAGAGGTACGGAAAGAGGCAAGAGAACTGCAGAAAGAGGCAAGAGACATGCAGAAAGAGGCAAGAGAGGTACAGAAAGAGGCAAGATAGGTACAGAAAAAGGGAAGAAGGGTGCAGAAAGAGGCAACAGAGGTGCAGAAAGAGGGAAGACGAGTGCAGAAAGAGGCAACAGGGATGCAGAAAGAAGCAAGAGAGGTGCAGAAAGAAGAAAGAGAAGCACAGAAAGAAGCAACAGAGGTACAGAAAGATGCAAGAGAAGTGCAGAAACAGGCAAGAGAGGTGCAGAAAAAGGCAAGAGAGGTACAGAAAGAGGGTAGATGGGTGCAGAAAAAGACAAGAGGGTGCAGAAAGAAGCAAGAGATGTTCAGAAAGAAGCAAGAGAAGTACAGAAAGAAGCAACATGGGTGTGGAAAGAGCCAAGAGATGTGCATAACGAAGTAAGAGAGATACAGAAAGAAGCAAGAGAGGTATAGAAAGAAGCAAGAGAAGTAAAGAAAGAGGCAAGTGAGGTGCAGAAATAGGCAAGAGAGATGCAGACAAAGGAAAGAGAACTGCAGAAAGAGGCAAGCGAGGTGCAGAAAGAGGGATGAGGGGTGCAGAAAGAGGCAAGAGAGGTACAGAAAGAAGCAAGACAGGTGCAGAAAGAGGCAAGAGAGATGCAGAAAGAGGCAAGAGAGGTGCAGAAAAAGGGAAGATGGGTGCAGAAAGAATAAAGGGAAGTACAGAAAGAAGCAAGAGAAGTGATGAATCAATCAAGAGAGTTGCAGAAAGACGCAAGGGGAATGCAGAAAGAGGCAAGAGAGGTGCAGAAAGAGGCAACAGAGGTACAGAAAGAGGGAACGAATGCAGAAAGAGGCAACAGGGATGCAGAAAGAAGCAAGAGAGGTGCAGAAAGAAGAAAGAGAAGTACAGAAAGAAGCAACAGAGGTGCAGAAAGATGCAAGAGAAGTGCAGAAACAGGCAAGAGAGGTGCAGAAAGAGGCAAGAGAGGTGCAGAAAGAGGGTAGATGGGTGCAAAACAGACAAGAGGGGTGCAGAAAGAAGCAAGAGATGTTCAGAAAGAAGCAAGAGAAGTACAGAAAGAAGCAACAGGGGTGTGGAAAGAGCCAAGAGATGTGCATAAAGAAGTAAGAGAGATTCAGAAAGAAGCAAGAGAGGTATAGAAAGAAGCAAGAGAAGTAAAGAAAGAGGCAAGTGAGGTGCAGAAATAGGCAAGAGAGGTGCAGAAAAAGGAAAGAGAACTGCAGAAAGAGGCACGCGAGGTGCAGAAAGAGGGATGAGAGGTGGAGAAAGAGGCAAGAGAGGTACAGAAAAAAGCAAGACAGGTGCAGAAAGAGGCAAGAGAGATGCAGAAAGAGACAAGAGAGGTGCAGAAAAAGGGAAGGTGGGTGCAGAAAGAATAAAGGGAGGTACAGAAAGAAGCAAGAGAAGTGCTGAATCAGTCAAGAGAGTTGCAGAAAGACGCAAGGGGAATGCAGAAGAAGGCAAGAGAGGTGCAGAAAGAGGCAACAGAGGTGCAGAAAGAGGGAAGATGAGTGCAGAAAGAAGCAACAGGGATGCAGAAAGAAGCAAGAGAGGTGCAGAAAGAAGAAAGAGAAGTACAGAAAGAAGCAACAGAGGTGCAGAAAGATGCAAGAGAAGTGCAGAAACAGGCAAGAGAGGTGCAGAAAGAGGCAACAGAGGTGCAGAAAGAGGGAACGAGGGGTGCAGAAAAAGGCAATATGGGTGCAGAAAGAAGCAAGAGAGCTATAGAGAGAAGCAAGAGAAGTGCAGAAAGAAGCAACAGGGGTGCAGAAAGAGGCTAGAGGGGTGCATCAAGAGGCAAGAGAAGTGCAGAAAGAAGCAACAGCGGTGCAGAAGGAGGCAAGAGAACTACAGAAAGGGGAAAGAGAGTTGCAGAAACAGGCAAAAGAGGTACAGAAAGAGGGAACAGGGTTGCAGACAGAGGCAAGAGTGGTGCAGAAAGAGGGAAGAGGGTGCAGAAATGTGCACGAAAGGTACAGAAAGAAGCAAGAGCAGTGCATAAAGAACCAACAGAGGTGCAAAAAGAGGCAAGAGGGGTGAAGAAAAAGGCAAGTGTAGTGCAGAAAGAAGCAAAAGAGGTGTAGAAACAGGCAAGAGAAGTGCAGAAAAAAGGCAATAGAGGTGCAGAAAGAGGCAGGAGAGGTGCACGAAGAGGCTAGAGAGGGGTGGAGAAAGAGGCAAGAGGGGTGCAGATAGAAGCAAGAGAAGTGCAGAACGAAGCAACAGAGGTGCTGAAAGAGGCAATAGGGGTGAAGAAAGAGGCAATTGTAGTGCAGAAAGAAGCAAAAGAGGTGTAGAAAGAGGCAAGAGACCTGCATAAAAAGGCAAGAGAGGTGCAGAAAGAGGCAAGAGAAGTGCAGAAAGAAGTGACAGAGGTGCAAAAAGAAGCAAGATGGGTGCAGAAAGAAGCAAGATACGTGCAGAAAGAAGCAAAAGAGATGCAGAAAGAGGCAAGAGAACTGCAGAAAAATGCTAGAGAGGTGCAGAAAGAGGCAGGAGAGGTACACAAAGAGGCAAGAGGTGTGCAGAAGGAGGCAAGAGGGGTGCAGAAAGAAGCAAGAAGCAAGAGAAGTGCATAAAGAAGCCACAGAGGTGCTGAAAGAGGTAAGAGGGGTGCAGAAAGAGGCAAGAGAAGTACAGATAGAAGCAACAGAGGTGCAGGAAGAGGCAAGAGAGGCACAGAAACAGGCAGGAGAGGTGCAAAAAGAGAGAACAGGGGTATAGAAAGAGGCAGGAGAGGTGCAGAAAGAGGTAAGAGAACTGCAGAAAGAGGCAAGAGAGTTACAGAAAGAGGGAAGAGTGGTGCAGATAGAGGGAAGAGAAATGCAGAAAGAAGCAACAGAGGTGCAGAAAGAGACAAGAGAGGTGCATAAAGGGGCATGAGAATTGCAGAAACAGGCAAAAGAGGTGCAGAAAGAGGGAACAGGGTTGCAGACAGAGGCAAGAGAGGTGCAGAAAGAGGGAAGAGGGATGCAGAAAGAAGCAAGAGGGGTGCAGACATTTGTAAGAAAGGTACAGAGAGAAGCAAGTGAGGTGCAGAAAGAGGCAACAGAGGTACAGAAAGAGGCAAGAGAGGTGCAGAAACAGCCAAGAGAAGTGCAGAAAGAAGCAAGAGAGGTGCAGAAAGAAGCAAGAGAGGTGTAGAAAGAAGCAAGGGAGGTGCAGAAAGAAGCAAGAGAAGTGCTGAAAGAAGCATGAGAGGTGCAGAAAGAGGTAAGAGGGATACAGAAAGAGGCAAGAGAGGTGCAGAAAGAGGGAAGACAAGGGTAGAAAGAGGCAACAGGGGTGCAGAAAGAAGCAAGAGTAGGGCAGAAAGATGCAAGAGAGGTGCAGAAAGAGGCAAGATGGTACAGAAACAGGGAAGAGGGGTGCAGAAAGATGCAAGATGGGTGCAGAAAGAAACAAGAGAGGTACAGAAAGAAGCAACAGAGGTGCAGAAGGAGGCAAGTAACTACAGATAAGGCAAGAGAGTTGCAGACAAAGGCAAAAGAGGTGCAGAAAGAGGGAACAGGGGTGCAGACAGAGGCAAGAGGGATGCAGAAATTTGCAAGAGAAGTGCAGAAAGAGGCAAGAGAGATGCAGAAAGAGGCAAGGGGGGTGTAGAAAGAGGCAAGAGTAGTGCAAAAAGAAGAAAAAGAGGTACTGAAAGAGGCAAGAGAACTGCAGAAAAAGGAAAGAGAGGTACAGAAAGAGGCAAGAGAACTCCAGAAAAAGGCAAGAGAGGTGCAGAAAGAGGCAGGAGAGGTGCAGAAAGAGGCAATAGGGGTACAGAAAGAGGCAAGAGGGGTGCAGAAAGAGGCAAGAGAGGTACATAAATAGGCAGGAGAGATGTAGAAAGAGGGAACAGGGGTGCGGAAAGAGGCAAGAGAGGTATGGAAAGAGGCAAGAGAACTGCAGAAAGAGGCAAGAGACATGCAGAAAGAGGCAAGAGAGGTACAGAAAGAGGCAAGATAGGTACAGAAAAAGGAAGAAGGGTGCAGAAAGAGGCAACAGAGGTGCAGAAAGAGGGAAGACGAGTGCACAAAGAGGCAACAGGGATGCAGAAAGAAGCAAGAGAGGTGCAGAAAGAAGAAAGAGAAGCACAGAAAGAAGCAACAGAGGTACAGAAAGATGCAAGAGAAGTGCAGAAACAGGCAAGAGAGGTGCAGAAAAAGGCAAGAGAGGTACAGAAAGAGGGTAGATGGGTGCAGAAAAAGACAAGAGGGTGCAGAAAGAAGCAAGAGATGTTCAGAAAGAAGCAAGAGAAGTACAGAAAGAAGCAACAAATGTTTGTGGAAAGAGCCAAGAGATGTGCATAATGAAGTAAGAGAGATACAGAAAGAAGCAAGAGAGGTATAGAAAGAAGCAAGAGAAGTAAAGAAAGAGGCAAGTGAGGTGCAGAAATAGGCAAGAGAGATGCAGAAAAAGGAAAGAGAACTGCAGAAAGAGGCAAGCGAGGTGCAGAAAGAGGGATGAGGGGTGCAGAAAGAGGCAAGAGAGGTACAGAAAGAAGCAAGACAGGTGCAGAAAGAGGCAAGAGAGATGCAGAAAGAGGCAAGAGAGGTGCAGAAAAAGGGAAGATGGGTGCAGAAAGAATAAAGGGAGGTACAGAAAGAAGCAAGAGAAGTGATGAATCAATCAAGAGATTTGCAGAAAGACGCAAGGGGAATGCAGAAAGAGGCAAGAGAGGTGCAGAAAGAGGCAACAGAGGTACAGAAAGAGGGAAGACGAATGCAGAAAGAGGCAACAGGGATGCAGAAAGAAGCAAGAGAGGTGCAGAAAGAAGAAAGAGAAGTACAGAAAGAAGCAACAGAGGTGCAGAAAGATGCAAGAGAAGTGCAGAAACAGGCAAGAGAGGTGCAGAAAGAGGCAAGAGAGGTGCAGAAAGAGGGTAGATGGGTGCAGAAACAGACAAGAGGGGTGCAGAAAGAAGCAAGAGATGTTCAGAAAGAAGCAAGAGAAGTACAGAAAGAAGCAACAGGGGTGTGGAAAGAGCCAAGAGATGTGCATAAAGAAGTAAGAGAGATACAGAAAAAAGCAAGAGAGGTATAGAAAGAAGCAAGAAAAGTAAAGAAAAGAGGCAAGTGAGGTGCAGAAATAGGCAAGAGAGGTGCAGAAAAAGGAAAGAGAACTGCAGAAAGAGGCACGCGAGGTGCAGAAAGAGGGATGAGGGTGGAGAAAGAGGCAAGAGAGGTACAGAAAAAAGCAAGACAGGTGCAGAAAGAGGCAAGAGAGATGCAGAAAGAGACAAGAGAGGTGCAGAAAAAGGGAAGGTGGGTGCAGAAAGAATAAAGGGAGGTACAGAAAGAAGCAAGAGAAGTGCTGAATCAGTCAAGAGAGTTGCAGAAAGACGCAAGGGGAATGCAGAAGAAGGCAAGAGAGGTGCAGAAAGAGGCAACAGAGGTGCAGAAAGAGGGAAGATGAGTGCAGAAAGAAGCAACAGGGATGCAGAAAGAAGCAAGAGAGGTGCAGAAAGAAGAAAGAGAAGTACAGAAAGAAGCAACAGAGGTGCAGAAAGATGCAAGAGAAGTGCAGAAACAGGCAAGAGAGGTGCAGAAAGAGGCAAGAGAGGTGCAGAGAGAGGGTAGATGGGTGCAGAAAAAGACAAGAGGGGTGCAGAAAGAAGCAAGAGATGTTCAGAAAGAAGCAAGAGAAGTACAGAAAGAAGCAACAGGGGTGTGGAAAGAGCCAAGATATGTGCATAAAGAAGTAAGAGAGATACAGAAAGAAGCAAGAGGAGTGCAGAAAGAGGCAAGTGAAGTACAGATAGAGGCAAGAGAGTTGCAGAAAGAGGGAAGAGGGGTACAAA
The DNA here is from genome assembly GCA_963921515.1 of Calotriton arnoldi. NCBI lineage: Eukaryota > Metazoa > Chordata > Amphibia > Caudata > Salamandridae > Calotriton > Calotriton arnoldi. The sequence continues at coordinate 160,838 of CAWUFW010018548.1, forward strand.
AAGAGGCAAGATGGATTCAGAAAGAATAAAGGGAGGTACAGAAAGAAGCAAGAGCAGTGCATAAAGAACCAACAGAGGTGCAAAAAGAGGCAAGAGGGGTGAAGAAAAAGGCAAGTGTAGTGCAGAAAGAAGCAAAAGAGGTGTAGAAACAGGCAAGAGAAGAGCAGAAAAAGGCAAGAGAGGTGCAGAAAGAGGCAGGAGAGGTGCACGAAGAGGCTAGAGAGGTGTGGAGAAAGAGGCAAGAGGGGTGCAGATAGAAGCAAGAGAAGTGCAGAACGAAGCAACAGAGGTGCTGAAAGAGGCAATAGGGGTGAACAAAGAGGCAATTGTAGTGCAGAAAGAAGCAAAAGAGGTGTAGAAAGAGGCAAGAGACCTGCATAAAAAGGCAAGAGAGGTGCAGAAAGAGGCAAGAGAAGTGCAGAAAGAAGTGACAGAGGTGCAAAAAGAAGCAAGATGGGTGCAGAAAGAAGCTAGATACGTGCAGAAAGAAGCAAAAGAGATGCAGAAAGAGGCAAGAGAACTGCAGAAAAAGGCTAGAGAGGTGCAGAAAGAGGCAGGAGAGGTACACAAAGAGGCAAGAGGTGTGCAGAAGGAGGCAAGAGGGGTGCAGAAAGAAGCAAGAAGCAAGAGAAGTGCATAAAGAAGCCACAGAGGTGCTGAAAGAGGTAAGAGGGGTGCAGAAAGAGGCAAGAGAAGTACAGATAGAAGAAACAGAGGTGCATAAAGAGGCAAGAGAGGCACAGAAACAGGCAGGAGAGGTACAAAAAGAGAGAACAGGGGTATAGAAAGAGGCAAGAGAGGTGCAGAAAGAGGTAAGAGAACTGCAGAAAGAGGCAAGAGAGTTACAGAATGAGGGAAGAGTGGTGCAGATAGAGGGAAGAGAAATGCAGAAAGAAGCAACAGAGGTGCAGAAAGAGACAAGAGAGGTGCATAAAGGGGCATGAGAGTTGCAGAAACAGGCAAAAGAGGTGCAGAAAGAGGGAACAGGGTTGCAGACAGAGGCAAGAGAGGTGCAGAAAGAGGGAAGAGGTGTGCAGAAAGAAGCAGGAGGGGTGCAGACATTTGTAAGAAAGGTACAGAAAGAAGCAAGAGCAGTGCAGAGAGAAGCAAGTGAGGTGCAGAAAGAAGCAAGGGAGGTGCAGAAAGAAGCAAGAGAAGTGCTGAAAGAAGCATGAGAGGTGCAGAAAGAGGCAAGAGGGATACAGAAAGAGGCAAGAGAGGTGCAGAAAGAGGGAAGACAAGGGTAGAAAGAGGCAACAGGGGTGCAGAAAGAAGCAAGAGTAGGGCAGAAAGATGCAAGAGAGGTGCAGAAAGAGGCAAGATGGTACAGAAACAGGGAAGAGGGGTGCAGAAAGGTGCAAGATGGGTGCAGAAAGAAACAAGAGAGGTACAGAAAGAAGCAACAGAGGTGCAGAAGGAGGCAAGTAACTACAGATAAGGCAAGAGAGTTGAAGACAAAGGCAAAAGAGGTGCAGAAAGAGGGAACAGGGGTGCAGACAGAGGCAAGAGGGATGCAGAAATTTGCAAGAGAAGTGCAGAAAGAGGCAAGAGAGATGCAGAAAGAGGCAAGGGGGGTGTAGAAAGAGGCAAGAGTAGTGCAAAAAGAAGAAAAAGAGGTACTGAAAGAGGCAAGAGAACTGCAGAAAAAGGAAAGAGAGGTACAGAAAGAGGCAAGAGAACTCCAGAAAAAGGCAATAGAGGTGCAGAAAGAGGCAGGAGAGGTGCAGAAAGAGGCAATAGGGGTACAGAAAGAGGCAAGAGTGGTGCAGAAAGAGGCAAGAGAGGTACATAAATAGGCAGGAGAGATGTAGAAAGAGGGAACAGGAGTGCGGAAAGAGGCAAGAGAGGTACGGAAAGAGGCAAGAGAACTGCAGAAAGAGGCAAGAGACGTGCAGAAAGAGGCAAGAGAGGTGCAGAAAGAGGCAAGATAGGTACAGAAAAAGTGAAGAAGGGTGCAGAAAGAGGCAACAGAGGTGCAGAAAGAGGGAAGACGAGTGCAGAAAGAGGCAACAGGGATGCAGAAAGAAGCAAGAGAAGTACAGATAGAAGCAACAGAGGTGTAGAAAGAGGCAAGAGAGGCACAGAAACAGGCAGGAGAGGTGCAAAAGAGAGAACAGGGGTATAGAAAGAGGCAGGAGAGGTGCAGAAAGAGGTAAGAGAACTGCAGAAAGAGGCAAGGGAGTTGCAGAATGAGGGAAGAGTGGTGCAGATAGAGGGAAGAGAAATGCAGAAAGAAGCAACAGAGGTGCAGAAAGAGACAAGAGAGGTGCATAAAGGGGCATGAGAGTTGCAGAAACAGGCAAAAGAGGTGCAGAAAGAGGGAACAGGGTTGCAGACAGAGGCAAGAGAGGTGCAGAAAGAGGGAAGAGGGGTGCAGAAAGAAGCAAGAGGGGTGCAGACATTTGTAAGAAAGGTATAGAAAGAAGCAAGAGCAGTGCAGAGAGAAGCAAGTGAGGTGCAGAAAGAAGCAAGGGAGGTGCAGAAAGAGGCAATAGGGGTACAGAAAGAGGCAAGAGGGGTGCAGAAAGAGGCAAGAGAGGTACATAAATAGGCAGGAGAGATGTAGAAAGAGGGAACAGGGGTGCGGAAAGAGGCAAGAGAGGTATGGAAAGAGGCAAGAGAACTGCAGAAAGAGGCAAGAAACGTGCAGAAAGAGGCAAGAGAGGTACAGAAAGAGGCAAGATAGGTACAGAAAAAGGGAAGAAGGGTGCAGAAAGAGGCAACAGAGGTGCAGAAAGAGGGAAGACGAGTGCAGAAAGAGGCAACAGGGATGCAGAAAGAAGCAAGAGAGGTGCAGAAAGAAGAAAGAGAAGCACAGAAAGAAGCAACATAGGTACAGAAAGATGCAAGAGAAGTGCAGAAACAGGCAAGAGAGGTGCAGAAAGAGGCAAGAGAGGTACAGAAAGAGGGTAGATGGGTGCAGAAAAAGACAAGAGGGTGCAGAAAGAAGCAAGAGATGTTCAGAAAGAAGCAAGAGAAGTACAGAAAGAAGCAACAAATGTTTGTGGAAAGAGCCAAGAGATGTGCATAACAAAGTAAGAGAGATACAGAAAGAAGCAAGAGAGGTATAGAAAGAAGCAAGAGAAGTAAAGAAAGAGGCAAGTGAGGTGCAGAAATAGGCAAGAGAGATGCAGAAAAAGGAAAGAGAACTGCAGAAAGAGGCAAGCGAGGTGCAGAAAGAGGGATGAGGGGTGCAGAAAGAGGCAAGAGAGGTACAGAAAGAAGCAAGACAGGTGCAGAAAGAGGCAAGAGAGATGCAGAAAGAGGCAAGAGAGGTGCAGAAAAAGGGAAGATGGGTGCAGAAAGAATAAAGGGAGGTACAGAAAGAAGCAAGAGAAGTGATGAATCAATCAAGAGAGTTGCAGAAAGACGCAAGGGGAATGCAGAAAGAGGCAAGAGAGGTGCAGAAAGAGGCAACAGAGGTACAGAAAGAGGGAAGACGAATGCAGAAAGAGGCAACAGGGATGCAGAAAGAAGCAAGAGAGGTGCAGAAAGAAGAAAGAGAAGTACAGAAAGAAGCAACAGAGGTGCAGAAAGATGCAAGAGAAGTGCAGAAACAGGCAAGAGAGGTGCAGAAAGAGGCAAGAGAGGTGCAGAAAGAGGGTAGATGGGTGCAGAAACAGACAAGAGGGGTGCAGAAAGAAGCAAGAGATGTTCAGAAAGAAGCAAGAGAAGTACAGAAAGAAGCAACAGGGGTGTGGAAAGAGCCAAGAGATGTGCATAAAGAAGTAAGAGAGATACAGAAAAAAGCAAGAGAGGTATAGAAAGAAGCAAGAGAAGTAAAGAAAGAGGCAAGTGAGGTGCAGAAATAGGCAAGAGAGGTGCAGAAAGAGGAAAGAGAACTGCAGAAAGAGGCACGCGAGGTGCAGAAAGAGGGATGAGGGGTGTAGAAAGAGGCAAGAGAGGTACAGAAAAAGCAAGACAGGTGCAGAAAGAGGCAAGAGAGATGTAGAAAGAGACAAGAGAGGTGCAGAAAAAGGGAAGGTGGGTGCAGGAAGAATAAAGGGAGGTACAGAAAGAAGCAAGAGAAGTGCAGAAAGAAGCAAGAGAGGTGTAGAAAGAAGCAAGGGAGGTGCAGAAAGAAGCAAGAGAAGTGCTGAAAGAAGCATGAGAGGTGCAGAAAGAGGTAAGAGGGATACAGAAAGAGGCAAGAGAGGTGCAGAAAGAGGGAAGACAAGGGTAGAAAGAGGCAACAGGGGTGCAGAAAGAAGCAAGAGTAGGGCAGAAAGATGCAAGAGAGGTGCAGAAAGAGGCAAGATGGTACAGAAACAGGGAAGAGGGGTGCAGAAAGATGCAAGATGGGTGCAGAAAGAAACAAGAGAGGTACAGAAAGAAGCAACAGAGGTGCAGAAGGAGGCAAGTAACTACAGATAAGGCAAGAGAGTTGCAGACAAAGGCAAAAGAGGTGCAGAAAGAGGGAACAGGGGTGCAGACAGAGGCAAGAGGGATGCAGAAATTTGCAAGAGAAGTGCAGAAAGAGGCAAGAGAGATGCAGAAAGAGGCAAGGAGGTGTAGAAAGAGGCAAGAGTAGTGCAAAAAGAAGAAAAAGAGGTACTGAAAGAGGCAAGAGAACTGCAGAAAAAGGAAAGAGAGGTACAGAAAGAGGCAAGAGAACTCCAGAAAAAGGCAAGAGAGGTGCAGAAAGAGGCAGGAGAGGTGCAGAAAGAGGCAATAGGGGTACAGAAAGAGGCAAGAGGGGTGCAGAAAGAGGCAAGAGAGGTACATAAATAGGCAGGAGAGATGTAGAAAGAGGGAACAGGGGTGCGGAAAGAGGCAAGAGAGGTATGGAAAGAGGCAAGAGAACTGCAGAAAGAGGCAAGAGACGATGCAGAAAGAGGCAAGAGAGGTACAGAAAGAGGCAAGATAGGTACAGAAAAAGGGAAGAAGGGTGCAGAAAGAGGCAACAGAGGTGCAGAAAGAGGGAAGACGAGTGCAGAAAGAGGCAACAGGGATGCAGAAAGAAGCAAGAGAGGTGCAGAAAGAAGAAAGAGAAGCACAGAAAGAAGCAACAGAGGTACAGAAAGATGCAAGAGAAGTGCAGAAACAGGCAAGAGAGGTGCAGAAAAAGGCAAGAGAGGTACAGAAAGAGGGTAGATGGGTGCAGAAAAAGACAAGAGGGTGCAGAAAGAAGCAAGAGATGTTCAGAAAGAAGCAAGAGAAGTACAGAAAGAAGCAACAAATGTTTGTGGAAAGAGCCAAGAGATGTGCATAATGAAGTAAGAGAGTACAGAAAGAAGCAAGAGAGGTATAGAAAGAAGCAAGAGAAGTAAATAAAGAGGCAAGTGAGGTGCAGAAATAGGCAAGAGAGATGCAGAAAAAGGAAAGAGAACTGCAGAAAGAGGCAAGCGAGGTGCAGAAAGAGGGATGAAGGGTGCAGAAAGAGGCAAGAGAGGTACAGAAAGAAGCAAGACAGGTGCAGAAAGAGGCAAGAGAGAGATGCAGAAAGAGGCAAGAGAGGTGCAGAAAAAGGGAAGATGGGTGCAGAAAGAATAAAGGGAGGTACAGAAAGAAGCAAGAGAAGTGATGAATCAATCAAGAGAGTTGCAGAAAGACGCAAGGGGAATGCAGAAAGAGGCAAGAGAGGTGCAGAAAGAGGCAACAGAGGTACAGAAAGAGGGAAGACGAATGCAGAAAGAGGCAACAGGGATGCAGAAAGAAGCAAGAGAGGTGCAGAAAGAAGAAAGAAAAGTACAGAAAGAAGCAACAGAGGTGCAGAAAGATGCAAGAGAAGTGCAGAAACAGGCAAGAGAGGTGCAGAAAGAGGCAAGAGAGGTGCAGAAAGAGGGTAGATGGGTGCAGAAACAGACAAGAGGGGTGCAGAAAGAAGCAAGAGATGTTCAGAAAGAAGCAAGAGAAGTACAGAAAGAAGCAACAGGGGTGTGGAAAGAGCCAAGAGATGTGCATAAAGAAGTAAGAGAGATACAGAAAAAAGCAAGAGAGGTATAGAAAGAAGCAAGAGAAGTAAAGAAAGAGGCAAGTGAGGTGCAGAAATAGGCAAGAGAGGTGCAGAAAAAGGAAAGAGAACTGCAGAAAGAGGCACGAGAGGTGCAGAAAGAGGGATGAGGGGTGTAGAAAGAGGCAAGAGAGGTACAGAAAGAAGCAAGACAGGTGCAGAAAGAGGCAAGAGAGATGTAGAAAGAGACAAGAGAGGTGCAGAAAAAGGGAAGGTGGGTGCAGGAAGAATAAAGGGAGGTACAGAAAGAAGCAAGAGAAGTGCAGAAAGAAGCAAGAGAGGTGTAGAAAGAAGCAAGGGAGGTGCAGAAAGAAGCAAGAGAAGTGCTGAAAGAAGCATGAGAGGTGCAGAAAGAGGTAAGAGGGATACAGAAAGAGGCAAGAGAGGTGCAGAAAGAAGGAAGACAAGGGTAGAAAGAGGCAACAGGGGTGCAGAAAGAAGCAAGAGTAGGGCAGAAAGATGCAAGAGAGGTGCAGAAAGAGGCAAGATGGTACAGAAACAGGGAAGAGGGGTGCAGAAGGATGCAAGATGGGTGCAGAAAGAAACAAGAGAGGTACAGAAAGAAGCAACAGAGGTGCAGAAGGAGGCAAGTAACTACAGATAAGGCAAGAGAGTTGCAGACAAAGGCAAAAGAGGTGCAGAAAGAGGGAACAGGGGTGCAGACAGAGGCAAGAGGGATGCAGAAATTTGCAAGAGAAGTGCAGAAAGAGGCAAGAGAGATGCAGAAAGAGGTAAGAGGGGTGTAGAAAGAGGCAAGAGTAGTGCAAAAAGAAGAAAAAGAGGTACTGAAAGAGGCAAGAGAACTGCAGAAAAAGGAAAGAGAGGTACAGAAAGAGGCAAGAGAACTCCAGAAAAAGGCAAGAGAGGTGCAGAAAGAGGCAGGAGAGGTGCAGAAAGAGGCAATAGGGGTACAGAAAGAGGCAAGAGGGGTGCAGAAAGAGGCAAGAGAGGTACATAAATAGGCAGGAGAGATGTAGAAAGAGGGAACAGGGGTGCGGAAAGAGGCAAGAGAGGTATGGAAAGAGGCAAGAGAACTGCAGAAAGAGGCAAGAGACGTGCAGAAAGAGGCAAGAGAGGTACAGAAAGAGGCAAGATAGGTACAGAAAAAGGGAAGAAGGGTGCAGAAAGAGGCAACAGAGGTGCAGAAAGAGGGAAGACGAGTGCACAAAGAGGCAACAGGGATGCAGAAAGAAGCAAGAGAGGTGCAGAAAGAAGAAAGAGAAGCACAGAAAGAAGCAACAGAGGTACAGAAAGATGCAAGAGAAGTGCAGAAACAGGCAAGAGAGGTGCAGAAAAAGGCAAGAGAGGTACAGAAAGAGGGTAGATGGGTGCAGAAAAAGACAAGAGGGTGCAGAAAGAAGCAAGAGATGTTCAGAAAGAAGCAAGAGAAGTACAGAAAGAAGCAACAAATGTTTGTGGAAAGAGCCAAGAGATGTGCATAATGAAGTAAGAGAGATACAGAAAGAAGCAAGAGAGGTATAGAAAGAAGCAAGAGAAGTAAAGAAAGAGGCAAGTGAGGTGCAGAAATAGGCAAGAGAGATGCAGAAAAAGGAAAGAGAACTGCAGAAAGAGGCAAGCGAGGTGCAGAAAGAGGGATGAGGGGTGCAGAAAGAGGCAAGAGAGGTACAGAAAGAAGCAAGACAGGTGCAGAAAGAGGCAAGAGAGATGCAGAAAGAGGCAAGAGAGGTGCAGAAAAAGGGAAGATGGGTGCAGAAAGAATAAAGGGAGGTACAGAAAGAAGCAAGAGAAGTGATGAATCAATCAAGAGAGTTGCAGAAAGACGCAAGGGAATGCAGAAAGAGGCAAGAGAGGTGCAGAAAGAGGCAACAGAGGTACAGAAAGAGGGAAGACGAATGCAGAAAGAGGCAACAGGGATGCAGAAAGAAGCAAGAGAGGTGCAGAAAGAAGAAAGAGAAGTACAGAAAGAAGCAACAGAGGTGCAGAAAGATGCAAGAGAAGTGCAGAAACAGGCAAGAGAGGTGCAGAAAGAGGCAAGAGAGGTGCAGAAAGAGGGTAGATGGGTGCAGAAACAGACAAGAGGGGTGCAGAAAGAAGCAAGAGATGTTCAGAAAGAAGCAAGAGAAGTACAGAAAGAAGCAACAGGGGTGTGGAAAGAGCCAAGAGATGTGCATAAAGAAGTAAGAGAGATACAGAAAAAAGCAAGAGAGGTATAGAAAGAAGCAAGAAAAGTAAAGAAAGAGGCAAGTGAGGTGCAGAAATAGGCAAGAGAGGTGCAGAAAAAGGAAAGAGAACTGCAGAAAGAGGCACGCGAGGTGCAGAAAGAGGGATGAGGGGTGGAGAAAGAGGCAAGAGAGGTACAGAAAAAGCAAGACAGGTGCAGAAAGAGGCAAGAGAGATGCAGAAAGAGACAAGAGAGGTGCAGAAAAAGGGAAGGTGGGTGCAGAAAGAATAAAGGGAGGTACAGAAAGAAGCAAGAGAAGTGCTGAATCAGTCAAGAGAGTTGCAGAAAGACGCAAGAGGAATGCAGAAGAAGGCAAGAGAGGTGCAGAAAGAGGCAACAGAGGTGCAGAAAGAGGGAAGATGAGTGCAGAAAGAAGCAAGAGGGATGCAGAAAGAAGCAAGAGAGGTGCAGAAAGAAGAAAGAGAAGTACAGAAAGAAGCAACAGAGGTGCAGAAAGATGCAAGAGAAGTGCAGAAACAGGCAAGAGAGGTGCAGAAAGAGGCAAGAGAGGTGCAGAGAGAGGGTAGATGGGTGCAGAAAAAGACAAGAGGGGTGCAGAAAGAAGCAAGAGATGTTCAGAAAGAAGCAAGAGAAGTACAGAAAGAAGCAACAGGGGTGTGGAAAGAGCCAAGATATGTGCATAAAGAAGTAAGAGAGATACAGAAAGAAGCAAGAGGAGTGCAGAAAGAGGCAAGTGAAGTACAGATAGAGGCAAGAGAGTTGCAGAAAGAGGGAAGAGGGGTACAAAAAGAGGCAAGATGGATTCAGAAAGAATAAAGGGAGGTACAGAAAGAAGCAAGAGCAGTGCATAAAGAACCAACAGAGGTGCAAAAAGAGGCAAGAGGGGTGAAGAAAAAGGCAAGTGTAGTGCAGAAAGAAGCAAAAGAGGTGTAGAAACAGGCAAGAGAAGAGCAGAAAAAGGCAAGAGAGGTGCAGAAAGAGGCAGGAGAGGTGCACGAAGAGGCTAGAGAGGTGTGGAGAAAGAGGCAAGAGGGGTGCAGATAGAAGCAAGAGAAGTGCAGAACGAAGCAACAGAGGTGCTGAAAGAGGCAATAGGGGTGAACAAAGAGGCAATTGTAGTGCAGAAAGAAGCAAAAGAGGTGTAGAAAGAGGCAAGAGACCTGCATAAAAAGGCAAGAGAGGTGCAGAAAGAGGCAAGAGAAGTGCAGAAAGAAGTGACAGAGGTGCAAAAAGAAGCAAGATGGGTGCAGAAAGAAGCAAGATACGTGCAGAAAGAAGCAAAAGAGATGCAGAAAGAGGCAAGAGAACTGCAGAAAAAGGCTAGAGAGGTGCAGAAAGAGGCAGGAGAGGTACACAAAGAGGCAAGAGGTGTGGAGAAGGAGGCAAGAGGGGTGCAGAAAGAAGCAAGAAGCAAGAGAAGTGCATAAAGAAGCCACAGAGGTGCTGAAAGAGGTAAGAGGGGTGCAGAAAGAGGCAAGAGAAGTACAGATAGAAGAAACAGAGGTGCATAAAGAGGCAAGAGAGGCACAGAAACAGGCAGGAGAGGTACAAAAAGAGAGAACAGGGGTATAGAAAGAGGCAGGAGAGGTGCAGAAAGAGGTAAGAGAACTGCAGAAAGAGGCAAGAGAGTTACAGAATGAGGGAAGAGTGGTGCAGATAGAGGGAAGAGAAATGCAGAAAGAAGCAACAGAGGTGCAGAAAGAGACAAGAGAGGTGCATAAAGGGGCATGAGAGTTGCAGAAACAGGCAAAAGAGGTGCAGAAAGAGGGAACAGGAGTTGCAGACAGAGGCAAGAGAGGTGCAGAAAGAGGGAAGAGGTGTGCAGAAAGAAGCAGGAGGGGTGCAGACATTTGTAAGAAAGGTACAGAAAGAAGCAAGAGCAGTGCAGAGAGAAGCAAGTGAGGTGCAGAAAGAAGCAAGGGAGGTGCAGAAAGAAGCAAGAGAAGTGCTGAAAGAAGCATGAGAGGTGCAGAAAGAGGCAAGAGGGATACAGAAAGAGGCAAGAGAGGTGCAGAAAGAGGGAAGACAAGGGTAGAAAGAGGCAACAGGGGTGCAGAAAGAAGCAAGAGTAGGGCAGAAAGATGCAAGAGAGGTGCAGAAAGAGGCAAGATGGTACAGAAACAGGGAAGAGGGGTGCAGAAAGGTGCAAGATGGGTGCAGAAAGAAACAAGAGAGGTACAGAAAGAAGCAACAGAGGTGCAGAAGGAGGCAAGTAACTACAGATAAGGCAAGAGAGTTGAAGACAAAGGCAAAAGAGGTGCAGAAAGAGGGAACAGGGGTGCAGACAGAGGCAAGAGGGATGCAGAAATTTGCAAGAGAAGTGCAGAAAGAGGCAAGAGAGATGCAGAAAGAGGTAAGAGGGGTGTAGAAAGAGGCAAGAGTAGTGCAAAAAGAAGAAAAAGAGGTACTGAAAGAGGCAAGAGAACTGCAGAAAAAGGAAAGAGAGGTACAGAAAGAGGCAAGAGAACTCCAGAAAAAGGCAAGAGAGGTGCAGAAAGAGGCAGGAGAGGTGCAGAAAGAGGCAATAGGGGTACAGAAAGAGGCAAGAGTGGTGCAGAAAGAGGCAAGAGAGGTACATAAATAGGCAGGAGAGATGTAGAAAGAGGGAACAGGAGTGCGGAAAGAGGCAAGAGAGGTACGGAAAGAGGCAAGAGAACTGCAGAAAGAGGCAAGAGACGTGCAGAAAGAGGCAAGAGAGGTGCAGAAAGAGGCAAGATAGGTACAGAAAAAGTGAAGAAGGGTGCAGAAAGAGGCAACAGAGGTGCAGAAAGAGGGAAGACGAGTGCAGAAAGAGGCAACAGGGATGCAGAAAGAAGCAAGAGAAGTACAGATAGAAGCAACAGAGGTGTAGAAAGAGGCAAGAGAGGCACAGAAACAGGCAGGAGAGGTGCAAAAGAGAGAACAGGGGTATAGAAAGAGGCAGGAGAGGTGCAGAAAGAGGTAAGAGAACTGCAGAAAGAGGCAAGAGAGTTACAGAATGAGGGAAGAGTGGTGCAGATAGAGGGAAGAGAAATGCAGAAAGAAGCAACAGAGGTGCAGAAAGAGACAAGAGAGGTGCATAAAGGGGCATGAGAGTTGCAGAAACAGGCAAAAGAGGTGCAGAAAGAGGGAACAGGGTTGCAGACAGAGGCAAGAGAGGTGCAGAAAGAGGGAAGAGGGTGCAGAAAGAAGCAAGAGGGGTGCAGACATTTGTAAGAAAGGTATAGAAAGAAGCAAGAGCAGTGCAGAGAGAAGCAAGTGAGGTGCAGAAAGAAGCAAGGGAGGTGCAGAAAGAGGCAATAGGGGTACAGAAAGAGGCAAGAGGGGTGCAGAAAGAGGCAAGAGAGGTACATAAATAGGCAGGAGAGATGTAGAAAGAGGGAACAGGGGTGCGGAAAGAGGCAAGAGAGGTATGGAAAGAGGCAAGAGAACTGCAGAAAGAGGCAAGAGACGTGCAGAAAGAGGCAAGAGAGGTACAGAAAGAGGCAAGATAGGTACAGAAAAAGGGAAGAAGGGTGCAGAAAGAGGCAACAGAGGTGCAGAAAGAGGGAAGACGAGTGCAGAAAGAGGCAACAGGGATGCAGAAAGAAGCAAGAGAGGTGCAGAAAGAAGAAAGAGAAGCACAGAAAGAAGCAACAGAGGTACAGAAAGATGCAAGAGAAGTGCAGAAACAGGCAAGAGAGGTGCAGAAAAAGGCAAGAGAGGTACAGAAAGAGGGTAGATAGGTGCAGAAAAAGACAAGAGGGTGCAGAAAGAAGCAAGAGATGTTCAGAAAGAAGCAAGAGAAGTACAGAAAGAAGCAACAAATGTTTGTGGAAAGAGCCAAGAGATGTGCATAACAAAGTAAGAGAGATACAGAAAGAAGCAAGAGAGGTATAGAAAGAAGCAAGAGAAGTAAAGAAAGAGGTAAGTGAGGTGCAGAAATAGGCAAGAGAGATGCAGAAAAAGGAAAGAGAACTGCAGAAAGAGGCAAGCGAGGTGCAGAAAGAGGGATGAGGGGTGCAGAAAGAGGCAAGAGAGGTACAGAAAGAAGCAAGACAGGTGCAGAAAGAGGCAAGAGAGATGCAGAAAGAGGCAAGAGAGGTGCAGAAAAAGGGAAGATGGGTGCAGAAAGAATAAAGGGAGGTACAGAAAGAAGCAAGAGAAGTGATGAATCAATCAAGAGAGTTGCAGAAAGACGCAAGGGGAATGCAGAATGAGGCAAGAGAGGTGCAGAAAGAGGCAACAGAGGTACAGAAAGAGGGAAGACGAATGCAGAAAGAGGCAACAGGGATGCAGAAAGAAGCAAGAGAGGTGCAGAAAGAAGAAAGAGAAGTACAGAAAGAAGCAACAGAGGTGCAGAAAGATGCAAGAGAAGTGCAGAAACAGGCAAGAGAGGTGCAGAAAGAGGCAAGAGAGGTGCAGAAAGAGGGTAGATGGGTGCAGAAACAGACAAGAGGGGTGCAGAAAGAAGCAAGAGATGTTCAGAAAGAAGCAAGAGAAGTACAGAAAGAAGCAACAGGGGTGTGGAAAGAGCCAAGAGATGTGCATAAAGAAGTAAGAGAGATACAGAAAAAAGCAAGAGAGGTATAGAAAGAAGCAAGAGAAGTAAAGAAAGAGGCAAGTGAGGTGCAGAAATAGGCAAGAGAGGTGCAGAAAAAGGAAAGAGAACTGCAGAAAGAGGCACGCGAGGTGCAGAAAGAGGGATGAGGGGTGTAGAAAGAGGCAAGAGAGGTACAGAAAAAAGCAAGACAGGTGCAGAAAGAGGCAAGAGAGATGCAGAAAGAGACAAGAGAGGTGCAGAAAAAGGGAAGGTGGGTGCAGGAAGAATAAAGGGAGGTACAGAAAGAAGCAAGAGAAGTGCTGAATCAGTCAAGAGAGTTGCAGAAAGACGCAAGGGGAATGCAGAAGAAGGCAAGAGAGGTGCAGAAAGAGGCAACAGAGGTGCAGAAAGAGGGAAGATGAGTGCAGAAAGAAGCAACAGGGATGCAGAAAGAAGCAAGAGAGGTGCAGAAAGAAGAAAGAGAAGTACAGAAAGAAGCAACAGAGGTGCAGAAAGATGCAAGAGAAGTGCAGAAACAGGCAAGAGAGGTGCAGAAAGAGGCAAGAGAGGTGCAGAGAGAGGGTAGATGGGTGCAGAAAAAGACAAGAGGGGTGCAGAAAGAAGCAAGAGATGTTCAGAAAGAAGCAAGAGAAGTACAGAAAGAAGCAACAGGGGTGTGGAAAGAGCCAAGATATGTGCATAAAGAAGTAAGAGAGATACAGAAAGAAGCAAGAGGAGTGCAGAAAGAGGCAAGTGAAGTACAGATAGAGGCAAGAGAGTTGCAGAAAGAGGGAAGAGGGGTACAAAAAGAGGCAAGATGGATTCAGAAAGAATAAAGGGAGGTACAGAAAGAAGCAAGAGCAGTGCATAAAGAACCAACAGAGGTGCAAAAAGAGGCAAGAGGGGTGAAGAAAAAGGCAAGTGTAGTGCAGAAAGAAGCAAAAGAGGTGTAGAAACAGGCAAGAGAAGTGCAGAAAAAGGCAAGAGAGGTGCAGAAAGAGGCAGGAGAGGTGCACGAAGAGGCTAGAGAGTGTGGAGAAAGAGGCAAGAGGGGTGCAGATAGAAGCAAGAGAAGTGCAGAACGAAGCAACAGAGGTGCTGAAAGAGGCAATAGGGGTGAACAAAGAGGCAATTGTAGTGCAGAAAGAAGCAAAAGAGGTGTAGAAAGAGGCAAGAGACCTGCATAAAAAGGCAAGAGAGGTGCAGAAAGAGGCAAGAGAAGTGCAGAAAGAAGTGACAGAGGTGCAAAAAGAAGCAAGAGGGGTGCAGAAAGAAGCAAGATACGTGCAGAAATAAGCAAAAGAGATGCAGAAAGAGGCAAGAGAACTGCAGAAAAAGGCTAGAGAGGTGCAGAAAGAGGCAGGAGAGGTACACAAAGAGGCAAGAGGTGTGCAGAAGGAGGCAAGAGGGGTGCAGAAAGAAGCAAGAAGCAAGAGAAGTGCATAAAGAAGCCACAGAGGTGCTGAAAGAGGTAAGGGGGGTGCAGGTGCAGAAAGAGGCAAGAGAAGTACAGAAACAGGCAGGAGAGGTGCAAAAAGAGAGAACAGGGGTATAGAAAGAGGCAGGAGAGGTGCAGAAAGAGGTAAGAGAACTGCAGAAAGAGGCAAGAGAGTTACAGAATGAGGGAAGAGTGGTGCAGATAGAGGGAAGAGAAATGCAGAAAGAAGCAACAGAGGTGCAGAAAGAGACAAGAGAGGTGCATAAAGGGGCATGAGAGTTGCAGAAACAGGCAAAAGAGGTGCAGAAAGAGGGAACAGGGTTGCAGACAGAGGCAAGAGAGGTGCAGAAAGAGGGAAGAGGGGTGCAGAAAGAAGCAAGAGGGGTGCAGACATTTGTAAGAAAGGTACAGAAAGAAGCAAGAGCAGTGCAGAGAGAAGCAAGTGAGGTGCAGAAAGAAGCAAGGGAGGTGCAGAAAGAAGCAAGAGAAGTGCTGAAAGAAGCATGAGAGGTGCAGAAAGAGGCAAGAGGGATACAGAAAGAGGCAAGAGAGGTGCAGAAAGAGGGAAGACAAGGGTAGAAAGAGGCATCAGGGGTGCAGAAAGAAGCAAGAGTAGGGCAGAAAGATGCAAGAGAGGTGCAGAAAGAGGCAAGATGGTACAGAAACAGGGAAGAGGGGTGCAGAAAGGTGCAAGATGGGTGCAGAAAGAAACAAGAGAGGTACAGAAAGAAGCAACAGAGGTGCAGAAGGAGGCAAGTAACTACAGATAAGGCAAGAGAGTTGAAGACAAAGGCAAAAGAGGTGCAGAAAGAGGGAACAGGGGTGCAGACAGAGGCAAGAGGGATGCAGAAATTTGCAAGAGAAGTGCAGAAAGAGGCAAGAGAGATGCAGAAAGAGGCAAGGGGGGTGTAGAAAGAGGCAAGAGTAGTGCAAAAGAAGAAAAAGAGGTACTGAAAGAGGCAAGAGAACTGCAGAAAAAGGAAAGAGAGGTACAGAAAGAGGCAAGAGAACTCCAGAAAAAGGCAAGAGAGGTGCAGAAAGAGGCAGGAGAGGTGCAGAAAGAGGCAATAGGGGTACAGAAAGAGGCAAGAGCGGTGCAGAAAGAGGCAAGAGAGGTACATAAATAGGCAGGAGAGATGTAGAAAGAGGGAACAGGAGTGCGGAAAGAGGCAAGAGAGGTACGGAAAGAGGCAAGAGAACTGCAGAAAGAGGCAAGAGACGTGCAGAAAGAGGCAAGAGAGGTGCAGAAAGAGGCAAGATAGGTACAGAAAAAGTGAAGAAGGGTGCAGAAAGAGGCAACAGAGGTGCAGAAAGAGGGAAGACGAGTGCAGAAAGAGGCAACAGGGATGCAGAAAGAAGCAAGAGAAGTACAGAAAGAAGCAACATGGGTGTGGAAAGAGCCAAGAGATGTGCATAACGAAGTAAGAGAGATACAGAAAGAAGCAAGAGAGGTATAGAAAGAAGCAAGAGAAGTAAAGAAAGAGGCAAGTGAGGTGCAGAAATAGGCAAGAGAGATGCAGAAAAAGGAAAGAGAACTGCAGAAAGAGGCAAGCGAGGTGCAGAAAGAGGGATGAGGGGTGCAGAAAGAGGCAAAAGAGGTACAGAAAGAAGCAAGACAGGTGCAGAAAGAGGCAGTGAGATGCAGAAAGAGGCAAGAGAGGTGCAGAAAAAGGGAAGATGGGTGCAGAAAGAGAGAAGACAAGTGCAGAAAGAGGCAACAGGGATACAGAATGAAGCAAGAGAGGTGCAGAAAGAAGAAAGAGAAGTACAGAAAGAAGCAACAGAGGTGCAGAAAGATGCAAGAGAAGTGCAGAAACAGGCAAGAGAGGTGCAGAAACAGGCAAGAGAGGTACAGAAAGAAGGTAGATGGGTGCAGAAAAAGACAAGAGGGGTGCAGAAAGAAGCAAGAGATGTTCAGAAAGAAGCAAGAGAAGTACAGAAAGAAGTAACAGGGGTGTGGAAAGTGTGAGAAGTTGGCCTGGCATATGCTGTCCACTAATTATAGTGGGCACCTTGCACCAGTCCAAACAACCCCTTATTGGAGATAGGTTAAAGACAACCCTTATTGAAAGCTATCCATTGGTAGCTATGGAGAGCAGCCTTCAGGCTAAGTCTTGAAGGAATGTAAAGCAGCTTGTTTTACCAGTCTATAATCTCTTGAGTGACCAAATGAAAGAGGACCACACCAGGTATATATTCAAAATATATGTATTTATTACTAAACACACCCCTCTAGTCTCTTTATGAGGCTAGAGTTTGAAGTACATACGTTACGAGTTAGTTATCTACAGTAATAGCACAAATACACGTTTGAGCCCCAGGGGCGTACCAAACCATATACCAATAAAGTGGTATAAGAACCACGACTGAGCTAGACACAAGGCCTAGAGCCTGTAGAAGTGCTTGGACCACAAGGAACCACCCAAGGCAGTGACACAGGGGACCCACGGGGGACGCGTGCAGTGTATGAACACAGCCGCGAACCACCGTTAACTTCTATGGGGAAAGTCGCGATTAGAATTTAAAAGAAAAGGGACACTTAGAGGAGGACTTGGAGCAAACCCTTTGAGAACTAGGCTGTTCTAGTGTCAATACCCACGGGAGCACCGGAGTACTCGAGTTACCTCACCCAGGGGAGCCGGGTGCATAGGTGTCTTTCGGGGTCGGGTTTCGTCGTCACTTTCAATGGCGATCTGCTGCAAAGTGCTGCTGGCGGCCAAGTCGAAAGTGTTCGGGTGGATCCAAAGGTGGATCGAAGATCTGAAGAACCTGAAAGCAGAGGGGACAGAGTCTGGGTCACTAGCCAGTGACCAGGAAGGCGATGAGCAGATGCCCACCGATGTCGAGTGCTTCAGGTAGGTTGACGGTCGTCTTGACTCTTCAGCCACGAGGTCCAGGAGGCATCGACGACAACCAGGAGCTGGATTCGAGCTGTCCCATGACGTTTGTCGATTGCAGGGGTGTTGACGACCGGATTGGACCCAACAAGCCTTGGCAACGGCAAGTCTTGTGGAAATAGAAGAAGGATGATGTTGCAGACCAGCAAGGTCTGGGGGACTCACCCAGCGAGGATAAGTCAGGGCACACCTGGAGCAACCAGGGAGCCCAAGAAGAAAAAGATTGGCCTTCGGGAGGGCCTACTAGCTAACGGACTAGCGACCGCAAAGGAGCCTCAAGACGATGCACGTGGAGCTGGCTCACAGGACACTCGTGGAGTGGAGGCCAGTGATCTTCGGTGCAGTTAGTGGTGGAGGCTAGGGCTACTCGGAGCCCAAAGCACGACTTCGTGGGATACCCAGAAGAGCATGCACTTGCAAATGCATTTGGTGTCCAGGGGTCACGGTTCCACGTTACCCACGACAGCTACGGGCCTCAGCTTTGCTGGGGACTCAGGGCAGCTTCGGGGAAGTCTGGAAATCTACATCTGGTGATGCAAAGACTTCGGCGTCCGACGGGAGCTTCAGCGATGCAGACCGGACAATTGCTTCTTTGGTGCCTGCCAAGCAGGGGAGTCACTCCTTGACCCCAAGGGAGATTCTTCAGTCCTCTAATCTTGAAGTAGAGCGTCGAAGGTCCAGGATTCTGTGTCAGAGTTTCGTCCAGGTAAATCTAAAGTCCTAAGGACTGGGTTCCCCTACTTATACAAAGGTAGGGGTTGGACATACTCTGTGGCCCCACCTATGGGAGGGCCAGGGCAGAGGGGTGGTTACACCCCTTTCCCTTTGTCCAGTTTCGCGCCAGAGCAGGGGCTGGAATCCCCTGAGCCGGTTTGAACTGGGGTATGCACAGGGACACCAAGTGTGCCACCAGTGCAGGATTTCAAAGCACCCAAGAGTGCTCCCGCCCAGCCCCAATACACACTATCCTGTCTGGGGAGGTGGTCACACCTCCCTGGGACAGGAAACCTATTGTCCAGGCCTCCCCTGCTGGAGTTTCGGTCAGCAGCAGGAGGCCAGACTCGTGTCTGTGGCAGCGGCATCCATTTTGTGATGCCAGGGCTCTGGAAAGTCAGTACCGGGTATACCGGTGTGTACATGTCTTTCCCTCTAGAAGGGTGGAATGCTACCCCCGCCGCCAGAACTGGCGGGGGGTAGTATTCCAAGATGTTTGACACCAAACACGACATGTTTCCGTGCAGCCATCCCAAAGTTAGCATTTAACGCGAGGTTATAATGCGCTTAAGAGTATATGGTCAGGCTGCACTACAAACAGCATCAGAGAAGGGTCTCCGAACGCTGCAGAGGGGCCCTGCTCATGCAGGGGCACCCTCTCACATAGGAACCACGCACTCTGCCTTCAGGATTGATAAGGCCTGCCATAGGAGTGACTTATAGGTTTATATGTGTGTATGTATTTAGTGATATAGGTAGCCTATATCACAGTAAGAGGTGCATGCACCACCTTACCCAGGCTGCAGTAGCAGACCTGTGGTGTCAGTTTGGATGGCCTTCCAGGGGTGGCACAATACATGCTGCAGCCCCTGGTAGGCCTCTGAGGTACCTATGCCCTGGGTACATAGTATACCATATACTAGGGACTTATAAGGGCACTCCAGATTCCAATCAGAGATGTGCCTAAGGCACATGGAAACCATTTTAAAGAGGAAGCAGCTAGGCTGGGGTTCTGATTAGCAGGGCCCCAGCCAGACTAAGGTCGAAAAACAGTGAAGCATCAGCAAAAAGTGGGGGTACCCATGTGAAGCAGATCCTACTCTCCTACACAACCCCCCCCAAACGTAGGGACATTAAACTAACCTTGCCCAGTTAAGTCTTCATGTTCTAAGTGGAAGTACCTAGAGAGTCCATCTGCATTGGCATGGTTACTCCCAGGTCTATGTTCCACTGTGAAGTCCATCCCCTGTAGGGAAATGGACCACCTAAGCAGTTTGGGGTTTTCACCCTTCATTTGTTTTAGCCATAAGAGGGGCTTATGGTCTGTTTGAACAAGGAAGTGAGTACCAAACAAGTATGGCCTCAACTTCTTCAGAGCCCAGACCACAGCAAAGGCCTCCCTCTCAATGGCTGACCAACGTTTCTCTCTAGGGGTCAGCCTTCTGCTAATGAAAGCTACTGGCTGATCCTGACCTTCATCATTCAATTGTGACAGTACAGCCCCTACCCCCAATTCAGATGCATCAGTTTGAACAATGAACTTCTTGGAGTAATCAGGACTCTGTAGAATGGGAGCAGTGCACATGGCCTGCTTCAGGTCATCAAATGCCTTTTGACAGCTAACTGTCCACTGAACCTTTTTGGGCATTTTCTTGGAAGTTAAGTCATTCAGGGGTGTCACTATTGATCCATACCCCTTGACAAATCTCCTATAGTACCCAGTCAGGCCTAAGAAGGCTCTCACCTGAGTCTGGGTAGTTGGAGCAGTCCAGTCCATGATGGTCTGGATCTTGCTCTGCAGTGGTTGAACCTGGCCTCCACCCACAAGGTGGCCCAGGTACACAACCTGACTCTGCCCTATCTGGCACTTGGTGGCCTTGATAGTCAGGCCTGCTTTCTGCAGGGCCTGTAAAACATTTCTGAGGTGGACCAGGTGATCCTCCCAGGTGGAGCTAAAGACAGCAATATCATCTAGATATGCTGCACTATAGGCTTCCAGACCTGTAAGGACTGTATTCACCAGCCTCTGAAAAGTGGCAGGTGCATTCTTCAGACCAAAGGGCATCACCACAAATTGATAATGCCCACTAGGGGTTGAGAATGCTGTCTTTGGCTTTGCATCATCAGCTAGTCTGATCTGCCAGTAGCCAGCTGTCAGGTCAAATGTGCTTAGATACTTGGCTGAGGCCAAAGTGTCTATTAGCTCATCTGCCCTTGGTATTGGATGGGCATCAGTCCTAGTGACTGCATTGAGACCCCTGTAGTCCACACAAAACCTCATCTCTCTTTTCCCACCATTGGTGTGAGGTTTTGGCACAAGGACCACTGGACTAGCCCAAGGGCTATCTGAGGGTTCAATAACTCCCAAATCCAACATCTTCTGGACTTCTGTCCTGATACAGTCCCTGACATGGTCAGGTTGCCTATAAATCTTATTTTTAATAGGCAGACTGTCCCCAGTGTCCACTTCATGAGTGCACCAGGTAGTCTGACTGGGTGTCAGTGAGAATATGTGTCTGAACTGATTGAGCACCTGTCTGCAATCAGTCTGCTGCTGGGTAGTGAGGCTGCCTGCCAAGGCTATACCATCCACTGACCCATCACCAGGGTTCTGTGAGAGCAGGTCAGGGAGTGGGTCACTCTCTTCCTCCTGTCCCTCATCAGTAGCCATGAGCAAGCCCATGTCTGCCCATGTCTGCCCTGTCCACAAATGGTTTTAACCTGTTGACATGGAGAACCCTGTGGGGACTCCTGGGTGTTCCTAGGTCTACTAAGTAGGTAACCTCACCCTTCTGTTCAACAATGGTGTGGGGTCCACTCCATTTGTCTTGGAGAGCTGCTGGGGCCACTGGCTCCAACACCCACACCTTCTGTCCTGGCTGGTAAACAGTCAGTACAGCTCTTTGGTCATGCCAGGCCTTTTGAAGTTCCTGGCTAGCCTCAAGGTTTTTAGTTGCCTTTTTCATATACTCAGCCATCCGGGAGCGGAGACCAAGTACGTAGTCCACTATGTCTTGCTTTGGGGGCTTGAGAGGTAACTCCCATCCTTCCTTCACCAAGCACAGTGGACCCCTGACAGGGTGACCAAACAAAAGTTCAAAAGGGCTGTAGCCAACCCCTTTTGAGGCACCTCCCTGTACGCAAATAAAAGGCAGGGCAAGAGTATGTCCCATCTTCGCCTAAGCTTTTCTGGGAGCCCTTTAATCATGCCCTTCAAGGTTTTGTTGAATCTCTCAACTAAACCATTGCATTGTGGGTGATAGGGTGTGGTGAACTTGTAAGTCACTCCACACTCCTTCCACATTGCTTTTAAGTATCCAGACATAAAGTTTGCACCCCTGTCTGATACAACCTCCTTAGGGAAGCCCACTCTTGAGAAAATTCCCAGGAGGGCCCTTGCCACCACAGGTGCTGTAGTGGTCCTAAGGGGAATAGCCTCTGGGTACCTGGTGGCATGATCCACTACCACCAGGATAAACCTGTGCCCAGATGCTGTTTGGGGATCCATGGGACCAACAATGTCAATCCCTACCCTTTCAAAGGGAACCCCCACCACAGGTAGTGGTATCAGGGGGCCTTTGTAGTGCCACCTGCCTTGCCACTGGCCTGGCAGGTTACACAGGAGCGACAAAACTCCTTGGTGTCTTCAGACATGTGGGGCCAGTGAAAGTGAGGGACAATTCTGTCCCAAGTCTTGTTCTGGCCCAGGTGACCTGCTAAGGGAATATCATGGGCTAGGGTCAATAGGAAGCCCCTGAACTTCAGAGGTATAACCAACCTCCTGGTAGCACCAGGCTTGGGGTCTCTACACTCTGAGTACAAGAGTCCATCATCCCAATACACAGTATGGGGACCACTAGCTTTCCCAGCAGCCTCAGCAGCAGCTTGCTGTCTGAGGGGTTCAAGAGAGGGGCAGCTCTGCTGCTCCTGGCTCAGATCTGCCCTGGAAGGTCCCCCTGTCCCCAAGAACTCAACCTGGTCAGGTTCAAGCTCCTCTGGGACAGTTCCTTCCTCAGGACTGAGATCATCCCCTCAAGGGACTGATCTTCCTTCTGAGCCAAGGGGAAGGCACTGCCTTTACCCTACTACTCCTCTTCTTGGAGGGCACTTGGTCCATTATTCCAGAATCCAAGGCCTGTTCAGTGCTAGACATTTTGGCTTGTGACCTGGTCACAGCAAACACATCTGCAGGGATCCCCAGCATTTCTGCATGGGTCCTGAGCTCCACTTCTGCCCAAGCTGAAGTTTCTAAGTCATTGCCAAGCAAGCATTCAACGGGTAGGTCTGCACTTACCACAACCTTCTTAAGGCCAGTTACCCCTCCCCAGGAGAAGTTAACAACTGCCAGAGTATGGTCTGTTCTGACGTTGCTAGCATTGGTCACTTGGTACATTTCACCAAGTATTATCTGCCCAGGATTCACAAGGTCTTGTGTCACCATGGTGACACTTGCCCCTGTGTCCCTAAATGCCAAAGCCTCTCTTCCATTGATTAAAGGCTGTTGTCTGTACTTGCCCAGATTACTGGGACTCACAGAGGAGGTCATATCCATGCCTCCATCACAGACTAGGACAGCCTGAGTGAGTTCTCTGACTAGGTCAGAGCTCATCTCTTTACCCAGGGTCAACCCTACTAAACCCTTGGCTTGTGTAGTCCCACCACCAACTGTAACTGCACTAGGGGGAGCAGGTGCCTTAGGGGCATTGGTGGGGGCTGGAGTAGAGTCTTTGGACTTGGTGCAATCACTGGTCCAGTGGGTCTTTTGCTTACAGACCTTGCACCATGGTTTCCTTTGGCCTTTCCCTTTGGTAGACTGTGAATCCCCACCTGAAGAAGATTTTTGGGGGCCTTGTGAAGACTTTTGATCTTTACCCTTCTCCCCACCCTTATCAGAGGTTTTCGAATCTTGCTTCTTAGGGTCACCACCTTGGTTCTGTACCTTCTGCTTCACCCTGGTTCTGACCCATTTGTCTGCCTTCTTTCCCAATTCTTGGGGAGAGGTCAGATCAGAGTCTACCAGGTGCTGATGCAACAGCTGATTTTGACAGTTATTAAGAATCTGCTCCCTCATTATCAGATTGTACAATCCTGTGAAGTCACATACCTTACTGCCCAATAACCAACCTTCCAGAGCCTTGGCAGAACAATCAACAAAGTCCACCCAGTCTTGAGTCTGTGCTTTTGGGTATCCCTGAACTTTAACCTGTATTGTTCAGTGGTTAGGCCAAACCCATCAATTAGAGCACTCTTCAAGACTTTGTAATTATCAGCATCCTCCTCTCTAACAGTGAGGAGCTTGTCTCTACCTTTGTCTGCAAAGGAGAGCCACAAGATTGCTGCCCACTGCTCCTGAGGGACCCTCTGTACTTTACAGGCCCTCTCTAGAGCAGTTATCCACTTGTGGATGTCATCCCCACTCTGGTAGGGAGGGACAATCTTGCTCAGGTTTCTATGGTCATAAGACCTTTCCCTATCTTTGGGGAAACTGCTGCCACCATGGGACTCTAGTCCCAACTTTTGTCTCTCTCTATAGAGATCTAGGGACTCCCTGTCTATAGCCAATTGCTGTTTCCTGAGTTCAAGCTGAGCTTGCTCATATTGAATCAGTCTCTTTCTCCTCTCATGAGAGGATTCCCTCCTATGAGAGGAGACAGAGGTCCCTATTGAGGTGTCAGAGTGGTTAGACTCCTGAGAAGGAGACCTAGACCTTCTGGGCACACTCAGAACTCTTCCTGGGGGACAAAGGGGAGGTCAGTCTGATCCTCTCCTCCTCCTCCTCCACAGGAGGAATTGGGTTTTCCAGGACAAGGTCATTTTCACCTTCCTGGCCAGTTTCAGAGGGGGGCCTGGGTTTCTTCACCCCTGGCCCCTTCCTCATCTTCTGCCCCACCCTCTTTGCCTACCCCTTCAGACCCTAGGGGCCTGCTGAGATCATCAGCTAGTAACACCTCCCTGAGGTGTTGGGTGCTGGCACTTTTGCCTGTCTTCAACTTCCTAGTAGTGCATAATGCTCTCAATTCCAAGAATGGGAGTTTATCATACTTGGAGGGAAGAAGCCCACTGGCTTCTGGCAAGGACTCACTGGGTCCTGGCTTTGAAGACATTACTAGTGAGGTGTGGTGTATGCACTACCTACTCTAGTGTGGCCTACTAAACTCTCTTGAGTTGTAGAAAGGGTGTGCTGTCCCTTAACACACAACTCTAAGTTCAGTAGAACTTACTGTATTACTAAGCTTGATTTATATGTACCTTAGGTACCCTTAGTGGTTTTCAGTTGATCAATTCAATTGAGATTATCTGGTAAAACAATAGCAAGCTGGAATCCCACACGCTGCACACCAATGTGAGAAGTTGGCCTGGCATATGCTGTCCACTAATTATAGTGGGCACCTTGCACCAGTCCAAACAACCCCTTATTGGAGATAGGTTAAAGACAACCTTTATTGAAAGCTATCCTAGTGGTAGCTATGGAGAGCAGCCTTCAGGCTAAGTCTTGAAGGAATGTAAAGCAGCTTGTTTTACCAGTCTATAATCTCTTGAGTGACCAAATGAAAGAGGACCACACCAGGTATATATTCAAAATATATGTATTTATTACTAAACACACCCCTCTAGTCTCTTTATGAGGCTAGAGTTCGAAGTACATACGTTACGAGTTAGTTATCTACAGTAATAGCACAAATACACGTTTGAGCCCCAGGGGCGTACCAAACCATATACCAATAAAGTGGTATAAGAACCACGACTGAGCTAGACACAAGGCCTAGAGCCTGTAGAAGTGCTTGGACCACAAGGAACCACCCAAGGCAGTGACACAGGGGACCCACGGGGACGCGTGCAGTGTATGAACACAGCCGCGAACCACCGTTAACTTCTATGGGGAAAGTCGCGATTAGAATTTAAAAGAAAAGGGACACTTAGAGGAGGACTTGGAGCAAACCCTTTGAGAACTAGGCTGTTCTAGTGTCAATACCCATGGGAGCACCGGAGTACTCGAGTTACCTCACCCAGGGGAGCCGGGTGCATAGGTGTCTTTCGGGGTCGGGTTTCGTCGTCGCTTTCAATGGCGATCTGCTGCAAAGTGCTGCTGGCGGCCAAGTCGAAAGTGTTCGGGTGGATCCAAAGGTGGATCGAAGATCTGAAGAACCTGAAAGCAGAGGGGACAGAGTCTGGGTCACTAGCCAGTGACCAGGAAGGCGATGAGCAGATGCCCACCGATGTCGAGTGCTTCAGGTAGGTTGATGGTTGTCTTGACTCTTCAGCCACGAGGTCCAGGAGGCGTCGACGACAACCAGGAGCTGGATTCGAGCTGTCCCATGACGTTTGTCGATTGCAGGGGTGTCGGCGACCGGATTGGACCCAACAAGCCTTGGCAACGGCAAGTCTTGTGGAAATAGAAGAAGGACGATGTTGCAGACCAGCAAGGTCTGGGGGACTCACCCAGTGAAGATAAGTCAGGGCTCACCTGGAGCAACCAGGGAGCCCAAGCAGAAAAAGATTGGCCTTCGGAAGGGCCTACTAGCCAATGGACTAGCGACCGCGAAGGAGCCTTGAGACGATGCACGTGGAGCTGGCTCACAGGACACTCGGGGAGTGGAGGCCAGTGATCTTCAGTGCAGTTAGTGGTGGAGGATGGGGCTACTCGGAGCCCAAAGCACGACTTCGTGGGAGACCCAGAAGAGGATGAACTTGCAAATGCGTTCGGTGTCCAGGGGTCACGGTTCCACATTATCCACGACAGCTACGGGCCTCAGCTTTGCTGGGGACTCAGGGCAGCCTCGGGGAAGTCTGGAAATCTACCTCTGGTGATGCAAAGACTTCGGCGTCCGACGGGAGCTTCAGCGATGCAGACCGGACAATTGCTTCTTTGGTGCCTGCCAAGCAGGGGAGTCACTCCTTGACCCCAAGGGAGATTCTTCAGTCCTCTAATCTTGAAGTAGAGCATCGAAGGTCCAGGATTCTGTGTCAGAGTTTCGTCCAGGTAAATCTAAAGTCCTAAGGACTGGGTTCCCCTACTTATACTAAGGTAGGGGGTTGGACATACTCTGTGGCCCCACCTATGGGAGGGCCAGGGCAGAGGGGTCCCTTTGTCCAGTTTCGCGCCAGAGCAGGGGCTGGAAGCCCCTGAGCCGGTTTGAACTGGGGTATGCACAGGGACACCAAGTGTGCCCCCAGTGCAGGATTTCAAAGCACCCGAGAGTGCTCCCGCCCAGCCCCAATACACACTATCCTGTCTGGGGAGGTGGTCACACCTCCCTGGGACAGGAAACCTATTGTCCAGGCCTCCCCTGCTGGAGTTTCGGTCAGCAGCAGGAGGCCAGACTCGTGTCTGTGGCAGCGGCATCCATTTTGTGATGCCAGGGCTCTGGAAAGTCAGTACCGGGTATACCGGTGTGTACATGTCTTTCCCTCTAGAAGGGTGGAATGCTACCTCCGCCGCCAGAACTGGCGGGGGGGTAGTATTCCAAGATGTTTGACACCAAACACGACATGTTTCCGTGCAGCCATCCCAAAGTTAGCATTTAACGCGAGGTTATAATGCGCTTAAGAGTATATGGTCAGGCTGCACTACAAACAGCATCAGAGAAGGGTCTCCGAACGCTGCAGAGGGGCCCTGCTCATGCAGGGGCACCCTCTCACATAGGAACCACGCACTCTGCCTTCAGGATTGATAAGGCCTGCCATAGGAGTGACTTATAGGTTTATATGTGTGTATGTATTTAGTGATATAGGTAGCCTATATCACAGTAAGAGGTGCATGCACCACCTTACCCAGGCTGCAGTAGCAGACCTGTGGTGTCAGTTTGGATGGCCTTCCAGGGGTGGCACAATACATGCTGCAGCCCCTGGTAGGCCTCTGAGGTACCTATGCCCTGGGTACATAGTATACCATATACTAGGGACTTATAAGGGCACTCCAGATTCCAATCAGAGATGTGCCTAAGGCACATGGAAACCATTTTAAAGAGGAAGCAGCTAGGCTGGGGTTCTGATTAGCAGGGCCCCAGCCAGACTAAGGTCGCAAAACAGTGAAGCATCAGCAAAAAGTGGGGGTACCCATGTGAAGCAGATCCTACTCTCCTACAGAAAGAGCCAAGAGATGTGCATAAAGAAGTAAGAGAGATACAGAAAGAAGCAAGAGAAGTGCAGAAAGAGGCAAGCGAGGTGCAGATAGAGGCAAGAGAGATGCAGAAAGAGGGAAGAGGGGTACAAAAAGAGGCAAGATGGGTTCAGAAAGAAGCAAGAGAGGTACAGAAAGAAGCAAAAGAAGTCCAGAAAGAAGCAACTGGGGTGCAGAAAGAGGCTAGAGGGGTGCAGGAAGAGGCAAGAGAAGTACAGAAAGAAGTAACAGAGGTGCAGAAGGAGGCAAGTGAACTACAGAAAGAGGCAAGAGAGTTGCAGAAATAGGCAAAAGAGGTGCAGAAAGAGGGAACAGGGGTGCAGACAGAGGCAAGAGAAGTGCAGAAAGAATCAAGGGAGGTGCTGAAAGAAGCAAGAGAAGTATAGAAAGAGGCAAGAGGAGTGCAGAAAGAGGCAAGAGAGGTGCATACAGAGGGAAGACGAGTGCAGAAAGAGGCAACAGGGTTGCAGAAAGAGGCAAGAGAGATGCAGAAAGAGGGAAGAGTGGTGCAGAAAGAGGCAAGATGGGTGCAGAAAGAAGTAAGAGAGGTACATAAAGATGCAAGAGAAGTCCAGAGAGAAGCAACAGGGATGCAGAAAGAGGCTTGAGGGGTGCATAAAGAAGCAAGAGAAGTCCAGAAAGAAGCAACAGGGATGCAGAAAGAAGCTTGAGGGGTGCAGAAAGAGGCAAGAGAAGTGCAGAAAGAAGCAACAGAGGTGCAGAAGGAGGCAAGTGAACTGCAGAAAAAGGCAAGAAAGTTGCAGAAACAGGCAAAAGGGGTGCAGACAGAGGCAAGATAGGTGCAGAAAGAAAGACAAGGGGTACAGAAGGAGGCAAGACAGATGCAGAAATTTGCAAGAGAGGTGCAGAAAGTAGTAAGAGCAGTGCAGGAAAACCCAACAGTTGTGTAGAAAGAGGCTACAGGAGTGCAGAAAGAGGCAAGAGAAGTGCAGAAAGAACTAAAAGAGGTGCAGAATGAGGTAAAAGAACTGCAGAAAAAGGCAAGAGAGGTGCACAAAGAGGCAAGAGGGATACAGAAAGAGGTAAGAGGGGTGCAGAACGAAGCAAAACAGGTACAGAAAAATGGAAGAATGGTGCAGAAAGTAGCAAGAGAGGTGCAGAAAGAAGCAAGAGAAGTGCAGAAAGAAGCAAGAGAGGTGCAGAAAGAGCCATGAAGGGTGCAGAAAGAGGCAACATTGGTGCAGAAAGAGGGAAGACAAGAGCAGAAAGAGGCAACAGGGGTACAGAAAGAAGCAATAGAGGTGCAGAAAGAGGCAAGAGAAGTTCAGAAAGAGGCAAGAGAGGTACAGTAAGAGGCAAGAGAGGTGCAGAAAGAGAGAAGATGGGTGCAGAAATAGACAAGAGAGGTGCAGAAAGAAGCAACAGAGGTGCAGAAACAACCAAGAGATTTGAACAAAGAAGTAAGAGAGGTGCAGATAGAAGAAAGATAGGTACAGAAAGAAGCAAGAGAAGTACAGAAAGAGGCAAGTGAGATACAGAAAGAGGCAAGAGAGGTGCAGAAAGAGGCAGGAGAAGTACAGAAAGAAGCAACAGGGGTCCAGAAAGAGGCTAGAGAGGTGCAGAAATAGGCAAGAGAAGTACATAAAGAGGCAAGAGAGTTGCAGAAACAGGCAAAAGAGGTACAGGAAGAGGGAAGAGGGGTGCAGAAAGAGGCAAGAGGGGTGCAGAAAGAAGCAAGTGAGGTGCAGAAAGAGGAAACAGAGGAACAGAAAGAAGCAAGAGAGGTGCAGAAACAGCCAAGAGAAGTGCAGAAAGAAGCAAGAGAGGTGCGGAAAGTAGCAGGAGAGGTGTAGAAAGAAGCAAGGGAGGTGCAGAATGAAGCAAGAGAAGTGCTGAAAGAAGCATGAGAGGTGCAGAAAGAGGCAAGAGGGATACAGAAAGAGGCAAGAGATGTGAAGAAAGAGGGAAGACAAGGGTAGAAAGAGGCAACAGGGGTACAGAAAGAAGCAAGAGAAGTGCAGAAAGATGCAAGAGAGATGCAAAAAGAGGCAAGATAGGTGCAGAAACAGGGAAGAGGGGTGCAGAAAGATACAGGATGGGTGCAGAAAGAAGCAAGAGAGGTACAGAAAGAAGCAACAGAGGTGCAGAAGGAGGCATGAGAGGTGTAGAAATATGGAGGAGGGTGCAGAAAGAGGCAAGAGGGATGCAGAAATTTGCAAGAAAGGTAAAGAAAGAAGCAAGACCAGTGTAGAAAGAACCAACAGAGGTGCAGAAAGGGGCAAGAGGGGTATAGAAAGAGGCAAGAGGGGTACAGAAAGAGACAGGAGAGGTGCAGAAAGAGGGAACGGGGTGCAGAAAGAGGCAAGAGAGGTACAAAAAGAGGCAAGAGAGCTGCAGAAAGAGGCAAGAGTTGTGCAGAAAGAGGCAAGAGAGGTGAAGAAAGAGGCAAGAGATGTGCAGATAAAGGGAAGAAAGTTGAGGAAAGAAGCAAGAGAGGTGCAGAAAGAAGCAAGAGAAGTGAAGAACGAAGCAAGAGAAGTGCAGAAAGAGGGAAGAAGGGTGCAGAAAGAGGCAACAGGGATGCAGAAAGAAGTAAGAGAGGTGCAGAAACAAGCAAGATAAGTACAGAAAGAAGCAACAGAGGTGCAGAAAGATGCAAGAGAAGTGCAGAAAGAGGCAAGATAGGTGCAGAAAGAGACAAGAGAGGTGCAGAAAGAGGGTAGATGTGTGCAGAAAAAGACAAGAGGGGTGCACAAAGAAGCAAGAGAGATACAGAAAGAAGCAAGAGAGGTATAGAAAGAAGCAAGAGAAGTAAAGAAAGAGGCAAGTGAGGTGCAGAAAGAGGCAATGGATGTGCAGAAAAAGGAAAGAGAACTGCAGAAAGAGGCAAGAGGTGCAGAAAGAGGCAAGAGAGGTACAGAAAGAAGCAAGACAGGAGCAGAAAGAGGCAATATAGATGTAGAAAGAGGCAAGAGAGGTGCAGAAAAAGGGAAGACGGGTGCAGAAAGAATAAATGGAGGTACAGGAAGAAGCAAGAGAAGTGCTGAATCAATCAAGAGAGGTGCAGAAAGAGGCAAGAGGAGTGCAGAAAGAGGCAAGAGAGGTGCAGAAAGAGGCAAGAGAGGTGCAGAAAGAGGGAAGACAAGTGCAGTAATAGGCAACAGGGATGCAGAAACAATCAATAGAGGTGCAGAAAGAAGCAAGAGAAGTGCAGAAAGAGGCAAGAGAGGTGCAGAAAGAGGCAAGAGAGATGCAGAAAGAGGGAAGAGGGGTATAGAAAGAGGCAAGATGTGTGCAGAAATAAGCAAGAGAGGCACAGAAAGAAGCAAAAGAAGTCAAGAAAGAAGCAACTGGGGTGTAGAAAGAGGCTAGAGGGGTGCAGAAAGAGGCAAGAGAAGTGCAGAAAGAAGTAACAGAATTGTAGAAGGAGGCAAGTGATCTACAGAAAGAGGCAAGAGGGTTGCAGAAATAGGCAAAATAGGTGCAGAAAGAGGGAACAGGGGTGCAGACAGAGGTAAGAGAGGTGCAGAAAGAATCAAGGGAGGTGCAGAGAAAAGCAAGAGAAGTGCTGAAAGAAGCAAGAGAAGTACCGAAAGAGGCAAGAAGAGTGCAGAAAGAGGCAAGAGAGGTGCAGAAAGAGGGAAGACCAGTGCAGAAAGAGGCAACAGGGGTGCAGAAAGTAGCAAGAGAGGTACAGAAAGAAGCAAGAGAAGTGTAGAAAGAGGCAAGAGAGGTGCAGATAGAGGCAATAGAGATGCAGAAAGAGGGAAGAGACGTGCAGAAAGAGGCAAGATAGGTGCAGAAAGAAGTAAGAGAGTTACAAAAAGAAGCAAGAGAAGACCAGAAAGAAGCAGCAACAGGGATGCAGAAAGAGGATAGAGGGGTGCAGAAAAAGGCAAGAGAAGTACAGAAAGAAGCAACAGAGGTGCAGAAGGAGGCAAGTGAACTGCAGAAAGAGGCAAGAGAATTGCAGAAACAGGCAAAAGGGGTGCAGAAAGAGGGAACAGGGGTGCAGACAGAGGCAAGAGAGGTGCAGAAAGAAAGAAGAGGGGTACAGAAGGAGGCAAGAGGGATGCAGACATTTGCAAGAGAGGTGCAGAAAGAAGCAAGAGCAGTTCAGAAAAACCCAACAGATGTGCAGACAAAGGAGAGAGGGGTGTATAAAGAGGCAAGAGAAGTGCAGAAAGAAGCAAAAGAGGTGCAGAAAGAGGTAAAAACTGCAGAAAAAGGCAAGAGAGGGGCACAAAGAGTCAAGAGGGGTGCAGAAAGAAGCAAGAGAGGTACAGAAAAAGGGAAGAAGGGTGCAGAAAGAAGCAAGAGAGGTGCAGAATGAAGCAAGAGAAGTACAGAAAGAAGCAAGAGAGGTGCAAAAAGAGCCATGAAGGGTTTAGAAAGAGGCAACAGTGGTGCCAAAAGCGGGAAGACGAGAGCAGAAAGAGGCAACAGGGGTACAGAAAGAAGCAACAGAGGTGCAGAAGGAGGCAAGAGAAGTACAGAAAGAGGCAAGAGATGTACAGAAAGAGGCAAGAGATGTGCAGAAAGAGGGAAGATGGGTGCAGAAATAGACAAGAGAGGTGCAGAAAGAAGCAAGAGATGTACAGAAAGAAGCAAGAGAAGTACAGAAAGAAACAACAGGGGTGCAGAAAGAGGCAAGATAAACGCAGAAAGAAACACTAGAGGTGCAGATGGAAGCAAGAGAACTGCAGAAAAAGGCAAGAGAGCTACAGAAACAGGCAAAAGAGGTGCAGAAAGAGGGTACAGGGGTACAGACAGAGGCAAGAGAGGTACAGAAAGAGGGGTACAGAAAGAGGCAAGAGGGGTGTAGAAAGAAGCAACAGAGGTGCAGAAGGCGGCAAGACAAGTACAGAAAGAGGCAAGAGAGGTAGAGAAAAAGGCAAGAGAGGTGCAGAAAGAGGGAAAATGGGTGCAGAAATAGACAAGAGAGGTGCAGAAAGAAGCAAGAGATGTACAGAAAGAAGCAAGAGAAGTACAGAAAGAGACAACAGGGGTGCAGAAAGAGGCTAGAGGGGTGCAAAAAGAGGCAAGAGAAATGCAGAAAGAAACTGTGAGAAGTTGGCCTGGTATATGCTGTTCACTAATTAAAGTGGACACCTTGCACCAGAACAATTCGACTCTTATGGTAGATAGGTTTAAGACAAACTTTATAGAAAGCTATCCTAGTGGTAGCTGTGGAGAGCACCTTCAGGCTAAGTCTTGAAGGAATGTAAATCAGCTTGTTTTACCACACAATCTCTTGAATCACCAAATGAAAAGACACCACACAGGTATATATATCAAATATATATGTATTTATTAATAAACACTCTCTACTAATCTCTTTATGAGATTAGAGGTCAGGAACATATGTACAAGTCAAATATTATCAGGATAAGTTTAGCACAATTGAATGTTACAATCTTAGTTTGCTAGACCTAGGTCTAGGGCATCTAGAATCGAGGGACCCCCAAGAACCACCCCAAGTAGTTGTAGGAGACCCACAGGGGACGGACGCGGTGACCGGGCACCGATGCGAATCCTGTACGAGTCTATGCACTCAGACGCGATTGAAATATCAATGTTAAAGGTCCCTTGCGTGTTCGAGGCGAACACACCGATCGGTCCTTGTACGAGTCGAAGGACGCGGTTACAGATGGTATTGCAAGGGAGTTGGATGCGGTGTGTCTAACACAGACGCGAACCAGGTCCGAGTCAGTGCGATAGTCGCACATGGAAAGTTAGAGTTTTGGGACACTTTGAGGGAAGCTACAAGCAAGTCACTTACAGGGTAAGTAGTTCTAGGGCCCACACCCACAGGAGCACCATAGTGCTGAAGTTACCTCACCCAGGGGAGCTGGGTGCATAGGTGTTCTTTGGTGTCGGGTCGCGGCGTCGTTTTCAATGGGAGCCAGTGAAGACTTGCTGCTTGCGGCGACAGGAGAAGTGTCCGGAGGAATCCAAGCCTGGATTCGGAAGATGGAAGACCTGAAAGCAGAGGGGACAGTGTTCAAAGTCACTTGGCAGTGACTCAGGGCAAGGAAGATGGATGCCCACCGTCGTCGCAAGATTCAGGTCGTTTGCAGTTGCCTTGACTCTTCAGCCACGAGGTCCAGGAGGTGTCAACGATGACCAGGAGCTGGATTCGGCGTGTCCCACAATGTCTGCAGCTTACTGCGGTAGCTGCTACTCGATCGGAGCCAACAAGCCTTGGTAACAGCAAGTCTCAGGGAAAGTGCGAAGAGGTGATGGCGCAGACCAGCAAGATCTGTGGGACTCACCCAGCGAAGGTAAGTCAGGGCAGGCCTGGAGCAACCAGGGGAGCCCTTCGGTTTCTTTAGGAAGTCTTCTGGGGACCCACAAGCTGGCTGGCAAGGGATTGCAAAGACGCCTCAGGAGGATTCTCTCACAGGGGCCCACGGTCACTCGGGACATTGTAGGCCTTTGATCTTAGGAGGGATTTTTGCTGGACGCTGGGACCACATGTGGTCCAAAGTACAAGTTCGTGGAATGTTGTGAAGGGGTTGCACTTGACAATAGTGCTCGGTACCCAGGGGTCGCAGTTCCTCGTTACTCTTGGGGTCCACTGGCCTCAGCTTCGCTGGGAACTCACGATGGCCTTTGAGAAGTCAGGAAATCCACTTCTTGGGCTGCAGGGACTTTGGACTCCGGCGGGAGCGGCATAGTTTGCGACCATCGTTTGTAGTTTTTGGTGCCTGCCAAGCAGGGGAGTCACTCCTTGACTCCAAGGGAGATTCTTCAGTCTTCCAAAGGTAGTGGAACGTCGAAGGTCTGGGATTCTTCTTGTAGAGCGTCGTCCAGGGAAATCTAGGGTGCAATGCACAGGTTCCCCCTCTTATACCAAAAGAAGGGGAGGGACTAGCTCTATGACCCTACCTATGGGAGGGTCAGGGGAGTGGGTGGCTACACCCACTTCCCTTTGTCCAGTTTCGCGCCAGAGCAGGGACAGGTAGCCCCTGAGCCGGTTTGAACTGGCATATGCACAGAGGAGCCTTCTACTCCCCGAGTGCAGGACTTCAAAGCACTCTAAGAGTGCACCCACCCAGCCCCAATACACTAAAGCCTGTCTGGGAGGTGGTCACACCTAGGCCTGGGCGGTAAATTCCGTTCCGCTCGCGGAATTTGCGGAATTTGGGTAATTTCGCTCCGCCGGAGAACGCGAAATTGCCAAAAATTCTGTGATCTGTGGCTTCGCGGAATTTTTGCTTGTTCGCGCTTTCAAAATGCGGGTTCGCGAGATATTTCTCCCCGAGCACGCAAACAGCGTTCGCGAACAGGAAAAAAGCATCGCGAACGGGCGGAACAGGCAATTCCGCGTGTTCGCGGAACTTTTGCGTGCTCGCGGAGATTTTTTACCGTTTCGCGGAGCTTTGCGTTGCGCGACTACGCAAATTCCGCCCACCCCTAGTCACACCCCCTTGGGACAGGATATCTATTGTTGGGCTTCCTCCACTGCAAGTGTTGGTCATCAGCAGGAGGGCAGCCCAGTGTCTGTGACTGGTGGCATCCATTTTGTGATGCCAGGGCTCTGCAGGATTCTACCGCGTTTCCACAGTAGGTACATGTCTATCCCTCTAGAAGGGTGGAATGTTACCCCCGCCGCCAGGACTGGCGGGGGGTAGTATTCCAAGATGTTTGACACCAAACACGACATGTTTCGATGCAGCCATTCCAAAGTTAGCATTTTACCGCGAGGATATAATGCACTTAAAAGTATATGGTTTAACCGCATCCACAAACAGCACCAGATAATGGACTCTGATAGCTGCAGAGGGGCCCTGCTCAGGCAGAGGCACCCCCTCACATAGAAGCCAAGCACCCTGCCCTCAGGATTGATAGGGCCTGCCTTAGGGGTGACTGATAGGGTTATATGTGTGTGTAGGAGAGATATAGGGAACCTATATCTCAGTGAGGGGTGCTAGCACTTCCTCACTCAGGCTGCAGTAGCAGGCCTGTGGTGTCAGATTTAGTCTGCTTCCCAGGGGTGGCATAATACATGCTGCAGTGCCTGGTAGGCCTGTGAAGTACCTATGCCCTTGGTACCTAAGGTACCATATACTAGGGACTCATAAGGTGCCACAGTATCCAATCACTAGTGCACCTAGAGTGCACTCCAAATCGTTTAGAGAGAACAGAGAGGCTGGGGCCCTGATTAGCAGGGTCCGAGCCTGACTATAGCCAGAAACCAGTGTAAACATCAGAAAAAAAGTGGGGGCAACATAAGAGGCAGATCCTACTCTCCTACACAACCCCCCAAATGCAGGGACACTAAACTAACCTTGACCAGTTGAGTCTTCGTGTTCAAAGTGGAAATACCTTGAGAGTCCATCTGCATTGACATGTTGGGTCCCAGGTCTATGTTCCACTGTATAGTCCATCCCCTGTAGGGAAATGGACCACCTCAAAAGTTTTGGGTTTTCTCCTTTCATTTGTTTAAGCCATAGGAGGGGCTTGTGGTCGGTCTGAACTATGAAGTGAGTACCAAACAAGTATGGCCTCAGCTTCTTCAGGGCCCATACCACAGCAAAGGCCTCCCTCTCTATAGCTGAACAACGTTTCTCTCTAAGGGTCAGCCTTCTGCTAATAAAAGCTATTGGCTGGTCTTGACCTTCATCATTCAGTTGAGACAGTACAGCTCCCACACCCAGCTCAGAAGCATCTGTTTGGACAATGAACTTTTTGGTGTAGTCTGGACTCTAAAAGATGGGGGCAGTGCACATGGCCTGCTTTAGGTCTTCAAATGCCTTTTGACAGCTAGCTGTCCACTGAACCTTTTTTGGCATTTTCTTTGAGGTCAGATCATTCAAGGGGGTCACTATAGAACCATATCCCTTGACAAACCTCCTATAGTACCCAGATAGGCCTAAGAAGGCTCTCACATGTGTCTGGGTGGTTGGAGCAACCCATTCCATTGTGGTCTGGATTTTGCTCTGTAAAGGCTGAACCTGGCCTCCACCTACAAGGTGGCCCAGGTACACAACCTGACTCTGCCCTATCTGGCACTTAGTGGCCTTGATAGTGAGGCCTGCTTTTTGCAGGGCCTCCAAAACATTCCTGAGGTGGACCAGGTGATCCTGCCAGGAGGAACTAAAGACAGCAATATCATCTAGATAAGCTGAGCAATAAGTTTCCATCCCTGTCAGAACTTTATTCACCAACCTCTGAAAAGTGGCAGGTGCATTTTTCAATCCAAAGGGCATCACCACAAAGTGGTAGTGCCCACCAGGGGTCGAAAATGCTGTCTTGGCTTTTGCATCATCAGCTAATCTGATCTGCCAGTAGCCAGCTGTTAGGTCAAACGTGCTTAGATACTTGGCTGAGGCCAAAGTATCAATCAGCTCATCTGCCCTCGGTAAGGGATAGGCATCAGTCCTAGTGACTGCATTGAGGCCTCTGTAGTCTACACAAAACCTCATTTCTTTCTTACCACCCTGGGTATGAGGCTTGGGTACCAGGACTACTGGGCTAGCCCAAGGGCTATCTGAAGGCTCAATTACACCTAGCTCCAACATTTTCTGGACTTCAGTCCTGATACAGTCCCTGACATGGTCAGGTTGCCTGTAGATTTTATTCTTGACAGGCAGACTGTCTCCAGTGTCCACCTCATGGGTGCACCAGGAAGTCTGACTAGGGGTCAGGCTAAACATATGTCTAATCTGTTGCAGAACTTGTCTGCACTCAGTTTGCTGATGGTCGGTGAGGCTGCTTGCCAAAGCAACACCATCTACTGACCCATCATCAGGGTTCTGAGAGAGCAGGTCAGGGAGAGGGTCACTCTCCTCCTCCTGGTCCTCATCAGTTGCCATGAGCAAGCCCATGTCAGCCCTGTCAACATATGGCTTTAATCTGTTGACATGGAGCACCCTCAGGAGGCTCCTGGGAGTTCCAAGATTCACCAGGTAGGTGACCTCTCCCTTCTGTTCAACTATTGTATGGGGGCCACTCCAATTGTCCTGGAGGGCTGTTGGGGCCACAGGCTCCAACACCCACACTTTCTGTCCTGGCTGATATACAGTCAGTACAGCCTTTTGGTCATGCCTAGCTTTCTGTAATTCTTGGCTGGCCTCCAGGTTTTTGGTTGCCTTTTTCATGTACTCTGCCATCCGGGAGCGGAGACCAAGTACATAGTCCATCACATCTTGTTTGGGGGCTTGAGAGGTAACTCCCAGCCCTCTTTTACCAAACACAGTGGACCTCTCACAGGATGCCCAAACAGAAGCTCAAATGGGCTGTAACCAACTCCCTTCTGTGGAACCTCTCTGTATGCAAACAACAGGCAAGGAAGAAGAAGGTCCCATTTCCGCCTAAGCTTCTCTGGGAGTCCTTTAATCATTCCTTTCAAGGTTTTGTTGAAGCGTTCAACTAAACCATTGCATTGTGGGTGATAGGGGTGGTGAACTTGTAAGTTACACCACACTCCTTCCACATTGCTTTTAGATATCCTGACATGAAGTTGGTACCTCTGTCAGAAATGACCTCCTTTGGAAAACCCACTCTGGAGAAAACTCCAATGAGGGCTCTTGCCACCACAGGGGCTGTGGTGGTCCTCAGGGAATGGCTTCTGGGTACCTGGTGGCATGATCCACTACCACCAGGATAAACCTGTGCCCAGATGCAGTTTGAGGGTCAAGGGGACCAACAATGTCAATCCCTACCCTTTCAAAGGGTACCCCCACCACAGGTAGTGGTATCAGGGGGCCTTTGTTGTGCCACCTGCCTTACCACTGGCTTTGGCATGTGACACAGGAGCGACAAAACTCCTTTGTGTCCTCTGGACATATGTGGCCAATGAAAATGTGGAACAAGCCTGTCCCAGGTCTTGTTTTGGCCCAAGTGTCCTGCTAAAGGGATGTCATGTGCTAGGGTCAAGAGGAACCCCCTAAACTTCTGAGGTATTACCAACCTCCTGGTGGCTCCAGGGGCTGAGTCTCTACCTTCAGAATATAGGAGTCCCTCATCCCAATAAACTTTATGGGACCAACTAGCACTCCCAGCAGCCTCAGCAGCAGCCTGCTGTCTGAGGGGTTCAAGAGAGGGGCAGCACTGTTGCTCCTTCCTCAGATCTTCCCTAGAAGGTCCCCCTGCCTCCAAGAACTCAACCTGGTCAGGCTCAAGTCCCTCTGGGGCAGTTCCTTCTTCAGGATCTGCTTCACCTCCCTCTGGGGGTGAATCTGTGATCTGAGACAGAGGGGAAGGCACTGCC
The DNA here is from genome assembly GCA_963921515.1 of Calotriton arnoldi. Classification (NCBI taxonomy): domain Eukaryota; kingdom Metazoa; phylum Chordata; class Amphibia; order Caudata; family Salamandridae; genus Calotriton; species Calotriton arnoldi. The sequence continues at coordinate 198,784 of CAWUFW010018548.1, forward strand.
TTTACCCTACTGCTCCTCCTCTTGGGAAGCATCTGGCCCATTGTTCCAGGATCCAGAGCTGGTTCAGTGTCATGCATTCTTGCTTGTGACCTGGTCACAGCAAATACCTCTGCAGGGATGCCCAACATCTCAGCATGAGTCCATAACTCTACTTCAGACCAGGCTGAAGTCTCTAGATCATTTCCCAATAGACATTCGACAGGGAGGTCTGCACTGACTACAACCTTCTTGAGGCCAGTTACCCCTCCCCAGGAGAAATTCACAACTGCCAGACTATGGTTGGTCTTGACGTTGCTTGCATTGGTCACTTGGTACATTTCGCCCAGGATGATCTGTCCAGGGTCCACAAGATCCTCTGCCACCATGGTGACACTAGCACCTGTGTCCCTAAATGCCAAAGCCTTTTTGCCATTTATTACAGGCTGCGTTTGTATTTGCCCAGATTACTGGGACTCACTAGGAAGGACATATTAAGGTCTCCCTCACAAATCAGCATTGCCTGAGTGGGCACTCTGACTAGGTCAGAGTCCACTTCAGAACCCAGGGTCAACCCTACTACACCCTTATTCTGTGTACCACCTCCACCAGTAGCTGAACTAGGGGGAACAGTTGCCTTAGGGGCAGGAGTGGTGGTGGTTTGGTCTTTGGACTTGTTACAGTCAGAAGTCCAGTGCCCTTTCTGTTTACAGAATTTGCACCAGGGCTTCTTTTGGCCTTTTCCCTTGTTGTTTTGTGACTCCCCACCAGATGCAGATTTTTGGGGCCCTTGTGAAGACTTCTGGTCTTTTGACTTATCCCCACCTTTCTCAGAGCCCTTAGGATCTTGCTTCTTGGTGTCACCCCTTGGTTCTGGGGTTTCTGCCTCACCCTGGTTCTGACCCACTTGTCTGCCTTCTTTCCCAATTCTTGGGGAGAGGTCAGATCCGAGTCCACCAGGTACTGATGCAACAACTGGTTCTGGCAATTATTAAGGATGTGTTCTCTCATCATCAGATTATACAATCCCTTGAAATCAGTAACCCTACTACCAACCAGCCAACCCTCCAGAGCCTTGGTTGCACAATCAACAAAGTCAGTCCAGTCCTGAGTCTGTGCCTTCTGGGTGTATCTGAACTTTAACCTGTACTGTTCAGTGGTTAAGCCAAACCCATCTATTAGTGCACTCTTCAGGACTTCATAATCATCAGCATCCTCTTCTCTAACAGTGAGTAGCTTGTCTCTACCTTTATCTGAAAAGGAGAGCCACAAGATTGCTGCCCACTGCTTTTGGGGGACCTGCTGTACTCTACAGGCCCTCTCCATAGCAGTTATCCACTTGTGGATATCATCCCCACTCTGGTAGGGAGGAACAACCTTGCTCAGGTTCCTATGGTCTGGAATAGATTCTCTGCCTCTAGGGACACTGTTGCTGCCACCAAGGGGTTCTAACCCTCTCGTCTAGAAGCTCTCTGGATCTCCAGGGCTTCTCTATCCAGTGCCAACTGCTTGGTTCTGAGGGCAACTCTTGCCTCCTCATACTGCAGCAGTTTGCACATTCTTTCAGAGGAGGTCTCTCTTATGGGAAAGTATGAGTTCCTCTGGTGGACAAATTCTCTGCCAGAGTGATAAGAGTGCTCAGATTCCCTGGAAGGGGACCTATGCCTCTCATCCACTCTGTCAGTTCTCTTAGGGAGAATTCCTCTGTCCTTTTCAGGCCCCTTGAGGCCTGGCCCTTCAATCACAGAGTCCTGGTCATTCGGATTTTCATCGTCTGACCCAGATACTGTAATTGACCCACCCACTGATTCAGACCCATTAGCTCCTAGAGCCAATCTAAGATCATCTGCTGTCAGAAGATCTATCAGGTGTAGTGTTGAGGGACTCTGTCCTAGTCTCAGGTGTCTCTCAACACACATGGCTCTCAAGTCAGAGAAAGCCATGTCCTTATACTGAGGCTGAGTGGATCCACTGGTTCCACCCTTTAAGGATATTCTAGTGTTGTGCAGTGTTGTACTACCTACACTAGTTTGTGGCCTACTGATACCAGCTTGAGCTATAGAAAGGGTGTGCTATCCCTTGGCACACAGCTCTAAGTTCAGTAGAACTTATCGATACTAAGCTTGACTTTATATGTACCTTAAGTACCTATAGTGGTTTTCAGTTAGTAATTCAAATAGAGATTTTCTGGTAAAACAATAGCAAGCTGGAATCCCACACGCTGCCCACCAATGTGAGAAGTTGGCCTGGTATATGCTGTTCACTAATTAAAGTGGACACCTTGCACCAGAACAATTCGACTCTTATGGTAGATAGGTTTAAGACAACCTTTATAGAAAGCTATCCTAGTGGTAGCTGTGGAGAGCAGCCTTCAGGCTAAGTCTTGAAGGAATATAAAGCAGCTTGTTTTACCACACAATCTCCTGAATCACCGAATGAAAAGACACCACACAGGTATATATATCAAATATATATGTATTTATTAATAAACACTCTCTACTAATCTCTTTATGAGATTAGAGGTCAGGAACATATGTACAAGTCAAATATTATCAGGATAAGTTTAGCACAATTGAATGTTACAATCTTAGTTTGCTAGACCTAGGTCTAGGGCATCTAGAATCGAGGGACCCCCAAGAACCACCCCAAGTAGTTGTAGGAGACCCACAGGGGACGGACGCGGTGACCGGGCACCAATGCGAATCCTGTACGAGTCTATGCACTCAGACGCGATTGAAATATCAATGTTAAAGGTCCCTTGCGTGTTTGAGGCGAACACACCGATCGGTCCTTGTACGAGTCGAAGGACGCGGTTACAGATGGTATTGCAAGGGAGTTGGACGCGGTGTGTCTAACACAGACGCGAACCAGGTCCGAGTCAGTGAGATAGTCGCACTTGGAAAGTTAGAGTTTTGGGACACTTCGAGGGAAGCTACAAGCAAGTCACTTACAGGGTAAGTAGTTCTAGGGCCCACACCCACAGGAGCACCGTAGTGCTGAAGTTACCTCACCCAGGAGAGCCGGGTGCATAGGTGTTCTTTGGTGTCGGGTCGCGGCGTCGTTTTCAATGGGAGCCAGTGAAGACTTGCTGCTTGCGGCGACAGGAGAAGTGTCCGGAGGAATCCAAGCCTGGATTCGGAAGATGGAAGACCTGAAAGCAGAGGGGACAGTGTTCAAAGTCACTTGGCAGTGACTCGGGGCAAGGAAGATGGATGCCCACCGTCGTCGCAAGATTCAGGTTGTTTGTGGTTGCCTTGACTCTTCAGCCACGAGGTCCAGGAGGCGTCGATGACAACCAGGAGCTGGATTCGGCGTGTACCACAATGTCTGCAGCTTACTGCGGTGTTGGCCACTCAATCGGATCCAACAAGCCTTGGTAACAGCAAGTCTTGGGGAAAGTGCGAAGAGGCAATGGCGCAGACCAGCAAGGTCTGTGGGACTCACCCAGCAAGGGTAAGTTAGGGCAGGCCTGGATCAACGAGGGGAGCCCTTCGGTTTCTTTAGGAAGTCTTCTGAGGACCCACAAGCCGGCTGGCAAGGGATCGCAAAGATGCCTCTGGAGGATTCTCTCACAGAGGCCCACGGTCACTTGGGACATGGTAGGCCTCTGATCTTAGGAGCGAGTCCTGCTGGAGGTTGGAACCACACGTGGTCCAAAGCACAAGTTTGTGGAACGTTCTTAAGGGGTTGCACTCGACAATAGTGTACGGTACCCAGGGGTCGCGGTTCCTCGTTACTCTTGGGATCCACTGGCTTCAGCTTCGCTGGGGACTCACGATGGCCTTTGAGAAGTCAGAAAATCCACTTCTTGGGCTGCAGGGGCTTTGGACTCCGGCGGGAGCGGCATAGTTTGCAACCATCATTTGTAGTTTTTGGTGCCTGCCAAGCAGGGGAGTCACTCCTTGACTCCAAGGGAGATTCTTCAGTCTTCCAAAGGTAGTGGAACGTCGAAGGTCCGGGATTCTTCTTGTAGAGCGTCGTCCAGGGAAATCTAGGGTGCAATGCACAGGTTCCCCCTCTTATACCAAAAGAAGGGGAGGGACTAGCTCTATGACCCTACCTATGGGAGGGTCAGGGAGTGGGTGGCTACACCCACTTCCCTTTGTCCAGTTTCGCGCCAGAGCAGGGACAGGTAGCCCCTGAGCCGGTTTGAACTGGCATATGCACAGAGGAGCCTTCTGCTCCCCCAGTGCAGGACTTCAAAGCACTCTAAGAGTGCACCCACCCAGCCCCAATACACTAAACCCTGTCTGGGAGGTGGTCACACCCCCTTGGGACAGGATATCTATTGTTGGGCTTCCTCCACTGCGAGTGTTGGTCATCAGCAGGAGGGCAGCCCAGTGTCTGTGACTGGTGACATCCATTTTGTGATGCCAGGGCTCTGCAGGATTCTACCGCGTTTCCACAGTAGGTACATGTCTATCCCTCTAGAAGGGTGGAATGCTACCTCCGCCGCCAGGACTGGTGGGGAGGTAGTATTCCAAGGTGGTTGACACCAAACACGACATGTTTCGATGCAGCCATTCCAAAGTTAGCATTTTACCACGAGGATATAATGCACTTAAAAGTATATGGTTTAACCGCATCCACAAACAGAACCAGAGAATGGACTCTGAGAGCTGCAGAGGGGCCCTGCTCAGGCAGAGGCACCCCCTCACATAGAAGCCAAGCACCCTGCCCTCAGGATTGATAGGGCCTGCCTTAGGGGTGACTGATAGGGTTATATGTGTGTGTAGGAGAGATATAGGGAACCTATATCTCAGTGAGGGGTGCTAGCACTTCCTCACTCAGGCTGCAGTAGCAGGCCTGTGGTGTCAGATTTAGTCTGCTTCCCAGGGGTGGCATAATACATGCTGCAGCCCCTGGTAGGCCTGTGAAGTACCTATGCCTTTGGTACCTAAGGTACCATATACTAGGGACTCATAAGGTGCCACAGTATCCAATCACTAGTGCACCTAGAGTGCACTCCAAATCGTTTAGAGAGAACAGAGAGGCTGGGGCCCTGATTAGCAGGGTCCCAGCCTGACTATAGCCAGAAACCAGTGTAAACATCAGAAAAAAAGTGGGGGAAACATAAGAGGCAGATCCTACTCTCCTACAGAAACACTAGAGGTGCAGATGGAGGCAAGAGAACTGCAGAAAAAGGCAAGAGAGCTCCATAAACAGGCAAAAGAGGTGCAGAAAGAGGGTACTGGGGTGCAGACAGAGGCAAGAGAGGTACAGAAAGAGGGGGTGTAGAAAGAGGCAAGAGGGGTGTAGAAAGAAGCAAGTGAGGTGCAGAAAGAAGCAGCAGAGGTACAGATAGAGGCAAGAGAGGTGCATAAACAGCCAAGAGATGTGCAGAAAGAAGTAAGAGAGGTGCAGAAAGAAGAAAGAGAGGTATAGAAAGAAGAAAGAGAAGTACAGAAAGAGGTAAGAGAGGTGCAGAAAGAGGGAAGACGAGTGCAGATAGAGGGAAGAGGGGTCCAGAAACAGGCAAGATGGGTGCAGAAAGAAGCAAGAGAGGTACAGAAAGAAGCAAAAGAAGTTCAGAAAGAGGTAAGAGAGGTGCAGAAAGAGGGTAGACGAGTGGAAAAAGAGGCAAGAGAGGTGCAGGAAAAGGCAAGATACCTGCAGAGAGAGGCAAGAGAGGTGAAGAAAGAGGGATGAGGGGTGCAGAAAGAGGCAAGAGATGTACAGAAAGAAGCAAGACAGGTGCAGAAAGAGGCAAGTGAGGTGCAGAAAGAGGCAAGAGAGGTGCAGAAAGAGCCAAGAGAGGTGCAGAAAGAGGCAAGATAGGTGCAGAAAAAGGGAAGAAAGGTGCAGAAAGAAGCAAGAGAGGTGCAGAAAGAAGTAAGAGAAGTGAAGAAAGAAGCAAGAGAGATGCAGAAAGAGGCAAGAAGGGTGCAGAAAGAGGCTACAGAGGTGCAGAAAGAGGGAAGACGAGTGCAGAAAGAGGCAACAGGGATGCAGAGAGAATCAAGAGATGTACAGAAAGAAGCAAGACAGGTGCAGAAAGAGGCAAGTGAGGTGCAGAAAGAGGCTAGAGAGGTGCAGTAAAAGGGAAGAAGGGTACAGAAAGAATCAAGGGATGTGCAGAAAGAAGCAAGAGAAGTGCTTAAACAAGCAAGGGAGGTGCAAAAAGAGGCAAGAGGAGTGCAGAAAGAGGTAAGAGAGGTGCAGAAGGAGTCAAGACAAGTGCAGAAAGAGGGAAGAGGGATGCATAAAGAGGCAAGATGGGTGCAGAAAGAAGCAAGAGAGGTACAGAAAGAAGCAAAAGAAGTTCAGAAAGAAGAAACGGGTGCAGAAAGAGGCTAAAGGGGTGCAGAAAGAGACAGGTGAAGTGCAGAAAGAAGTAACAGAGGAGCAGAAGGAGGCAAGTGTACTGCAGAAAGGGGCAAGAGAGTTGTAGAAACAGGCAAAAGAGGCACAGAAAGAGGGAACAGGGGTGCAGACAGAGGCAAGAGAAGTGCAGAAATAATCAAGGGAGGGCCAGAAAGAAGCAACAGAAGTGCTGAAAGAAGCAAGAGAGGTACAAAAAGAGGCAAGAGGTGTGCAGAAAGAGGCAAGAGAGGTGCAGAAAAAGAGAAGATGAGTGCAGAAAGAGGTAACAGGGGTGCAGAAAGAAGCAAGAGAAGTGTAGAAAGAGGCAAGAGAAGTGCAGAGACAGGCAAGAGAGGTGCAGAAAGAGACAACAGAGGTGCAGAAAGAGGGTAGATGTGTGCCGAAAAAGACAAGAGGGGTGCAGAAAGAAGCAAGAGATATACAGAAAGAAGCAAGAGAAGTACAGAAAGAAGCAACAGGGCTGCAGAAAGAGCCAAGAGATGTGCAGAAAGAAGTAAGAGAGATACAGAAAGAAGCAAGAGAGGTATAGAAAGAAGCAAGAGAAGTAAAGAAAGAGGCAAGTGAGGTGCAGAAAGAGGCAAGAGAGATGCAGAACAATGAAAGAGAACTGCTGAAAGAGGCAAGAGAGGTGCAGAAAGAGGGATGAGGGGTGGAGAAAGAGGCAAGAGAGGTACAGAAAAAAGCAAGACAGGTGCAGAAAGAGGCAAGAGAGATGCAGAAAGAGACAAGAGAGGTGCAGAAAAGGGAAGACGGGTGCGGAAATAATAAAGTGAGGTACAGAAAGAAGCAAGAGAAGTGCTGAATCAATCAAGAGAGGTGCAGAAAGAGGCAAGAGGAGTGCAGAAAGAGGCAAGAGAGGTGCAGAAAGAGGGAAGACAAGTACAGAAAGAGGCAACAGGGGTGCAGAAAGAGGCAATAGAGATGCAGAAAGAGGGAAGGGGGTATAGAAAGAGGCAAGATGGGTGCAGAAAGAAGCAAGAGAGGTACAGAAAGAAGCAAAAGAAGTCAAGAAAGAAGCAACCGGGTGCAGAAAGAGGTTAGAGGCGTGCAGAAAGAGGCAAGAGAAGTGCAGAAAGAAGTAACAGAGGTGCAGAAGGAGGCAAGTGAACTACAGAAAGAGGCAAGAGAGTTGCAGAAAGAGGGTAGACGAGTGAATAAAGAGGCAACGGGGTGCAGAAAGAGGCTAGAGGGGTGCAGAAAAAGGCAAGAGAAGTGCAGAAAGAAGCAAGAGAGGTGCAAAAAGAGCCATGAAGGGTGCAGAAATAGGCAACAGTGGTGCAGAAAGAGGGAAGACGAGAGCAGAAAGAGGCAACAGGAGTGCAGAAAGAAGCAACAGAGGTGCAGAAGGAGGCAAGAGAAGTGCAGAAAGAGGCAAGAGAAATGCAGAAAGAAATACTAGAGGTGCAGAAGGAGGCAAAAGAACTGCAGAAAGAGGCAAGAGAGCTTCAGAAAGAAGCAAGGGATGTACAGAAAGAAGCAAGAGAAGTACAGAAAGAAACAACAGGGGTGCAGAAAGAGGCAAGAGAAATGCAGAAAGAAACACTAGAGGTGCAGAAAGAGGCAAGAGAGCTACAGAAACAGGCAAAAGAGGTGCAGAAAGAGGGAACAGGGGTACAGACAGAGGCAAGAGAGGTACAGAAGGAGGGAAGAGGGGTGCAGAAAGAGGCAAGAGGGGTGTAGAAAGAAGCAAGTGAGGTGCAGAAAGAAGCAACAGAGGTGCAGATAGAGGCAAGAGAGGTGCAGAAACAGCCAAGAGATGTGCAGAAAGAAGTAAGAGAGGTGCAGAAAGAAGAAAGAGAAGTATAGAAAGAAGCAAGAGAAGTACAGAAAGAGGCAAGTGAGGTGCAGAAAGAGGCAAGAGAGGTGCAGAAAAAGGCAAGATAACTGCAGAGAGAGGCAAGAGAGGTGAAGAAAGAGGGATGAGGGGTGCAGAAAGAGGCAAGAGAGGTACAGAAAGAGGCAAGAGAACTGCCGAAAGAGGCAAGAGACGTGGAGAAAGAGGCAAGAGAGGTGCAGAAAGAGGCAAGATAGGTGCAGGAAAAGGGAAGAAAGGTGCAGAAAGAAGCAAGAGAGGAGCAGAAAGAAGTAAGAGAAGTGAAGCAAGAAGCAAGAAAGGTGCAGAAAGAGGCAAGAAGGGTGCAGAAAGAGGCAACAGAGGTGCAGAAAGAGGGAAGATGAGTGCAGAAAGAGGCAACAGGGATGCAGAAAGAAGCAAGAGAGGTGCAGAAAGAAGCAAGAGAAGTACAGAAAGAAGCAACAGAGGTGCAGAAAGATGCAAGGGAAGTGCAGAAAGAGGCAAGAGAGGTGCAGAAAGAGACAATAGAGGTGCAGAAAGAGGGTAGATGTGTGCCGAAAAAGACAAGAGGGGTGCAGAAAGAAGCAAGAGATATACAGAAAGAAGCAAGAGAAGTACAGAAAGAAGCAACAGGGCTGCAGAAAGAGCCAAGAGATGTGCAGAAAGAAGTAAGAGAGATACAGAAAGAAGCAAGAGAAGTCAAGAAAGAAGCAACTGGGGTGCAGAAAGAGGCTAGAGGGGTGTAGAAAGAGGCAAGAGAAGTGCAGAAAGAAGTAACAGAGGTGCAGAAGGAGGCAAGTGAACTACAGAAAGAGGCAAGAGAGTTGCAGAAATAGGCAAAAGAGGTGCAGAAAGAGGGAACAGGGGTGCAGACAGAGGCAAGAGAGGCACAGAAAGAATCTAGGAAGGAGCAGAAAAAAGCAAGAGAAGTGCTGAGAGAAGCAAGAGAAGTACAGAAATAGGCAAGAAGAGTGCAGAAAGAGGCAAGAGTGGTGCAGAAAGAGGGAAGACGAGTGAAGAAAGAGGCAACAGGGGTGCAGAAAGTAGCAAGAGAGGTGTAGAAAGAAGCAAGAGTGGTGCAAAAAGAGCCATGAAGGGTGCAGAAATAGGCAACAGTGGTGCAGAAAGAGGGAAGACGAGAGCAGAAAGAGCCAACAGGGGTACAGAAAGAAGCAACAGAGGTGCAGAAGGAGGCAAGAGAAGTGCAGAAAGAGGCAAGAGAAATGCAGAAAGAAATACTAGAGGTGCAGAAGGAGGCAAAAGAACTGCAGAAAGAGGCAAGAGAGCTTCAGAAAGAAGCAAGGGATGTACAGAAAGAAGCAAGAGAAGTACAGAAAGAAACAACAGGGGTGCAGAAAGAGGCAAGAGAAATGCAGAAAGAAACACTAGAGGTGCAGAAAGAGGCAAGAGAGCTACAGAAACAGGCAAAAGAGGTGCAGAAAGAGGGAACAGGGGTACAGACAGAGGCAAGAGAGGTACAGAAAGAGGGGTGCAGAAAGAGGGAAGAGGGGAGCAGAAAGAGGGAAGAGGGTGTGAGAAGTTGGCCTGGCTTATGCTGTCCACTAATTATAGTTGTAGGAGAGTAGGATCTGCTTCACATGGGTACCCCCACTTTTTGCTGATGCTTCACTGTTTTTCGACCTTAGTCTGGCTGGGGCCCTGCTAATCAGAACCCCAGCCTAGCTGCTTCCTCTTTAAAATGGTTTCCATGTGCCTTAGGCACATCTCTGATTGGAATCTGGAGTGCCCTTATAAGTCCCTAGTATATGGTATACTATGTACCCAGGGCATAGGTACCTCAGAGGCCTGCCAGGGGCTGCAGCATGTATTGTGCCACCCCTGGAAGGCCATCCAAACTGACACCACAGGTCTGCTACTGCAGCCTGGGTAAGGTGGTGCCTGAACCCCTTACTGTGATATAGGCTACCTATATCACTATATACATACACACATATAAACCTATAAGTCACTCCTATGGCAGGCCTTATCAATCCTGAAGGCAGAGTGCGTGGTTCCTATGTGAGAGGGTGCCCCTGCGTGAGAGGGTGCCCCTGCATGAGCAGGGCCCCTCTGCAGCATTCGGAGACCCTTCTCTGATGCTGTTTGTAGTGCAGCCTGACCATATACTCTTAAGCGCATTATAACCTCGCGTTAAATGCTAACTTTGGGATGGCTGCATGGAAACATGTTGTGTTTGGTGTCAAACATCTTGGAATACTACCCCTCCGCCATTTCTGGCGGCGGGGGTAGCATTCCATCCTTCTAGAGGGAAAGACATGTACCCACCGGTATGCCCGGTACTGACTATCCAGAGCCCTGGCATCACAAAATGGATGCCGCTGCCACAGACACGAGTCTGGCCTCCTGCTGCTGACCGAAACTCCGGCAGGGGAGGCCTGGACAATAGGTTTCTGTCCCAGGGAGGTGTGACCACCTCCCCAGACAGGATAGTGTGTATTGGGGCTGGGCGGGAGCACTCTCTGGTGCTTTGAAGTCCTGCACTGGGGGCACACTTGGTGTCCCTGTGCAAACCCCAGTTCAAACGGGCTCAGGGGCTTCCAGCCCCTGCTCTGGCACAAAACTGGACAAAGGGAAAGGGGTGTAACCACCCCTCTGCCCTGGCCCTCCCATAGGTGGGGCCACAGAGTATGTCCAACCCCCTACCTTAGTATAGTAGGGGAACCCAGTCCTTAGGACTTTAGATTTACCTGCATGAAACTCTGACACAGAATCCTGGACCTTTGACGCTCTACTTTAAGATTAGAGGACTGAAGAATCTCCCTTGGGGTCAAGGAGTGACTCCCCTGCTTGGCAGGCACCAAAGAAGCAATTGTCCGGTCTGCATCGCTGAAGCTCCCGTCGGACGCTGAAGTCTTTGCATCACCAGAGGTAGATTTCCAGACTTCCCGAGGCTGCCCTGAGTCCCCAGCAAAGCTGAGGCCCGTAGCTGTTGTGGGTAACGTGGAACCGTGACCCCTGGACACCAATCACATTTGCAAGTGCATCCTCTTCTGGGTCTCCCACAAAGTTGTGCTTTGGGCTTCGAGTAGACGCAGCCTCCAGCACCAACTGCACCGAAAATCACTGGCCTCCACTGCACGAGTGTCCTGTGAGCTAGCTCCATGTGCACCATCTCGAGGCTCCTTCGCGGTCGCTAGTCCGTTGGCTAGTAGGCCCTCACGAAGGCCAATCTTTTTCTGCTTGGGCTCCCTGGTTGCTCCAGGTGTGCCCTGACTTATCCTTGCTGGGTGAGTCCCCCAGACCTTGCTGTTCTGCAACATTGTCCTTCTTTGCTTTCCACAAGACTTACCGTTGCCAAGGCTTGTTGGGTCCAATCCAGTCGCCGACACCCCTGCAATCGACAAACTTTGTGGGACAGCTCGAATCCAGCTCCTGGTTGTCATCGACGCCTCCTGGACCTCGTGGCTGAAGAGTCAAGACAACCATCAACCTACCTGAAGCACTCGACATCGGTGGGCATCTGCTCATCGCCTTCCTGGTCACTGGCTAGTGACCCAGACTCTGTCCCCTCTGCTTTCAGGTTCTTCAGATCTTTGATCCACCTTTGGATCCACCCGAACACTTTCGACTTGGCCGCCAGCAGCACTTTGCAGCAGATCGCCATTGAAAGCGACGACGAAACCCGACCCCGAAAGACACCTATGCACCCGGCTCCCCTGGGTGAGGTAACTCGAGTACTCCGGTGCTCCCGTGGGTATTGACACTAGAACAGCCTAGTTCTCAAAGGGTTTGCTCCAAGTCCTCCTCTAAGTGTCCCTTTTCTTTAAATTCTAATCGCGACTTTCCCCATAGAAGTTAACGGTGGTTCGCGGTTGTGTTCATACACTGCACGCGTCCCCGTGGGTCTCCTGTGTCACTGCCTTGGGTGGTTCCTTGTGGTCCAAGCACTTCTACAGGCTCTAGGCCTTGTGTCTAGCTCAGTCGTGGTTCTTATACCACTTTATTGGTATATGGTTTGGTACGCCCTGGGGCTCAAACGTGTATTTGTGCTATTACTGTAGATAACTAACTCGTAACGTATGTACTTCGAACTCTAGCCTCATAAAGAGACTAGAGGGGTGTGTTTAGTAATAAATACATATATTTTGAATATATACCTGGTGTGGTCCTCTTTCATTTGGTCACTCAAGAGATTATAGACTGGTAAAACAAGCTGCTTTACATTCCTTCAAGACTTAGCCTGAAGGCTGCTCTCCATAGCTACCACTAGGATAGCTTTCAATAAAGGTTGTCTTTAACCTATCTCCAATAAGGGGTTGTTTGGACTGGTGCAAGGTGCCCACTATAATTAGTGGACAGCATATGCCAGGCCAACTTCTCACATTGGTGTGCAGCGTGTGGGATTCCAGCTTGCTATTGTTTTACCAGATAATCTCAATTGAATTGATCAACTGAAAACCACTAAGGGTACCTAAGGTACATATAATCAAGCTTAGTAATACAGTAAGTTCTACTGAACTTAGAGTTGTGTGTTAAGGGACAGCACACCCTTTCTACAACTCAAGAGAGTTTAGTAGGCCACACTAGAGTAGGTAGTGCATACACCACACCTCACTAGTGATGTCTTCAAAGCCAGGACCCAGTGAGTCCTTGCCAGAAGCCAGTGGGCTTCTTCCCTCCAAGTATGATAAACTCCCATTCTTGGTATTGAGAGCCTTATGCACTACTAGGAAGTTGAAGACAGGCAAAAGTGCCAGCACCAAGCACCTCAGGGAGGTGTTACTAGCTGATGATCTCAGCAGGCCCCTAGGGTCTGAAGGGGTAGGCAAGGAGGGTGGGGCAGAAGATGAGGGAGGGGCCAGGGGTGAAGAAACCCAGGACCCCCCCCCCCTCTGAAACTGGCCAGGAAGGTGAAAATGACCTTGTCCTGGAGAATCCAATTCCTCCTGTGGAGGAGGAGGAGGGAGAGGATCAGAATGACCTCCCCTTTGTCCCCCCAGGAAGAGTTCTGAGTGTGCCCAGAAGGTCTAGGTCTCCTTCTCAGGAGTCTAACCACTCTGACACCTCAATAGGGTCCTCTGTCTCCTCTCATAGGAGGGAATCCTCTCATGAGAGAAGAAAGAGACTGATTCAATATGAGCAAACTCAGCTTGAACTCAGGAAACAGCAATTGGCTATAGACAGGGAGTCCCTAGATCTCTATAGACAGAGACAAAAGTTGGGACTAGAGTCCCATGGTGGCAGCAGTTTCCCCAACGATAGGGAAAGGTCTTATGACCATAGAAACCTGAGCAAGATTGTCCCTCTCTACCAGAGTGGGGATGACATCCACAAATGGATAACTGCTCTAGAGAGGGCCTGTAAAGTACAGAGGGTCCCTCAGGAGCAGTGGGCAGCAATCTTGTGGCTCTCCTTTGCAGACAAGGGTAGAGACAAGCTCCTCACTGTTAGAGAGGAGGATGCTGATAATTACAAAGTCTTGAAGAGTGCTCTAATTGATGGGTTTGGCCTAACCACTGAACAATACAGGTTAAAGTTCAGGGATACCCAAAAAGCACAGACTCAAGACTGGGTGGACTTTGTTGATTGTTCTGCCAAGGCTCTGGAAGGTTGGTTATTGGGCAGTAAGGTATGTGACTTCACAGGATTGTACAATCTGATAATGAGGGAGCAGATTCTTAATAACTGTCAAAATCAGCTGTTGCATCAGCACCTGGTAGACTCTGATCTGACCTCTCCCCAAGAATTGGGAAAGAAGGCAGACAAATGGGTCAGAATCAGGGTGAAGCAGAAGGTACAGAACCAAGGTGGTGACCCTAAGAAGCAAGATTCGAAAACCTCTGATAAGGGTGGGGAGAAGGGTAAAGATCAAAAGTCTTCACAAGGCCCCCAAAAATCTTCTTCAGGTGGGGATTCACAGTCTACCAAAGGGAAAGGCCAAAGAAAACCATGGTGCAAGGTCTGTAAGCAAAAGACCCACTGGACCAGTGATTGCACCAAGTCCAAAGACTCGACTCCAGCCCCCACCAATGCCCCTAAGGCACCTGCTCCCCTAGTGCAGTTACAGTTGGTGGTGGGACTACACAAGCCAAGCGGTTTAGTAGGGTTGACCCTGGGTAAAGAGATGAGCTCTGACCTAGTCAGAGAACTCACTCAGGCTGTCCTGGTCTGTGATGGAGGCATGGATATGACCTCCTCTGTGAGTCCCAGTAATCTGGGCAAGTACAGACAACAGCCTTTAATCAATGGAAGAGAGGCTTTGGCATTTAGGGACACAGGGGCAAGTGTCACCATGGTGACACAAGACCTTGTGAATCCTGGGCAGATAATACTTGGTGAAATGTACCAAGTGACCAATGCTAGCAACGTCAGAACAGACCATACTCTGGCAGTTGTTAACTTCTCCTGGGGAGGGGTAACTGGCCTTAAGAAGGTTGTGGTAAGTGCAGACCTACCCGTTGAATGCTTGCTTGGCAATGACTTAGAAACTTCAGCTTGGGCAGAAGTGGAGCTCAGGACCCATGCAGAAATGCTGGGGATCCCTGCAGATGTGTTTGCTGTGACCAGGTCACAAGCCAAAATGTCTAGCACTGAACAGGCCTTGGATTCTGGAATAATGGACCAAGTGCCTTCCAAGAAGAGGAGTAGTAGGGTAAAGGCAGTGCCTTCCCCTTGGCTCAGAAGGAAGATCAGTCCCTTGAGGGGGATGATCTCAGTACTGAGGAAGGAACTGTCCCAGAGGAGCTTGAACCTGAACAGGTTGAGTTCTTGGGGACAGGGGACCTTCCAGGGCAGATCTGAGCCAGGAGCAGCAGAGCTGCCCCTCTCTTGAACCCCTCAGACAGCAAGCTGCTGCTGAGGCTGCTGGGAAAGCTAGTGGTCCCCATACTGTGTATTGGGATGATGGACTCTTGTACTCAGAGTGTAGAGACCCCAAGCCTGGTGCTACCAGGAGGTTGGTTATACCTCTGAAGTTCAGGGGCTTCCTATTGACCCTAGCCCATGATATTCCCTTAGCAGGTCACCTGGGCCAGAACAAGACTTGGGACAGAATTGTCCCTCACTTTCACTGGCCCCACATGTCTGAAGACACCAAGGAGTTTTGTCGCTCCTGTGTAACCTGCCAGGCCAGTGGCAAGGCAGGTGGCACTACAAAGGCCCCCTGATACCACTACCTGTGGTGGGGGTTCCCTTTGAAAGGGTGGGGATTGACATTGTTGGTCCCATGGATCCCCAAACAGCATCTGGGCACAGGTTTAGCCTGGTGGTAGTGGATCATGCCACCAGGTACCCAGAGGCTATTCCCCTTAGGACCACTACAGCACCTGTGGTGGCAAGGGCCCTCCTGGGAATTTTCTCAAGAGTGGGCTTCCCTAAGGAGGTTGTATCAGACAGGGGTGCTAACTTTATGTCTGGATACTTAAAAGCAATGTGGAAGGAGTGTGGAGTGACTTACAAGTTCACCACACCCTATCACCCACAATGCAATGGTTTAGTTGAGAGATTCAACAAAACCTTGAAGGGCATGATTAAAGGGCTCCCAGAAAAGCTTAGGCGAAGATGGGACATACTCTTGCCCTGCCTTTTATTTGCATACAGGGAGGTGCCTCAAAAGGGGGTTGGCTACAGCCCTTTTGAACTTTTGTTTGGTCACCCTGTCAGGGGTCCACTGTGCTTGGTGAAGGAAGGATGGGAGTTACCTCTCAAGCCCCCAAAGCAAGACATAGTGGACTACGTACTTGGTCTCCGCTCACGGATGGCTGAGTATATGAAAAAGGCAACTAAAAACCTTGAGGCTAGCCAGGAACTTCAAAAGGCCTGGCATGACCAAAAGGCTGTACTGACTGTTTACCAGCCACGACAGAAGGTGTGGGTGTTGGAGCCAGTGGCCCCAGCAGCTCTCCAAGACAAATGAAGTGGACCCCACACCATTGTTGAGCAGAAGGGTGAGGTTACCTACTTGGTAGACCTAGGAACACCCAGGAGTCCCCACCGGGTTCTCCATGTCAACAGGTTAAAACCATATGTGGACAGGGCAGACATGGGCTTGCTCATGGCTACTGATGAGGGACAGGAGGAAGAGAGTGACCCACTCCCTGACCTGCTCTCACAGAACCCTGGTGATGGGTCAGTGGATGGTGTAGCCTTGGCAGGCAGCCTCACTACCCAGCAGCAGACTGATTGCAGACAGGTGCTCAATCAGTTCAGACACACATTGTCACTGACACCCAGTCAGACTACCTGGTGCACTCATGAAGTGGACACTGGGGACAGTCTACCTATTAAAAATAAGATTTATAGGCAACCTGACCATGTCAGGGACTGTATCAGGACGGAAGTCCAGAAGATGTTGGATTTGGGAGTTATTGAACCCTCAGATAGCCCTTGGGCTAGTCCAGTGGTCCTTGTGCCAAAACCTCACACCAATGGTAGGAAAAGAGAGATGAGGTTTTGTGTGGACTACAGGGGTCTCAATGCAGTCACTAGGACTGATGCCCATCCAATACCTAGGGCAGATGAGCTAATAGACACTTTGGCCTCAGCCAAGTATCTAAGCACATTTGACCTGACAGCTGGCTACTGGCAGATCAGACTAGCTGATGATGCAAAGCCAAAGACAGCATTCTCAACCCCTAGTGGGCATTATCAATTTGTGGTGATGCCCTTTGTTCTGAAGAATGCACCTGC
Source organism: Calotriton arnoldi (assembly GCA_963921515.1). Taxonomy (NCBI): domain Eukaryota; kingdom Metazoa; phylum Chordata; class Amphibia; order Caudata; family Salamandridae; genus Calotriton; species Calotriton arnoldi. Next base: position 215,528 of record CAWUFW010018548.1, read on the forward strand.
CACTTTTCAGAGGTTGGTGAATACAGTCCTTACAGGTCTGGAAGCCTATAGTGCAGGCATATCTAGATGATATTGCTGTCTTTAGCTCCACCTGGGAGGATCACCTGGTCCACCTCAGAAATGTTTTACAGGCCCTGCAGAAAGCAGGCCTGACTATCAAGGCCACCAAGTGCCAGATAGGGCAGAGTCAGGTTGTGTACCTGGGCCACCTTGTGGGTGGAGGCCAGGTTCAACCACTGCAGAGCAAGATCCAGACCATCATGGACTGGACTGCTCCCACTACCCAGACTCAGGTGAGAGCCTTCTTAGGCCTGACTGGGTACTATAGGAGATTTGTCAAGGGGTATGGATCAATAGTGACACCCCTGAATGACTTAACTTCCAAGAAAATGCCCAAAAGGTTCAGTGGACAGTTAGCTGTCAAAAGGCATTTGATGACCTGAAGCAGGCCATGTGCACTGCTCCCATTCTACAGAGTCCTGATTACTCCAAGAAGTTCATTGTTCAAACTGATGCATCTGAATTGGGGTAGGGGCTGTACTGTCACAATTGAATGAAGAAGGTCAGGATCAGCCAGTAGCTTTCATTAGCAGAAGGCTGACCCCTAGAGAGAAACGTTGGTCAGCCATTGAGAGGGAGGCCTTTGCTGTGGTCTGGGCTCTGAAGAAGTTGAGGCCATACTTGTTTGGTACTCACTTCCTTGTTCAAACAGACCATAAGCCCCTCTTATGGCTAAAACAAATGAAGGGTGAAAACCCCAAACTGCTTAGGTGGTCCATTTCCTACAGGGGATGGACTTCACAGTGGAACATAGACCTGGGAGTAACCATGCCAATGCAGATGGACTCTCTAGGTACTTCCACTTAGAACATGAAGACTTAACTGGGCAAGGTTAGTTTAATGTCCCTACGTTTGGGGGGTTGTGTAGGAGAGTAGGATCTGCTTCACATGGGTACCCCCACTTTTTGCTGATGCTTCACTGTTTTTCGACCTTAGTCTGGCTGGGGCCCTGCTAATCAGAACCCCAGCCTAGCTGCTTCCTCTCTAAAATGGTTTCCATGTGCCTTAGGCACATCTCTGATTGGAATCTGGAGTGCCCTTATAAGTCCCTAGTATATGGTATACTATGTACCCAGGGCATAGGTACCTCAGAGGCCTGCCAGGGGCTGCAGCATGTATTGTGCCACCCCTGGAAGGCCATCCAAACTGACACCACAGGTCTGCTACTGCAGCCTGGGTAAGGTGGTGCCTGCACTCCTTACTGTGATATAGGCTACCTATATCACTATATACATACACACATATAAACCTATAAGTCACTCCTATGGCAGGCCTTATCAATCCTGAAGGCAGAGTGCGTGGTTCCTATGTGAGAGGGTGCCCCTGCATGAGCAGGGCCCTCTGCAGCGTTCGGAGACCCTTCTCTGATGCTGTTTGTAGTGCAGCCTGACCATATACTCTTAAGCGCATTATAACCTCGCGTTAAATGCTAACTTTGGGATGGCTGCACGGAAACATGTCGTGTTTGGTGTCAAACATCTTGGAATACTACCCCCCGCCAGTTCTGGCGGCGGGGTAGCATTCCACCCTTCTAGAGGGAAAGACATGTACACACCGGTATGCCCGGTACTGACTTTCCAGAGCCCTGGCATCACAAAATGGATGCCGCTGCCACAGACACGAGTCTGGCCTCCTGCTGCTGACCGAAACTCCGGCAGGGGAGGCCTGGACACAGGTTTCTGTCCCAGGAGGTGTGACCACCTCCAGACAGGATAGTGTGTATTGGGGCTGGGCGGGAGCACTCTCTGGTGCTTTGAAGTGCTGCACTGGGGGCACATTTGGTGTCCCTGTGCATACCCCAGTTCAAACGGGCTCAGGGCTTCCAGCCCCTGCTCTGGCGCGAAACTGGACAAAGGGAAATGGGTGTAACCACCCTCTGCCCTGACCCTCCCATAGGTGGGGCCACAGAGTATGTCCAACCCCCTACC